>OX387406.1:9276205-9876205 GCA_947563765.1 Anarsia innoxiella
ATGGACAGATTATCAGTGTGTAGGGGTCTTTGGGGGCACAGCGCCCCGTCAAAATAAGATAAAAGGCATCTTTGATCCACACTCAGACGTATCCGAAACGAATTACACTACTTACTTTGGACCAGGAAAGCGTTGAGCATCTGCTCAAAAGTAGGTTCTACCTATCTAGGTACTTTTTGTGTAGTTTTTTTAGTGTTATGTACTCTATCAAAAAATTTGCAATATTGTGGGATTGTTACCCTATAATTATTATCTCGTTGCATTCTGTCCACTTTGAAAAGTAACTGTGGTATAAATGACTATGAAGTCGCAGATGCCCGCTAGTACAATATGTTGAGATGAAAAGATAGATTGAAAGTGTATGGAGTTTAAATAGTTGTCATGTATGTGTTTGTATGAGTTCTGTAGTAGGTACGTAGTTATCACTGGTTTAACTTAAAAGTGTGAAATAAAAAATAAGTTCTTAAAACTAAAACCCGCCTACGGAAAACCTGCAATCTTAAAAGTAAGAAACAAGAAATAATTCTTGTCTTCTTAACTAGGTACCCCATAAATGCACAGACGTAGCGATTTTCAGAAGAAAGCCGTGGTCGTATGCCTCCATATAACTATAAATGGCTGCCTGCAAGCAATTGATACCTACTTATTACAAAGGTAGGTTAAACAGGTTCCGACATTGCACGGTTATTAATATCAAGGCACAGAGGCATACGACCACGGCTTTCTTCTGAAAATCGCTACGTCTGTGCATTTATGGGGTACCTAGTTAAGAAGACAAGAATTATTTCTTGTTTCTTACTTTTAAGATTGCAGGTTTTCCGTAGGCGGGTTTTAGTTTTTATTCACTTTGTAGAATTGACTGTTAAATTAATATTTGGAAAATCGTGCCGTCTTCTTCCGTTTCAAGACAATGACAGTGTCAGTTATAGTTTTATTGTTCAGTTTTAATTATATTTTTCTTTAAATAACTGTTATTATGTCAGATTTATTTTGATTGTTGGTATGCCTACTATTTTTGGTACAAAAAAATCGTTCAAAGTATCACTTATCTACCTAGTCGTAATTGTCTCACTGTTGCATAGGCCTATTAAAAAATAATTGCAAAAACCAAAACAATTTCTAAAATAGTGATGTGAAAAGTAATAAAATTGATCACAGCATGAGACACTTCATATCCGTTCCCATTAAACTACACAAGTGAGGACAACAGGCGGCGTCTACTAATCAACCTATTTATAACCACAATTTTACGATCCCTAATCATTCTGAGGGTGGAGGCGATTAAACAATGTGTGAACGTTTATGTTTTACTACAGATGCTTGGAATAGGGATGGGGACTCATAGTTATATACGAAAACGTATCCGTAAAAGGACGTATGCACTAAGACATGGAATATTAGGAACTGATATTCAAAATTTCTCGATCACATTGACAGCGGTTAGATGTGACGATGTTGTAACTTATCATTATATTCTAAGAGAATTTTGAATTGAAAGACAATTTCTTGAAAACAATGTGAAAAATTGGGTTGACATTACTAAAATAACATGCAACGGCACCTTTTTAAGGAATCTACATAATAAAAATAAAATAAATAAAACAGAAGACATAAATTTAAATAAGGAATATTATTACTTTAACGTATAAACGTGTACTTTAACACTTAATTAATAGTGTTAAATATTTGTATTAAAATCCGAAAACTATAAATCATCCCATCACTAGCCCGACTTTTTACAAGTTTACAAGCTTGGCGCTTGTGGGCAATTAGTACTACATTATCACAATTATTTTATTATTAATAATTGTAATTAGTTACAGACACTATCTAATAGACCGACAAACTGGTTGAATTATATGGGAATGTAGGTCAGTGTCTCTACTCTAGGACTCCATATTATTTCTTGATACTTACATTCTCCTCTCTACTATAGAGGAGCACGAGTCTGCTCTTATATTCTCTTGGGGTATGTCACAAAGATACATAAATGTAGGAAAGGAACTACTTTGTAGTTTGTATTTTGGAATGTCCGAAGATTGCTTAGCAACGAGGTAGATGGCGAACGTTTTTTAAGATTTTGTTCTGTTGTGGAAAAAATAAACTAAGTAAATGGAAAAAGCCATGTTTTAATCAATCCTACATTCGTGGATACTATATACATAACTGTCACGCCTTTCTCCCATCAGGGTAGGCAGATACTTCGCTCAACTTACTACAATCACCCACAGACATACTCATTGATAAATAAAAAAAAATAGTTCTAAAAACCAAAACCAACGGGAAGCAGCGGTCTTAAAAGTAAGAAACAAGATGTCGCTTCTTACCAACAACCCCATTAAAAACACAGACGAGGCAATTTTCAGAGAATAGCCTCTGAGAAGCAAAATTGTTGAGCTGTTCTGATATTTCACTCAAGTCATAATAGTAGCAATAATAAAAGTTACAATGTTTAGTTTGTATTTTAATAAAAAACTTTTCACTGAACTATTAAAACCTCCCCCTCTTATTTAGATTGATGTAAATCTTTCTAAAATAAAGTAATTAAATCAATCATAACGGTACTTCTCACTCGGCTGTAGACATAATTATCGGGTTTTGTAATTAAATTAGAAGTTTTATGACCTTAAATAGAGTCTACATTTGTATTTCCATGGCTAATGTGTAATTTTGTATATTTAAGGACTAGAGACTGTCCGTAACTTTGTATGTATTACCGGAAATGTATGAAATCAAGGAATTGTATACAAATCCTAGGAAATGTGTACAATTCCAATACTATTTAGGAAATGTATAAAATATTGTTTGAAAATGAAAATGCGTTTGTAGTCATAACTTGAAAAATGCTTATGATATCTTAAAATAATATGCTTATTATGTTATTCTGATACGCAAGCTGTAATATTGTAAAATTCCGTCAAAAGGCCAAAACACACCGGATGCGTATGCGTAACGTAGACGAAAGCACGGCGTAGCCACGCGCGTAGTTACGGTGTAACCCGATGTGACACCGGGCTATGCGTCACGTCGACGTGTACGTCTACGTTACGCAAGCGGTGACAGTTCCATACATTACAACTCAGAGGTACGCATACGTCTACGCATACGCATCCGGTGCGTTTTGGCCTCTAATCTGTTCAGTAGTTTTTATGTGAAAGAGTAATAAAAAATCTCGCATCAAACATTTAGGATACGGAGAGTGAAAGCAAGAAAAATCAATGCAAGTGTTTAACTACTTGTAATATTCACCAGTTAGAGGCATTGTGCAAAATTAGTCAGATAGGTAAATAGTTCACATAGGTACCCTTTTTTATCATTTAAGGCCAGTTTCACCAATTACAGATAAAAGTTATTTGACAGATAAGTATTTTATACCTGTCTTTGTCTAATGGTATCTACACCCCAAATCCGCCGGCTTTTTTGACAGCTGCCATTCGTATGACGTAAAGCCGCCAGCCTAACCCAGCGGTAGCCGGCGGCTTTGGTGTGTAGATAGCATAAAACGTCATGCTAGCTTAGCATGGCACTCCGTGAGGAGACGTTGTCATGCGTTTGTCACGCTTACGTCTCTGTCTATAGTTTGAAATGTGATAAGGACAGCATGCGTGAGATAATTGTCGCGGCACGCCATGCTAAGCCCCGACATTTATGAAATAGACATAGGTTTATTTGGCAGTTAAATTTTGTCTGCAGATGTTGAAATGGGGAGTCTTTTTTTATCCATAAATTTAAATGCCATATTTTTGTTTGACATAATGATTTTTAAACATAAGTATTAGATGCACTAATATTAATTGCAATACTTTATTTAATCCATAATTATTGTTTCACCGATTATTTTTTTGTCATAATATTGCAAGGTATAACTTTTGAATGCCATAACATTTATTTCTAATAATCGTCATAATATGTACTAAATCAAACGACTATAATATTTTTTATGGAATATGTGTTAGGTAGTAGGTACTATTATGAATGAATTTACAAATTGATTAGACGACAGCAGGCAGCGCGGTGGCGAGACACGGCGGTAGGAGGGCCCGGGGGCGCAGCCCCCGAGGGGGGGCTCGGGGGGCGAAGCCCCCCGCAACAAAAAAAGGAACACCAACCAGAACGGCTAGGATAGGTTAGGTTAGGTTAGAACATGATTTTGCATCCCTGCTTGCTGCATGCTTGCTTGCATGCTGCATGCCTGCTTGCATGCTGCATACCTGCTTGCATGCTGCATGCCTGCTGCATGCCTGCTGCATGCCTGCTGCATGCCTGCTTGCATGCTGCATGCCTGCTTGCATGCTGCATGCCTGCTGCATGCCTGCTTGCATGCTGCATGATCATGTAAATATTATCATGTAGGTGATACCATCAGTAGGTTGTAGGTTGTAGGTTATAGGTTATATATATTAATGTCGTGTAGTCATTATGTTTAAAGTAAATATAGCTTTTAAATATTAGTGCATTTGTTATATTCTGGCAAACATACTTATGTCACGAAATAATATGTCTTATGAGTTTTATGGCAAATAAAACCATATAGATGACGATATTATGGCAAATAAAATTATAGAATAAAAAAATATGATACTTAAATTTATGGGAAACATTAGTGATTAGTGAAATAGACAAAGGTTTATTTGGCAGTTAAATTTTATCTACAGATGTTGAAATAGGTACTTACAATTACAATTCAACGTTATACAATGATAATCGCGTTACCACGTTAGTAATAGAACAAAATCCTTGAACCGGACCAAAAGCAAATCGAGTTCGTACCTCATTGGCCTAGACATTGACTCGTCGGCTGTTAAAGTAATATCTAACCACGATACCAGACAAAGCATGATCTAACCGGTAACTACTTAACCGGAAACGATGGGGCTCTGCGCGACACGCTTTTGATTAAAACATCTAGGTATCTCTTCATATTGCAAAATGGGTTTTGATGCAGTTTTGTGCAGTTTGCATGCATGAGCGGATGAGGTGCAACAAGATTGTAATATGTACTTTAAAAGGCATTAAAGCGATGTCTCGTGACAAAATAATAACCTAAAGTTACTGTTAAAACCCATCAGCTGTAAAATACGACCAAAAACAAATGAAAACCAGTAAGTAGTATGAAAATTAGAACATTGTCATGACAGGCATTCATTTGAGAACAACCCGTCGGAAAAATTTGCGCACTTCGCTGAAATGCCGTCCGCCCGTTTGATCCTATCCAGTATCGTGACAGTTGCATGCCGTCAGTGTGACAGATATTTTCGACGGGTTGTATTGGGCTTTGAGTATAGAATATATAAGGAGGTGCCATACCGTCTGGATCTGCGTGCCTGGTCTGGCTCAAAATGGCTACCTTTTTGTATGGAATTTCTTATCGTTTGACTGGTCATCTACCGAGAAAACTATGAAAAACTTGCGCCAACCTTGGCACGCTGTCATAAACTCATTAATACATGAAAAAAAAATAGGGCCACTCCTTATATTCCTTCCTCATTGGTATTGGGTTATAATTTTAACAGTGATTTTAAACAAAAGTAATTTACCGCCTACACCTTCCCCTACCACAACTAGATAATACCGGATCTAGAATAATAAAATATAGGCTAAATACAACATCGTCCATCTTTATTTATAAAACTAGACTTAGGAGGCGTGTCTTAAAGGCGCCATAACTGTGCGAACATAACTTTAAATGTCATGATTAGCATAATACAAGTGACATAGATAAATAAAGTTATTTTGAGTTTAATATGTAATTATATTGTTTTAAAGGCACTTACGAAAATGCGGTTTTGACGAGGTTGTGATTTGACGCTAGATAAGTATAAAAGCGCATGATTTCTCGTTCTCGTTACGTAGCAATTAAGACCCAGAACACACGGTGAAACAAGACGCAATTAGTTTGAAACGTTTCGTTTCAGTTGCGTCGTGTGTATAAAACTATTTAATTTATTTATTACTTAAACCAAATTACGCATAAAACGATAAATGATAATGAATTAATGACGCACGTCGTACATTACAATGTAGTTTACTCTAATGACGTTCAAAACTGTGGAATGCATCGATATCTCATTCATGCGTTTGTGCATTCCATTGTAAATGTAAGTATAGGTACTATTGTTGTGGTATTGTGGCGATGATGACAAATTATATCATTTAATACTATACTACTCTACGCATTAGCATATAAAAAAAGACAAGATTAAGACAAGATTCATACCAAAGATATGATCCATAATCAGTACCAAAACAATCGGTCAACCGCTCGGTAAGTTACGTATTTTTTTAATATAAAATCGAACCACTCTAGGCCGTTCAGCCACTAGCGCGTAAAAGAGCTATGAATTTACGAACCTATGAAAAAACGTTTTCTCTATGGGTTACTACTTATATCGTGCTTTTGGTTATATTTGTTAGTAGTTGAAAATAACCTTATCAATTTCCTAGCTATTTATACATGAATAAACAAAAGTCGATTTATTATAATCTTGCTAAGCTAGTGAGGACAATTTAATGCATTAACTTACCTAACTACTCTATAAATTGCTAATGCAAAGAGTACTTAAAAAAATGAAAATGTGAGAATCCCCTTTTTCAAATCTGGTTAAAATGCCCCAATTTTCATAACCAACCTTCACAAATAAGTCTCTCTCATAGAAATTCAAACAGTAGCTATTTTGTTGACATTAGATGGTATCTAGTAGATAATTTACAACGACTCAGCGCGCAGGCGCGGCGAACGCTCGGCTCAAACATTTGTAATTCATACAGAGCTTACAATCTGATTGTTGTTTATCATTTTACTTTGACTTATATCGATTCTGGGATTATTGAGTTATGTAGATAGTTGAAAAAGGTTTTAAGGTATCTTTAAAAAAGGTGTTTTAAAAGGGTGAGTGTGGATAAAGCGAAAGAGGTGTGTTTGGATCGTAGCAAGTGGAAGGAAGTGGTTTCTGCCTACCCCAATGGGAGAGGGGCGTGACGGATATGTATGTATGTATGTATGTATGTATTATGTATGTATTATGTATGTATCTATGTAAAATGTTTTCCAAGATTTCTAAAAGTAAATAACAGAAAAGTAATATCTAGAGGTATATCGATGTGAGGAGGTTTGTTACTCTTTCACGCAGTAACCACTGAACAGATTTTAATAAAACTTCACAATATTGTAGAGTTACACACTATCAGAATAACACACAGGCTATATTATTTGAGAATACTGCGTTGATTTCAGAAGAATATTACGATAAATGCGTACGAAATTAGGGACAGCCTAGTATTATCTAAGTTTTGTTACTAAGACTTGTGACTTGAAACTTGTGACTTAGGCCTAGAACACTGGTTTGAAACGTTTCGTTTCAGTTGCGTTGCGTCGTGTGTAGTTTTCTAAAGGAGTCTACAGCAGAAACTTCGATGCAACTCAAAAGTAACTAGCAGTTTCAGTTGCGTTGCAGTTGCGTTTCACCGTGTGTTCTGGGTCTTAGAGCTTGTGACTCAGAAATACCACCCGCAGATAACAAAACACACATTACATCATTACAATATGAAACATCTTTGCGATTAAAACAAAAGAAGCATAAAGGAACTTCTCCAGTCTATTTGTACACTCCCACACGAGAGCCTATTTAAATGCAAATCTGAAACAGACAGACAGATGAGTTCTGCGAAATTAACATTGCATAACAGGAGGCTTTTGTTAACTGAGTAACTGTAACTGATCCTGGTTTTAAACTAGGAAATGTAGTAAATTCCTGGTTCTTTTGAGTTTTCTTCATACATATGTTTTGCCCTGGGGCCCAACTCTGCTAATTTACCTATAATATTCTCAGTTGAGTGTTTTTTTGTTGAGTTGTTTGTTGAGTTGAGTTGTTGAGTGTTTTTTTGTGAGTTGGATTGTTAATGGCATTATTTAACACATTTGGTCGCAATCAGTGTAATGCTATATACACACCAAAGCCGCTGGCATGCCACCGCGCTAGGCCAGCGGCTTTACGTCATACGAATGGCAGCTGTCAAAAAGCCGGCGGCATGCCGGCGGCTTTGGTGTGTAGACAGCATTAGCCATTGTTTAGCAGAATACTAAACTTGTCAAAAAATGCCATTGACACTCTGGCGACACACAACTGAGGTTAATTAGCTGAATTGGGCTCATGTATGTATGTATATAAGTTTCCCACGATATGTCAATAAATAATCTAGTTTTTCATAAAATAAAGATACCGTAGATGTCTATATTTGTTACATTTATTCAATCAGCTCTACATAACAAATAAAAGCGTTTAAAAAAATAAATATAATAATAAATGACCAAACACATTGATATGATAAATTTACTTTACATTTAAAATCAATTTAGAAAACTTATTTGACTATGACACCTAATATTTCATTTAAGTGTATCAAATTCGTATGCGCCATTTTTTTTCGTCTAGACATGTCAGTGACAAAAGACTTTAGCTCTAAACTGTTTAAATAACAAATTAATAAAAATGTATATTTAATTTACCATTCACAGCTTATAATTCAACAAATTATTGTTATTAATCAACGCTTTTGGCGGTCTATGAGATTAATGATGTTCTATTTATTTGTGAATATATTATTTGGTTCGAGTTTTTTAATTCGTAAGATTTAATTTGAGATTCTAGAAGGGATTTTCCATAAACAATATGGTGTCCCCATGGTGTTTCCACGCTGCTGTTTCAAAATGAAAGTGATTAAATTTAAGACAATAGGAAATCCCCGTTCTATTTTCTAAAATTCAATTACTTGCATCATTTGCCCGTGATCTTAGTAAATGTTTGACAAAGATACACTGGCTTGAAGTTGCTCGTGCGTGACGTCACGCCTCAGTACAATTTTAACCGGGGAGTGACGTCAATACCCCCCACTCCGTAACCTTGATGCTCTGCATCTTTGTATTTATTTATGTAGGTACCTACCTATTTGATCAGGTAAAAAATGTGTTTCAAATATTTTTTAATAGCAAGACGGACTTTTTAAATTATTTTTTGAATTTTTGAATGTAGTCATCATCCCCATTGTTTACAAACGTCACTAATCATTTTATAACGGCAGTGCAGGAGCACCATAACGTTTACTCCGTAATTGGAGGGATGCTTTTCTTTACTTTCAAAGAGCATCCAACATATTGGTATAGTAAAAATTTTCGGTATCAATTACACTACACATCCCTATTCGAGGTAGTACGGAGAAAAAAAAAGTTGGCGGCTACTGATGAAACTAACATCATTTCAAAGTTCTTTCATTTTCAAAGCTCTATATCTCCGAAAGTTTATCACTTTCGACAATTGTCCAAAATACTATCGTTTTATAATATGTTTCTCTATCGATTGATGTTAGTTTCATCAGTGGCCTCCAACTTTTTTTTTCTCCATACTAGCTCGAATAGGGGATGTGTAGTGTAATTGATATCGAAAATTTTACTATACCAGACTCCATACAAAATATGTTGGATGCCATTTAGTGTGTTTTAGCATGGATTTTAGCAGCTATTTAAAGAATTTTTCTAAGGATTTACTTTCAAATGCAACTTAAAACAGGTTATTGCAAATAAAGTCTAACATACTCAGGTTACTTATGGGTAACTTGCTCTAAACGTCAAAATGACGTATGAGCGTATTGTTTAAAAGTAGAGACCTAACTGGTCCATTGAGTTTTATTGAGGTATTAAAAACTGAGCATTAAGAGTGGTGAGCGGCAAATCTTTAATGTATCGTAGAGATGCCAGGGTGATAATTAAAAAATATATATTTTTGAACTTATTTTTGTAGGTATAAAAGTTTTTGGATCATTCCATACCAGTGTATATCTTTTAGACTTTATAGTATAAAGAAAATTGGCAGTGTAAAGTGCATATGTATTGTCCCCGCCAGTTCATGTCTGTCTATCACCTTTGACACATGTAGCGAACAGAGACAAAATTAAAACCCCACTTGTAAAATCAGCTACTGAGTATTATTTGATTTCAATGACATTTTAAAGGGCATGTTACGTTTTAAATAGGTAAACATTATATCATAATATATTATGCAAGAAAATGAATGTCGTATGTCCTCAAAACGGGACCTAAAGTGACACTTTTCTGGCCTAGAGCTTTTTTAGTATATGATTGAATCATCGGTGGTTTTCTCGCGTTCGTGATTAAAGCCACAGTATTCACCATTGTGGAACAATATACTATTTAAATAGACTTAGCCTCTGAATCAGAAATACCATACTACTGTCGAAGCTTGTATTTGCAAATCTACATTTGGAATTACTAAGTTATCTAGCCGAAAGGCATGTTAGCTCAAACTATACTTCATTCATCAACGTCAATGGTTACTCTTAGACCGAGTTAGTATTTCGAGTATTGACGTGGCAAACAACGTGACAAGGTGACAGTTGACAACTGGGAAGTAGGGCTGTGCAATGAGGCTGTGGGTACGTTCGTTTAACTGATTGGATCAGTGAGATGACTCTTTACATGATATGTTTTAAGTACCATATAGATTTATTTGACTACGAAATATAGATTATTTTAATTAAGTTTGAGCTATTCATAAATATTATTACATAGAGACAAAATTGGTTATTAAAAATCTTATGTTCGATAAACAAATAGGTATATTATTATTGAAGTAATTACGATTACTATTAAAATCTGATGTTTTTTTAATCAAGTTAAAATAGATTAATGTACGTATTACACAGAAAAATAATAAAAAATCTTGTACTGTGAGCACAATCAAGATGCGATTAGAATTTTCTGTACGAGAATAGAGCAAAGTAGCGAAGACATCGCCGACAAGAGTGACGCTCTTAAATATGCTGATGATGATGGCAGAGTAATGAACTCTTAAAAAAATTGACAAATTATACTAGCGAATTAGTAGGATAAAATATAGCCTACTTGAACCTATCTTTGAATTGTTCTCAGCTCTAGAAACTAAGTTGACAATCGTAGCCGTGACGAACAGTTGCTGCCTAACATTTTGAGTAAAGCGTTTGTATCAAACAACCAAATTATGAGGATCCCTGACATACTTGTAAAACCCGATGTATGATATTTACTAGTGCAGGCGTCTTTCTAATAAGGAGAGGGTTCACCTAATACTGGCTAGGTAGGTAGTGATAGGAAAACATACATTGTCTAGATCTAACGTGGGAATGTACTACAAGCGATACAGAGTTTAATTGAATGAATAGTGACAGTTTGCAACGAAATTACTATTTTGTACTTCAAAATTTATGAAACATACTTACTTTAAAATTCATTGTATTGATTTAAGGGAGACAACGAACATAGATCAAATGAAAGAGGGAATAGAAGTTGTGTCGTATCAGGTGCTCAAAAGGACGACGGAAAACAAAGCAGAGTGGCCACCGACAAGAGCGACACTCTTTAATTTAATGATGATGATTTAAGTAAGTACTTAGTAGTGAAGGCAGCAGATGTTGGGGCTGGTTGTGAATAAAAGTCTTCAAGTAGTGGAACGAAGGAACTGGGTTTATTCACTTATTTAAATAGTTTTTACACACAATAATTATTAGCACACGTAAATCGTTCCGAGCAGGAAGAGAAAAAAAGTGTTGCCATATAAAAAATACAAAATTAGCTACTTTCTGTTGGTGTTGCCAACAAGTAGATAATAAAAGCATAATGTCTATCCTAAAATATGTATAATTTGAAAAATAAAGAAGAATTACAAAACTCTCTTCGCAGTAATATTTGTAGCTATGGGAATCGAACTTGCGACCGACGGCAGGACGGCTCACTACCAAATACGCCAATTAACCAGTCAAAAAATACATGTTACAGATACTAATATTACAACCCCCCGTATCTTCTAAGCTCATGTTAAACAAAACTAAAGAATGAGACGAACCAAGGATCTGAATTAAGCAAAAAAAAATGTTCTGGGAATCTGTCGGCATTTCACATACCATTGTATTAGCAGCCACGTGTTAAGTAGCCCTTGTTTTTATGGGCACCATAGTGTATCCTATGAGCTGTTTGACTATTGTTAAAGTGGTATTATTATTGATGTTATCCTTGTTTCGAGAGAGAGGAGAGAGTGAGAAGGTTGGATAGAATTAGGGAAATATTCTTAATAGAAGTTGACCGTGCGAAGACGCCTTTTTAGTCATATCTTAGAAAAAATACATGATATCTGAAAATGATATAACCTTTGTGGTAATTTGAAATCCAAGCTATAATATTGCCAAATTTCATCAAAATCTATTCAGTAGTTTTCGCGTAACTGAGTATCAAACATTCATCCATCCATCGGCATAAACATTGACATTTTTAAGAAGTAGGTTTAATTTAATGGCCAATAACCATTTTATTTTGCGATTAAGCGTGTTGATTCTTTTCGACTACTCAAACAAACGACTGTCAACGTCAAAATTTTCATACCACCGACGTAATTAGTCCAGTGCCTAGATATCCAGCACAGATTTGTGAAATTTTCGAAGCACCAAAAAATGCAAGTGTATTTTTGCATAATGTGCCACGGAATCAAATTAAGAACGAGTATAAGCATATAAACGAATATAGATGTGTACAACGGGGAATGCGAACTTGAGTAGTTGCAATGATTTCGCGGAAGTATCGTACGATTTTAGCAACAAACGTCCCGAGCTGTAATCACTCCATTTATGCATTGTTTAGTCTATGACCTTGTTTTACTTGCTTCCAGGTAGGTTTTGTGTTACGAATTTACGACGAATGTGCTCTGCGTCTGGGTATACTTAACCGGGTCTTCTGTATGATGTTTTTTTATCTATATAAATAAAAATGAATTGTTGTTCGTTAGTCTGATTAAAACTCGAGAACGGATGGGCCGAATGAGCTGATTTTGGTTTTAAAATGTTTGTCGTAGTCCAGGGTAGGTCTAAAAGGTGAGAAAAATTCGAATAATTGCCGGGAAAGCCCTAAAAACAGACCTTTTCTTTTTCCCATACAAATGTTTTCTTACTAAAATGTAGAGTCAATTTGAACTTTATTCCTACACAATAAAGTTCATTCAAAGTTCGCCGGGACAGCTAGTTAGTAAATTAGTAAGTAACTAAGCGTGTAAGCAAGTAAGTAAGTAGCTAAGTTTTTTATTTCCAATCCCAAAATAAAACGTTTACGAAAAACCTGGTTATTTCTCTAGTATAAAAATAACTTAACTGTATAACCCGACTAAGTACAAATAAATCTTGCATTGTAGAGCCATCTTAATCTGTTTGGTTCATATAATATGGCGACAAATCCTTACATTAATCGTCATGCGTGTTTGACATCCAAATTAAACGTCAATTTGGTTTCGCGATTAACGCCCGTTATTAATAACCTATCCTGATCCGTTTTTACCAAATCGAGATTGAAAAAACAAAACACAATTGTCACTTGTGTACCAAAAACATGTCAAGAACACAATTGTGTTTTGTTTTTTCAATCTCGATTTGGTAAAAAACGGATCAGGATAGGTTATTAATAACGGGCGTTAGCCGCAAATTCTTAGAGTGGTACAGGCAAACAATTTGTAGAAATAAGTTTCTAGGTAGGTAATAAAGTATGCCTACTTAAACTTTTATACCCTTGCGCCCAAAAGGTTGCAAATCCTACTTATGATTTACAACAAATGGGACAGCTATAAACTTTTCTTTTGTCTTTGAAAGAAACTAAACGAATGCCCCAGATTCGTGACAATAGTAAAATTAGAACAATGCCTCTAGCTATAAAACTATTCGTAAAATAAAACGGAAGTTGGACTGTGATATTTACTGCTTTCTATAGTTTTTATTACCTCTTAACTAAGCTACCTGGAAATAGTTAAAAATTAAAATATTAAAAGGAAAACATTTTATAAACTTAAAAAAGTCTTGTCTCCCGAAGCGAGTTCGTTTGCCGTTTTTGGGAAGCAAATCGCGGCGGACCTAGGCAAAGATCGAGACGACCTCAAATCCAACGAAGTATAGGAGTGCCTGATCTGGCGCACAGAAGAACTGAATGTAGAGCTAGAAGGAAGGCCTTTCCCCAGCATTGGGATATAACTGGCTTACTTTTTAATGGTCCTATTGATTACTGGCTCTTTACAATACAATACAATACAAATATTCTTTATTGCACAAAAAGATGTAAGGTACAGTCACAAACAAGAATATAAGAAGCAACAGGCGGCCTTATTTCTAGGTAGCAATATCTTCCAGGCAACCTTAATTAATTAAACCTCTTTATTAAATTTTAACGAGACCTAACAGCATCATTACAATTCATGTAATAAAGGTAATAATGTCATAGTTTGTCCAAACTCCCGTTTTCTATAATAGTATTACAGTAATAGTTACGTGGTCAGTATTTCACAAGATATCGATATTGCTACATCGATAAGTAAGTAGCTCTATGTTATAAATTATATCGACATGTCGTAATTTGTAGTCTTATGTATTACCTATTTGTGTCTTAACTGCAGAATTACTTGTTATTGAATAATCGAAGTAAAAACTCTAAAATAGTAGGTAAGGTAAATGTCAATAAAAAAGTCGGTTAAAAATACATAATCGTAATTTAAATCAGATATAAACCCATTCCCCCTTATTACAAAACGAGGTTTAAAGATAGTCCGACGTTAGTTCGTTTCTTTTGACGTTTCGGCTATGGTTATAATTTTTTTCGTTTATAAGTAATTTTGGCTATGGCTACGAACTAACGTCGGACTATCTTTAAACCTCGTTTTGTATTAAGGTGGATTCAAATGTTGATGTTCTTAAAATAATTATCAATATTATTATGGTATGGAATTGAACCCAATGGCAACCAACCGCCAAAAGACCTCGCAGCAGACCACGAAAAAGGAGGCGGGATAAGCTGGACACCTTCATGGATGACTGGGCAGAGGCGGCTCAGGATAGAGAATCATGGAGAAAGAGGAGAGAGGCCTTTGTTCAGCAGTGGGACGCTGATGACTGGATAAGATAAGATAACTCTTCTCTCAATTAATACTGTGATAAAAAACTTTTGTCATTATAAACGTCATTATTATGACAGGCCTGTTAGCGTAGTCGGTAGTGCGTCTGCCTCCTACGCATGGGTCGCGGGTTCGATCCCCGCCGGTTACAAACATTTATGT
Organism: Anarsia innoxiella; assembly: GCA_947563765.1. Lineage (NCBI taxonomy): Eukaryota > Metazoa > Arthropoda > Insecta > Lepidoptera > Gelechiidae > Anarsia > Anarsia innoxiella. The sequence goes on from OX387406.1 coordinate 9,291,331, forward strand.
GATGATGAGCATAAATGTTTGTTCCGTGTCTGGGTGTTATATATATATTTATCTATCCATGTATGTTTATCAGTCTCTGATACCCATAGTACAGGATTTGCCTAGATTGGCGTCAGGTGACCGTGTGTGCAATGTCATAAATATTTATTATTTTCATACTGTCGAAATTGACTTGTATTTAGTCGGTTTATGCGTTGTCGGTTTTAACAGTGATTTTAAATAAGAGGAAGTGATTCGCTGTTTCTATTCTATTAGGTATTATTTAAAGTAGCTAACAAATCTTAATAAAATATTGTATTGTCATTCTTACAGGTGTAATATACCCTTTTATAGCCCAATTACTATATAGCACTATAAACATAATCTCCATAACAATTCCAGTTGTATAACCTAGCCGTGAAATGTATCAGTGCATTACATCGATTTCTTGAACTTAATAAACCAGTATTATCCAACCTTTCTTACCTTACAATTTATTTGGAAACAGAGCTCAGGTTACACTGGTTTTTATTGCTTTAAGGAACTGATTAAAACCAGCGTAAAAAGAGCTGTGGATAGAAGTGAAGTGTAAGAAAAGGGAGGTCAAGTAAGTTGGGTAGTTTTAAAAGGAATTTGCGTGGGTGTTTCCATAGCTTGTTTTCTTTGAGTTTTCGCCTCATTAAGTGTTTGTACACACGCATTGGATACGTCGTCGTACACATGATAAATGGTTACCCAATATAAATCTTGAAGGTGTCTTATGGGAAAATTATTGTGGTGTTTACATTATGCTTTCTATGCGTACAGTCGGGAAGAGAGATTGTGAATGATTGTATTGAGTTAGTGATAGATAAAGACAACTTGTGGTCATCATTGTATGAATAAAATGCATAAAATGTGGTTGTTATTCTGTTACATCTTAATTGGACAAGTCGTATTCACAATTCAATTTTTGTTGCTAAAATTTAGAAAAAAATTCAATTCTCATTACTTTTAGGGTTCGGTATTCAAAATATTAACAAAGGCCCCCCTTTCGTTTGTTCGGCACCTTTAGCTACAGAATATCAAATGGTTAGTACTTTAACTTAGAAAACTAATTATTTGTTACTTAATTTATAATATTTATATAAGTATCGCCTGGCATTTAAATTTATTAATGAATGGTGTAGAGACAAGATCATATAAGCTCTTAAGATTATTAACTAAAAATTGTTTAGGTACATGAAGTAGATGGGTAAGGTAAGTTGGTCTTATAATTAGTTAGTAATACTAGTATAAATAGTGAAATAATATAGATATAATAATTAAAAACTTTAAAAAAACTATAGCAAACTGTACACGCAACAGTACTATTTGTTTGACCACAAAAGTCCCAATAAAAGCTTTCTTTTGAATTGTACCGCTAAACAGTCGATTGTAAGTTTGGCGCCGGTAGAGGCACTTGGGGAAAGTTCTTTACTTATTTCAGTCAGTAGGTAAGTAAGTAATTCATTACACATATTTCCAGTTTGATTTCAGTACAAAATTAAAATAAACAAAAACATAAATATATAAAAACAATTATATACATTTCTTTTAGAAATATACATATGCTGTATCTTTTGTATAACTTTTCTTTTTTTCTGTCTCTGTGTACTCTTCTTACTATTACTATTACTTATTACTATTTATGGTAAGATTACATTATATTAAACTGTTAAATAAATATTATAATGACACAAGAAAACAAGGAAAATACAAGAAAGGGATAGAACGGGAAAAGGACTCAACTCAGCTCAATCTTGTCACTGTACAATGACATAACACTGATTTTCAGTAGAGTCTGATTTCACTATTTATTTCACTTAATATTTAATAGATATAGAAATGGGTGATAAAGTGACATTCAATTTTCTACGTAATTTATTTCGTGTCGTTAAAGATTCAATTAGGTGTAGGTAAGTGTGATTCTTTAGGAAGAAATTTAAATATTAATTTTCTTGATGTATAACTAGTCATGATGTCATATTTACATGAAACCGCACTAAACAGCGGGTTAGCAATTGCGGTTGGCATTTTTTATATCAAATTAATTATCCTTTGAAAGAGCAACGCAACAAAGTTTCTTGCTAGATCCTTCTCTGGGGAAAACTGCTACCTTGCAAATATAAAGCTAACTTTATAAAAATGTACCTGTGTCAACGTTTTAAAGCGCATGTAACTGCCTATGAACGCTTTTGAATTTGACTTGTCGATCGCTCCAACTTTTGCATGAAAATTTAAAGAATCAAGGAATCAAATACTACCTGTTAAAGAAATTCCAAGTCAGGAGTACCCTAAACCGACGTGCATGTATGAGGCGAATGATGACTGGATGAAGCAAAGAAAGTGTGTTTGAATCGTAGCAAGTGGAGAGAAGTCTCTGACCTCAATGTGAAAGAGACTTGACTGATATGTGTGATACTACCATTCACGGTCTTAGTACTATCTATTAAAGGTATGTGACAGATATGTATGTAAAAACTACCATGGAATAGACTAGCTAGTTCAAGTTTACAACTGCAGTTTACTATACAACTTGTGGTAAGCATTTAGAAGGAAGTAAGTATTGTAGCTTAAAGGATTCACCTTTCTGAACCTATTCGTTTAAAGTGGATTTCTTCCTGTGTGGTTTACGTTTACTGGATTGTTATGAGAAGTCAAACAATTTTACTTGAAGTAACATGGTGTTTGGCTTATACTAGAGGATGCCCGCGAATTTGTACGGCCGTTCCCAATGTTCCCAATGTGAAAACAGTGAAAGATTTACACATTTTCACATCAATCCAAGTCGGCAAAAACTTTGACATTTTAAAAATTGGTTTGTTACTTTGAAATGTATTGCATAAAATCTTTACATATCTACTTATATTCTTTATATTAACTTATATTCTTATTATCCCATATAGATAATGTGTCTGTATACTTCCTGTTATCATAAACATGTAAAAATAATTAAGTATGTTTGCCTAAGTATATAATCTTATATCAGAATGAGCTTACGTTTTTAAATGCTGTTGTATTTGTGTTTAAAAATCAATCCTATAGGTAAATTTATTTACCTTAATTTTTAAAAGACTTTCCTATTTGAGACCTCTATTAGTGTGTTGGACATCAGATTAAAAAGAAAAAACCACCCGTGTTATACTGAAACGCCAGTGTATTAAAGCTTTAAAACTATAAACTTATTCAATTTACCTGCTATTACGATATCAATCACATTATTACAATATTTATTGGTTATAAACAATAAACGTTACTATTCAATTTTAAATTTTAAACATGCGTTTCGAATAGTTATTGAAAAGCTGAATTAATATAAAGAAAGTTAGTAGGTATTAAGGAAAATAAAGTTATTTCATTAGTTATATAAAAGTTATATTACTAAAATCAAGCACTTTCATTTTACTATTCAGAATACTGTTTTATTCGATCAAACTACAGGAAAGGTTATTTTCATAAGTACAATCAACAGTTTTAATTTGGTACATTTATCTAATGAAATAGCGCTTTTATTTATAACGTAACAGGCGATTAATTCTAAAGGTCTATCTACAAAGATCCGGGCCGTGCCCGGGACGTGTCCGGGCCGTGGTCGTCAGAAGGGAAAACAATACGTCGTCATGACAACATGTGTGAACGAATCCATAGAAAATGTATGGAATGATATTTTTTCCCTTACACGTCCGTCCAGGACACGGCCCGGACACGTTGTCATAACGACGTATTGTTTTCCCTTCTGACGGGTCACCGCTCGGACACGTCCTAGCTAATAAATTAGATCACTTATCAGTTGGGTTGATTGATCAGAATTAGAACGCAGCTCTTTTGCATGATTTGACCATGATAACTTGCCAAGTCCTCAAACCTTTAACAAATATGCGCAAACAAACTTTTTTAAATAAACAGAGGTGTAAGGAATAGCGTATTCTTTTGTTTACTTTCAACCGTCCCTTTTATGATAAAAGAAAATAAAAATTGTGCAAGAATGTACTTACTGTTTGACAAAGTTAAGTTTATTTTTGGTCGTGAGAATATCTTTTTATATATACTTCATATAACTTAGTTCTTATCTACTATACTTAGTTTTAAGATTAATAGTTTTAAAGATATATTGTATAAGTAACTGTCAACTACTAGGTCTCTTGTTTGCTGTGCTGTAGCAGGGCGTCACATGTACCATATTATGACTTTGTAACACCTTACCCAACTCGTGACTTGCAATAAACGAATTCTAATTCTAATTATAATATTCCTTTTTTTTTAAACATTTCATTTGTCAATTTATTAAATAAATCGATGTACCTACTTACTTCGCATTAATGTTTAAAACACGATCACCAGATTTTGAAAATGTTTAAAAACGTACCATTCAAAAAATTGATTACGCAATTATTTTAAATGGCTTCAAACATTAAGTGCCTACTCTAAAGTCCTTAATAAGTCAAAGTGAAACGAATCAAAAGATAACTTCTTTGTAACTCAATAGAGTCTTTATTTAATGTCCTTCGACCTCTTTCAAAATAAAACATCTTGATTCATACCAACTACACTCAATGACATTTATTAATTACTTTTTAAAAGCAGCCATTTACTTACAAGAAGCGCGGGCGGCATTTTTTATCACTAGGTACTTTAACAGACAACTTCTCACTTTCAATATGATTACTCAGTCGTTGTCAAACGGCACGATAAAACATCATTTAATTCGAAAAACCAATTTGTAAATGCCGTTGGTGAAAGTATGTTGAGTATTAAATTGGTAAAGAACCTGACAGGTTTGACAGCAAAGTTAATTTGGTGGTGTTAAAATGTTTGGCGGATTTAGGGTGTTAAGAGACGATAATTTTATTTTTTAAATGAAATGAGTATTGAATGTTATAGGATAATATTATACTCTTTTCGAACCTAGAGACTGTGAATAAATAACAAATGCCAAAACAGAAAACAATACAGAATTCAATTATAAATAAACAATTTACAAATTAATGAATGAATTAAACGGTTGCAATACAAACCGTTAGTAAATTGATTAAATTGTTACTTTGATTAAGATATGATTGATTGAAAACATTAAAGAAACTTTGTATTGAATATTCTGCTGTTGCCTATAGGCAAAATATACTATAGTCTATTTTAATTAACAAACATGATTTTGTACTGAAAATGATTAAAATATTACTATATAATACAACTAGAGGCTGCCCGTGACTTCGTACACATTTATCGTCATATCTTCAAAAATAATCATGATATCTTAAAATAATATAGCCTATGTGTTATTCTGATGTTTAAGCTAAAATATTGCCAAGTTTCATCAAAATCTGTTCAGTAGTTTTACGTCAAAAAGCAACAAACATCCGCTGCTCGTGCCGATGGTTAGATATCCATCTGTCCACAAATATTGACATTTTATAATATTAATAGGATTTATTAATTGAAACCCTAATATTTAGAATATGCAGGACAGAATGTCCGTTAGTAGAAATCACTTCACAGAACTATACAATTAGCGAAGAACTCTTGTTTTAGTCTTTTCTTCACTTCGGTGACAGCGTGTCAGCGGATGTTGACAGTGGAACACTGTTTTGTTTTAGGGTTCAGTGGACCTACGAGTATTTTATTCGGAATGTTTTTGTGTTGCGGTTGCTGTTCAGATCCTAAGCTGAAATTACAATAATATATTGCAGACTCGATCCTTACACTGTGTTCTTTGGAATCTTTCAAAGAACAAAATCAATTTAAAATATTAAAACATTGCGTCACTGAATAATATCAAGGATATGTTAAATGTATGAGAAGTTTGCGACAAGGCAAAGGTTAAAACTACGAAACTAACACTCATCTTTGAGGACCCTTTTTTCAGAATTTTATAACAAGAGTCCCTCAAAGTTAAAAATTGTTGATAACAAGAATGAGATATACCTACACATCGCAAATTTCAGAAAACCTATGACACGACATAGCCAGACCCCTACACGCGAATTCCACTCTCTCTTTACCAAGTTTTTTGTCCCCCGTATCAATGGTGGCGCCAGACTTGTTGAATGACACTTCAAACGGTCTGACAAGATATTTTGTTCTATTGAACTTTGAGAAATGATCCCAAATTACAAGTGTGTCCGAAACGAAACAAGATTCTATTTCACGACTTGACAACTTTTTTAAGGCAGAAAAAATGCTAGGCGGGTACTTAATATAGGGTTGAAGAAATGTGTGAAAGATAAAATTGTCATAATATTTTAAATTGTAAACCTAAACTGTAATACTTAATACATTAATTAATTGTATGGTATTTCTGTCACTCAATTACTTAATGTTAAGGGAAGAGCGGGATCTCCCGACACAAGTACTATGTACTTACTGGGATGACCCGTCCACAATCATGTAAAAGCTTATTGGAAAAATAAAGAATTATTATATTAGATTTGGTTAAACACTCACTGATGAAGACATAAATTATTAATATCTACTCCAGATTGCTGAATAGGCTTTCAAAATTAAAGATTCATTCTTCACAAAATTTTGGCTAACCAAAAACAGGTTCGCGGCTGACTTAGACGAGATGGCGAAGAGAAAACGGGAAACATCGCAGCAGTCCTAGACGAAGATAGGGAAGAGGTCGACTCATTCAGCTATAAATGGCAAGTCCTAGTGACCAGTAGAACTGGAGGGAGAGCAAGGAGGGATGACTGTGACTATTTGCATCACAATAAACCAGCATTCAAAGATTAAACAAACCCAAGGCAAAGCAGATTGAAGTTTCGAACCTGTAGTTGGGACCCAAAATTTAGCTATATACATAACGTAAAAACACAACAATACCGCGTTTTAGTGTACACGTAACGCCATCTATGAAATTAAAATATAACTAAAAATGAAGTAAAAACACAAAAGAGTTTATAAACAAAAATATAGAAAAGAGTTTAAACAAAGATACAAAACAGAAGACTAGCTTTACCTTACCAAACCTCGAAATATTAACGTCACACAAGAAATTTTAAATTACCTACATTCCTGGAATGCCATAATATTTCAAATACCCAAAACAAGGGCAAAAATGTTATCTAATAACTGGACTAATTGGTAACGCTTTTGAAAACCGTTGTCTATTGCAACTTATTACGACAAAGAAGTTTTGCGAATTTTTTTATCAGTGTAAACAATTTTAAAGACATTCTCATATCAGTGTTGCCAGTAATTGAAACTGTTACCGACTATACAAACTTTTTCCCAAAAACGTCAAGAGATATCGAACACCCAACCATTTCTCAAAATTCGATACCCTGATAAATAAAAACAAAAGCAAAATATTTGAAAACAATTATAACGATAAAGTTAAAGTAAGCGGAGACTTAAAACGTAACAATGGTTGACAATATTCATAAAGATACGAAAACAGAAAAGCTGCACGAATTAGATAACACACAAAAGACACTAAATAAGGCTTTAATCAAAGAAAATGAGGCTAAACGCCGGTTCCTTTTCGGTTTGAATGCCCGTGTGAAAGATATGGACTTACTTTCTAGTTCTGACGTCATAAGACTGTCATAAATAGGAATAACTGTAGATGTAATAAATCAAGCACTAATTGTAACAGGCTAAAATGCTTTTAGTTTCGAAAGAAAGGATTCCGTAAACATAATTTATGTCTTTTATATTTTACATTAAGATTCACGAAATTGTTAAATTTATTACTTGTAAATGGCCGATCATTAAGCAGCAAAAACAAGTTTCAAACAAACAACAGAAGAAAAAGAGTTAATATATGTGATACAAATTTGCACACTAGGCTGCACAAGTTACCAGTTTTTAATTACAGGATCCTTAGATCAGATGGGTTTACCTGTGTTGTCGGGTGTATCCTCAGGCTGAATGCTGACTAATTGATAAATTATTTGATTATAAACTCTAGTAGCGAAATGACCGCACGCGGTGGTTTTGCGGTTGGTCGCCTTTTGTTTTTGTAGCGATGTTGCTTTGAATATATTTATCAAGGAGAGAGGTTTATTATGGAAAGAATGGTATCTAGTATAGATTAATAGCGGAAAAAATACAACTGACATTGAAGAGCATGGTTCTCGTATTTTATTAGATTTTGATGGCATCATGGTTTAATTCTGTTAGTAATAAAATTCTAATAAAAATAAGGTTAATTATCTACTAAAGGAAATAATTGCTAGAAAATTAAACCTTAAAGTTCTTGCTTAAAGTTACGCAGGGAAGTCATAAATAAGAAACTAAAATACTAATCGTACTTACGAAACCAAAACTGATTTTATAGAACAACCCGAGAATTTGTTACAACTCTGCTGTTTACATTTCCTTCAAACTAGACATTGGTTGTATAGACGTAAATAACATGGACAATGTTATAAATTTACATTTAATAAGTGCATACTTATAATTATTGTTTTCCATCGCTAAAAGAAGGGCTAAGATAACATAAATGTTCATAAAATTGATAATTTTTATACAACGACATTTTTAATAAGAAAAATCATGGGAGGGAAAGTGGATGGAAAAGGATGAGAAAAAGATCGAGGAGAATTATATCGGTATAGACCAAATAAAGGAAATATACGTAAGTTGTGTCATATTGACTGATCAAATAGAAGTTGGATCGATCGATATGGCAGAGTTAACACAACTTACATAAGTACGATTACCAAGGGTTTCATACTCACATAGCCCAATAGTTTCCATACGGCGTGGTTGCCATGGAAACACACAATCATCCAAATATGAAACAATTCCCTCTTGAGTGGCATTCCAGCATGGTGACCACTTACATCAACTGGATCGTCAATCAAATGTGACGAATACAAATTTATTGGTCAACTATTAACAAAAATGTTCAAAACTAGTGCACCAAAACTAATTTTAACCGATAACGACAATCCACTTGTACACCAACTTTGCGGTCTCAATACAAAATGCGGATCTATTGTCGAGGGTTTCTTAGGAAACAATAAGTGAGTCCGAAACGACGGGTTCTAAGAATTACTGGTTCATTACCTTGTTACAATGTTACCTGTTATGTTATGAATTCAAAAATGTATTATTTTGGTTCACTATTGCATTCCTGATTTGGAATGTAGCGGTAGGAATGTAATGGTCTTTTATGAGTTTAGCATAGATAGTTGCCGTGACAAAATTTTGTCGTATCACATATCTTTCTGTCTTTATCCTCTCACTTGCATAAGATAGAGATGGGAACGTGAGAACAGGGTGAAAATGTTTTATCAGGTCGCGATGATGGTCATTGAAGCAATTTTAATCAACCCAACATAAACTATCATCACTTAAGCCATTTATTTCAAAAAACAAAAAAATACAGGCCAGCACATCAAAACAAATGAAGATGACCCAATTTCTAGAACCAAGAGTTTCAAGAGTGACAGTTGACAATAACTGTCTAATACTAAATAGAATAGTTCCCAGGCGATGACAGCGAAGCATTGAGGCATGTGGCAGCCATAACAACGACCCGTCAATGGTTCAAGTGTTCTTGGAAAAAACCACCGGGCAACAGGCAGCACGAGCTCTTGTGCTCATTTGTGGGTTCTGTCTGTAAATGCTTGTATAGAAAAAGTACGAGTGTAGTAAGTGAGTAAGGAATCTTCATACAATGATAAACACGTACACGTGGGACAGAATTGCGTGTGAAAAGTGTGCCTCTAATAATAATATTTCTATAGAACATATTGTCACAATGCATTGCGTACGTGGTATCAGTCTGTTTCCTTAAATGATTAAAGAAGAATCAAAATCAATGAAAATATTATGAAAGTGAGTGACTATCCTGCTTACATGCTATCATTTCTCTCTCTGTGGGGTCTGCAGGAAGAAATTTCTTATAGAAATATGCTGTACCTTTTGTATAACTTCTCTTTTTTCTGTCTCTATGTACTATCATCTTACAATAAACTGTTAAATAAATAAATCAATAAATAAAGTGGAGAAAAGATGATAATTGTGTTATTGTCGAGAATTTTGTAAGCAAAGCCCCAAAAAATCAATTTATAAAAAGAATCAACCTGTCTGAATTTAGTCTCTAAATCTAAAACAACAGATCTCTCTGGATCTCTATAGGTGATATAAGGGAGCAAAAATTTCGACCGACAAAATAAATTAACAAGCAATACATCATATCCATTATATCATTTTGTGTTCTATTAGGTGAAACGGTTCACCTCAAAACAAATATTGTTCTTAATAAAGGAACACCAAAACCACTAACTCATTCAGATAACACACTCGAAGACTGTCGGCTACTTATTGTTGGTTACTTTACTAATTGTCATGTAATGGATACTCGTATTACTGAGGTAGACGGAAATAATGTTCAACTTTCTTTGTAAATTCTAAACGTATATACTTTCGTAAAGTTTTTATGTATAGTTGAAAATTCAATTGCAGAACCCGATTTCTTAATTCATTATTATTGTCTTCATAGTGTATATTTTAACATCTACTTACATATACCGCATCCATGACAATAAATATTCTTTATCTCTTTATCTTTATCTTTAATCATAACATCCTAAAGTTTCCTGAAAGATATTACTATCTAGTAATAAGGAAACCTCTTGCTACTTTATTATTTACGCTTTGAACTATTTTTTTGTCCTTGTACAAAATAGAGTATTTGTATTTTAATATATGTGATAGAAACCATCTCGGACTACAGGAAAAGCCATAGGCCCATACTAGTATATCATGACATAGTTATAATACCTATAGAATCGCTAAGACGACTAAGTGCTAATTAAATAAGCACAAGGATTCTACTAACATAATAAACATCAAAGTTTGTACCGATGCGATGGATGGATTATAATGAAACTTAAGAATATGTCGTACGAAGTCGCAGGCAGCGTCTAGTTTTATACAGGGTGACTTTAAATTAGTGAACGATAGATAAGGATATGCATGTACTTGTGATAACAAATAATTTTAATATGTGGCCAAGTACGAATTCATAAAAAAAAATTGTAGCCCCATACTATCAGCTGATGCATTTTGTATGGGGACTTGAATTTTTTTAGTTGATTTCGACCTTGGTCTTGGGTAAAAGTTGTTTGTTATCATGAGTACATGTATATCCTTTTCTATCGTTCACTAATTTAAAGTCACCCTATATAGCTTTAGACATTAATTTTAATGATTCGTGTAAGTTTACTACCGACTATATATTATAATGTAAATACAGGATGACGAAATGCCACTGCTGAGCAAAACTTTATTACAGATTGTATTAGCTTAGATGTTTAATATCGACTAACTGACGGCTCATAAAATACCTTGTGCAAATGTACAGTCAGCATCAGCATCATAAGTCGATTAACACATTCAGATTTTGAAAAGCAATATACACCATTATTAGACGTATTACCTTACTTATGTCCCTTATTTTGAACCTTATTGGATGTACATTTAACCCTGGACCCTATTTTCGCTAAGCGATTTTCGTCTAATAATGGTGTATTTTACATTTAAAAATCTGAATGTGTTCATCGACTTATGATGCTGACCGTACTTTATTTCAAACTAGAGGCTGATCGCGATTTAATACTCATTTATCAGCATAATTTTGAAAATTTAAACAATACCTCAAAATAATATAGCTTGTATCATATTGTAAAGCTGCATTGCAATCTGTTCACATCTCTTCCCGTCTATCCATCGTCACAAACATTGATAATAATTATAATATTAAGTAGTAGGACTTAAGGCCACACCGGATGCGTATGCGTTGCGTATGCGTAGACATATGCGTACCTCTGAGTTGTAATTTATGGAACTGTCACCGCTTGCGTCTACGTCTACGTTTCCGGTGTGTTTTGGCCTTAAGTGTGGTATGAACTTACTAAAGGGCGACACTTTCTTTAGTGTCTTTTTAAATATTTTCTAGAGTTAAAGGTGCAAATTGAGAAAAGTAGATTATTTTCTTCTATCCAGAAAATTTTAGATCCACCACAATTTTGACCACCCATGTTAACTAAATAGTATAGCGAAACGTTTAAAAATCCAAAATATTGAATCAACATCAATAAATCATTTCCAAAAAGAAAATTGCCTATTGTTAAATAAATTCAGATTGTTTTAGACCAAATTCGCAAAATTGATCATAAATCAGTGAACGATACCCATAGCGATCCAAAACTTGCAAAAAAGGAATGCGAATGTAAATTCTAACAATTTGTCGATATAGGATCGATCGGTTTAGATTTCTTTGCAAATATTATAATATTGGTAGTGATGTGTGTTGTAGCACTCTCAATATCCGATGAAATTAAAATAAAATGTAGCTGTAAGTATATCTAGATTTTTATAGCTACTTAAGTAAGGAAATGTGAATGTTTGATGACTATTATGAAATATAATACTATAATGAAATGTGAATGTAACTGCAAGTTACAGCAGCTTTTTATACGTCTGCAGAATTACAGACCTTACACCAGCAGAATCAGCTACTCGTAGCTTTACATCACATGTTCTTTAAGCAGACAGATAAACCGAATTTATAAGGGATAACTGAACGAGTAATGAAACAGAAATTTACCTACTTATACCTTTTTTGTAAGAAAGTTTTTTTTTCTGTTAACATGCAAATTCTGTGTCTGATTTTATAGTCTATTCTTTTGTTTATTAGAGAAGAAAAAATAATAAGTAACGAAAGGAAAGCAAAACATCTTTCATATCCGAAACTTCCTTACAACTCTAAGGAAGAATATGGACCCCACACAGTACCCTTGAGGCACGCCCGCTGTTACTAAGTAAACAATACAGGAATGGAGTGAAAACAAAAAAGTTATTTATTGTTCCGGCCAAAGGTTGAAGGCTAAGATTTTTTGAACCTGTTACTCGCTGAGTGAAATGTTCTGTTACGTTATTGTATTGGCAAACGCGAGCAAATGCTTTAGCGAATTCTTTACTTACGAGCACATTTAGTTGTTGTTGTTGTTTAACTTGTTAAACAGGAATAATTTAGTGGTTATAACGACTTAAGTCCTATTTATGACATCGATATCAAACCAAATTGCAGATAAATAGATATTGTGTACTTACCTACTTAAAAGGGCCAAGAAAATCAGAAAAAGGAGTTGAATAGAGATTTAATTTCAGCGATTTTAATGTTTATTTTGTAATGACTTATTTAAAGTGCATTTGCAACAGAGAGTTATTAATTAGCGGTGGCTACGTGTGGTTAGGTAACAAGGCTGCGATCGAAGCACGTTTTTTTTAGCAGAAAACGCTCCGCTACCGCTCCTCAACCCCGGGGTTTAAAAACTACGTCTGTTATGTGCCAATATAAAACGAAACTGCATAGATTAGAATTTGTTAATTAAACATCGGCTCTTGTCACAACAGTCATCAATTCTGTCTCAATTTAATTGGAAGGCTTTAATAAATTGCAGCTAACTGTATAATTGCAAACTTTACAACGAATAGTCAAGACATAATAACAGTTTATGGGAACTATTTTCAAAATATTTGTTCAATTTATTGGTCAAAGTTAATGGACTAGTTTCAGCAGGCCTTTGCGTTTTACCGTTTTAAGCGTCTTTGTTGAGAAAAATGGGGATTGTTCATTTTTTTCAAAATGTCTTAATATTAAATCCATTTCGAGGAATAAGGTTATTCATAAGTATAGTGCATAAAAAATATATATATAATCACGAGTTGTAATATTTTACGGTAAAAAAAGAAATGACTTTTATTTGCCCTTTAATGACGTCATCATTTGGCTGAAGAGAAAAGTTCCTTTGCCTTCACATATCATTAAAAAGTTACATGCGTGTGACAACTGTCAAAAGTGTCAAGTACATAAACAAACATTATTATAACCTGATTTTTTAACAAATATTCTATTATTTTACAAAACATTTCACTTAATAGCCATGGATTATAGAGTGCTTCGTTCCTACTTGTAAAAACGACTTGAAAAATAGCCCAGACAAAATTGTTGTTCGTATCCGGGAACTACTTACATTAAAATCTTTGCTCCCCTTATTTCGGCTAAGTTATGATGACAACATGATGCCACATACTCTAAAATCATCACATTTTCTACCTTTTACAAAGTTATCACTCATAATGGTGTAAAGTTTAGTTATTTAACTAAACGAAGATAATTTATTCCGATTACGACCACGACAAACAATACAATGCAATGACTGACACTACTAATTGACATTTGTCAAACGTCAAAGCAAAACTTTTTTTTTAAATGTTAAAATAGGCAAAGGTAAAAAAATAATAAGAAATTGTTGACGTCATCGTATAAAGACTACTCAAAAATCTAAATAATTTATAAAAAATAGAAAGACTGAGTTAAATTCAATAATATTCAAACAGGTTTCTCAAAATACTCTATATAATCGAACTATGAAATAAAAAGTGAGGGACATAAAAATTGAACAATGCCCAATCTGAGTTGGCATATTTTTCGCGTTTCGATATCAAATGTAAAATCCCGGAAAAGGTTCCTCCGTAAAGGCCCTTAGTGCTCTGATAGTTTATATCCAGTTGTTAAAATAATAGTTTCTACAGCAATTTCGGTTTTGTAGGTTACTTGCAGATGAGACAAGTCAGCATAGTTACTCACAAAAATATTTTTATCTTCGATTATAATGACGAACTTAAATGTCAGTTCTATATGTTGTGTGCATGTCTTGGTATATGTCGAATAGGTTCACCCGCGGCACTGGGAAATCTGGTGCGGAGCTATGTGTGTTCGATTTAAGCTTTTGTACTAATATTGCTAAAATAATGCAAATACGAGGTACAAATAACTCAAAACACAACAAGTTTGACAGAACAAGAACTTGCTAACCACAAACCGAAGTAGAATGCCTTTACGGACGATTGTTACCAAATCACAACCTGAAATAGTACACTTGAGTCCATAACAGTATCTGCGTTCACAGTAGTCAAATGTCAAGTTAATTTGTGCAAGTTGTACAGCTCTCCACTCAGTTTAAACCGTAAATATAACAATAGGTATGTCCCCACTAGTGCGCTTTTACGTTCATTCGAAGCATGAGAAAAACCATAAGGCACGCCTCAAAATGTGTCAAACAGTAGGGCACAGCCCTTGACGCAAAACGAACTGAAAGATGAAACGCAAGCTGAAGATGAAAACGAACACTGAAGCGCACTGGTGAGGCATACTTATAGGTCGCGCCACGTAAAAAGAACTTTAGAAACAAATGAAAATCACATGTTCGCGCATGGGTACACTTACGTAAGGTTAAATCACTAGTCAGGAACACATTGTCTCGTTGACCATATAATAAGTACATTCTATAATGAAAATATTGTAGCTTGTCACACAACTCAATTTAAGTATTCAACTTAGATTATTCTGTTATTGCTTTATTATTTCTTATGGTAATGGTTAGTATTAGATATTGTTATTGTAATTTTGGGTCTAGCTTGGAATTTAGTTTGGTTTTCAGCTTAGCATAATTTATTTGGGTGATAAATTTGAAAGGGTCTTTAAGCAAGGATTTTTTACTTTAACTTTTCTAATTAAATTAAGTATAAGAGTAGATAAAAAAATAAAAAAAAAATTACAGCAAATGAAAGAGAGGATTGGCGTCGTGTCGTATCAGGAAGTGAAATTACTGGCAGAGGAAAGGCAAAGATGGCGTTTACTCCACCGACAAGAGCCTGGCTCTTAAATAAATGATGATGATGAAGAGTAGATAAGTCGAAAATTATAACACGACAAAATTAAGTAGGTATTAACGTCGGTACATAAAGTTAATTGTCCATAGAACTTTTAAAATTATGCTAATTATACGCATTTCCGTTTTTTTCTAATTATCACCTCAGAACTGTGTGAATCGACAATTAATTTTAAGTAAAGCAAAGTGATTCCAAAAAGAAAGAAACTAATTTGCTTTTTACAGTCGCTACAGATACTTCAAATGATTTAGATTTTTAATAACGTTCTGAATGAGAAGTTTGTAATTATAATATGAGTAGATAGACATCAGGTCATCAACAGCTCTTTAAACGTCCCAACTACAAGGGCACGAGCCTACTCTCATAAGAGATCTCAAACATCATGTAGTCAGGTTAAAATGGTTAAAGTTTTAAAAATGGTATAAGGTTAAAGTCAGGTTTAAGTGTTATAGTGGTATGTTTATAATTTAGTACCTAATTAATCTTATTTAACATTAATTACGCAAGTCTTTATCTTACCAGAGGCCCAAGTCTGCTAATTTAAAAATAGTCTCAGTTGTGTCACTAATTCACTATCGAATGTCAATGGCATTTTTCGACACATTTGGTTGCAATCATTGTAAGCCATTGTTTATAATACCAAGTGTTAAAAAATACCATTGACACTGCCGACACACAACTGAGGCTATTTCAAATTAGCAGACTTGGGCCCCCGGTCGTTATATTATGTACCTTTATGTGAGCAAAACTATCTATGACGTTAAAACAAAAAATGTAAGATTATGTTATTGGCCTCACGCTGAGCCGCGATTTCCTCTAGTCAATTTTATATTGCTTCTGAATTTATGTCGTTGTTTTAATTCAAGATAGCAGTGGTTGTATACGGCCCATGTGGTCTAGTTCCCATCGGATTTATAATGCAGAATTTGTATTTATTATGTCTTTTCTTTGATATATTCATTGAGTAACGGGGTTTTAAACTATAGAGACAATTTAAGGTTATTTTTCTATCGATTTGTTTTTTAATCTTTCACAGAAATTTCCCAGAAAAAAGAACAATAAAAAATCTATTGTGTCTGGGTTTATAATGGGTCAGTGGGATGTGAGAGGTTAAGATAGCTTATTTATTTATTTAACAGTTTATTGTAAGATGATAGTACATAGAGACAAAAAAAGAAGTTATACAAAAGGTTCAGCATATTTCTAAAAGAAATTTCTTCCTGCAGACCCCACAGAGAGAGAAGTAATAGCATAAAGGCAGGATAGTCGCTTATTTAATAAAGTCACTATTGCAATTTCTATTTGAGCACTTTTTACAAAACAAACACTTTTTTTTCTAAATTATAATTCGTTTTTATACGGATACATCCCTAAAGTTTTCCGTTAAGTAAGTACTTGTCATTTGCTTATTTCCATACATATTGTCTTCTTATTGACAAATAAAACTTTACAGACAAACTCAATTTGCCAAATAAGGCTTTACTGTAATGCGGTGTCACCTGACACCGATCGCAACAGAGGTTTTACATACCTACATACAAACCTACATATCTGCCACGCCTCTTTTCATCGAAGAAGGCAAGGACCACCTTCCTCTACTTGCTATGATCTAAACACACTTCTTCTTCTTTGAGTTTTTTTAAGCCTGTAAGTAAGGAAGTAAATAATTACTTACTTACTTACAGTAAATAATTACTTACTTACTTACAGTAAATAATTACTTACTTACTTACAGTAAATAATTTACAGGCTGACTCTATGTCGTCTTACTGCTGGTCACAAGCCTTTCCATAAATTTCTGTCGGTGGCTGCTTCCCACCAATCTTCTTGGGGTTTTACGCAACCCAATTTTGACAGGTAGGTATCTTACTACAAAATTCAACTGTTTCTGTCCCACATCTAACATTAAAGTACATAATATTTAATTGCTATCCAAAGAGGTAATGCTGCCAGCTGGTTGGGTACTTTGCCTCGTGGGGACGCGTTGGAAGATATATTTTTCCTGTAAATATTTAATTCTATATTTGTATTATTTATTTTAATAAAGTACTTAGAAAGTTAAAAAAATGGACTCCATAAAAAGATGCTTGTTAAAACCATCAAACGGTTGAAACAAATGCAAGTTGTCTTAGGTCAAGTTCATGGGAACAATCTCATGGGGAACGGATTAGTAATCGATTCTCTACACGCGCAATAAAACCTTCATCGGCATCTAAATATGTACCAACTAGTCATTTAAACGGTGCTTTAGGATCTCATTCGTTAGTTTTGAACAAATATTATTCGAACTTGGAACACAAAGTTTTTAAAAGTATAAAGTTCAAAAAAAGAATGTAGTTGGTTCCTTCCGTTCACAAAGAGCATAAATTATAAGTAATCACTACGTTTTAAGCACAATGCTGGTTTAGAGGGAACCAATTATGAATATCTGGATATTGGTGGCAAGTTGAGAGGCATCTTTTACGTCATTAAAGTTACTACAGGCAGTGAAGTAATAACATAGATTGAGCCTCTTCGTTACAGACAAAAATAATAATAATACTTATAATAAAGTAAAATAATAAAAAGGAGGAAGTAAGAAAAACGAAATAGGTAAGTAAGTAATCTTGCTTGTTGTTGAAAAGTAAAAGTAAGTAATGGTAAATAATTGTTTTTTTATATTTCATTTAACAAGAATATTGTCACAAAAACATAAATGCACTTTTGATTCGACGAAACAATTTCATGTCCCTTAATTACTTAATACATCTAAGTACCTACATAAACCCCCGTTTCTCGTAATTCCACTTGTCGACAGTCCACCCCAGCCTTAAAACTCCAGAATTAGTACACAAACGGTGTGAAAGCTATTAATAAGCCAGTAAAAGTTCAATGAGTGGTTATAATTTGTCAAACCGCACATTACCTTGTCAGTGCGCCGACTAAGTTGAGACTTATTTAGATGGGGTGGTGTATGGAATGGGAGTTCAGCGATTTGTATTTTTAAAGCCTTTAGCAGTAGCCGATAAATTGTGCAACCGGGTTAATGTTTGATATAAAATCTCAATAAATCCGGCAATTTAATTGTCAAGTGAACTTGGTCTCTTTCTAGATCAAACGGCAAGGTATAAGAATCAAGAAATCTTAACTATTTGTTGTACAGATATGTTTGCCCTAAGACTGGGTGTTTGTACTTATAGTAAACTATACAATTATAGTACTTATATAATAACTTAATAACTTAACTTATTTTTTTTTGTACTTAATCATAACTTGACATTGACAGAATCCACAATGGTAGTTGCCTTTTTTAAAAACACAAATATTGTTTAACTTAAATGCTAAAGTTTTTTTTACTTATATTAGATATTATAGCCATATTGATTGGACTAGATTCAGCTTAGTTAGCTTAGATGCTAGCCGATACTAAAATTAGTATCGGCTAGCATCTAAGCTACATAGTGCTGCATTTACCTCAATTTAAAAGGCTACCTGTGATCTAAAAGTTGTGCGAAAGTAAGAGTAACTACCTCAAACGTAAAAATACAAAGGGTTAACCTTTGTTTTTTTCCTCGTATCCTCAAAAGAAAAGGATGAAGCTGTAAAAAGATCAAGAGACCCGGAATCTCATAAAAATTTAAGTAGGGAAGTTTTGGCTCAGTTACAAAAAGTTATGCTAAACTTTTGCTCTGAACAGACATTTATGAATGAATTTGTGCCATAACTGTAAATAGATTTTAAAATAAAATAAAAGTTCTTTATTTTAAAAACTGTTTAAAAAAAGAACTACCGGGATATTTAATTTTAATTGAAAAGTACGTTTCTTTTTTTTTCTCTGTTAATAAATATCTATTGACTGTGTTTAAAAAGTTACATTGACAAAAGGTTTTATTTAGTTTAAAACAGTTTATCAGCTCATTTTTTTTTATTTTAGGGCAAATAAAAATAGTAGGTCCGTTACGTATTTTTTTCTTAAGATGTAATATATTAAAATCTTAATCTCGTAACTTAGACCCCTTCCATCGTTGGATCATCAACATTTCAGCGCGCGGCGTCTGCGCATCGTGATTTATTCACCTTCCAACACGGACTACACTTCTAGTGGACTACTGCTTATTTGGACTATATTTCTATACTGTGACTTGTGGTTAAAGTGAGGTAGGTCAGGTGATGCTAGGGCATAAAAGCATAAATAATTATATTTTTTTATTTATTTTTTACTGTTAGGTAGATCACGGCTCAAGTTTTGTGTGTCGGCAGAGTCAATGTAATTTTTTGACACATTTGGTCGCAATCAGTGTAATTTAATCAGTGTAAGCCATTGTTTAGAAGAATGTATTAATTTGGAATTCCGTTTTCCTAATTTTAGCAACTAAATGGTTTTTAATGCGTAAGTGTAAAAGAAGATGGTAAAAATGGATAGGTGCTTACGCAAACCACTAAACAGATTTTAATAAAACTTTACAATATACAATATATTGTATAATTTTCCCAGATAAAACGATAAATGAGTACCTATGAAATTACGAGCGGTCCCTAGTAGGTCTATATTTTTTTATTTTAGTTTCATTCACTAACAATGTTAGACAATGTAGTTTAGTATTAGGTTTAAGTTAAGTTTAGTATCTAAGGTTTTAAGTATCTACTAAGATTAAGTAACTACTTAAGTGCCTAAAGATATTCTTCTAAGGTTGCTAGTTAATTAAATTACCTGTGGGTAATTATATTTTAGGAAATTTTTTTAGGTAATTTAACAGAGTAACAAATTTATACCTAATGTTTTGACGGACTGTAATACCTTCAAACGCGTATGTAACTATGTAATGTGGTATATGTAATTACCTATTTGGCTAATTTTTGGGCATAGGTAATCTGTAACTATTTGTATATAAATATGTACCTATGATTGAACTTTAAATTGAATATTTAATTAATTGTTATTACAGATTTATACCGCAATATATTAAATAGAGTATAGTATAAGCAAAGATATAACAGATAGGTATATTCTGCATTTAATTATTTATAATAAATAAAGTTAAGAAAAAAGCGGTGGTAGCCCAGTTGGTAGAACGCTTGCCTCGAACTCCGAGGACGCGGGTTCGAATCCTGGTGCGGGCACGTACCTCTGAGTTTATTTCTCATGTACGTATCAATTTATTCGATTACCACTTGCTAACGGTGAAGGAAAACATCGTGAGGAAACCTGCATACACCAGAGAAGAAATTCGAAGATGTATGTGAAATCCGCCAACCCGCACTTGGCCAGCGTGGTGGATTACGGCCTGATCACTCTCTGTATGAGAGTAGGCTCGTGCCCCTCGGTGGGGACATTATGGGCTGATAACAAAGTTAAAATTATTAATAAACTTGCCAACAACAATAATGAAGTGGTACATAAATAGCGACAAGTAGAACAAAACGTTCTTATCCTTGAAATAAAGTTAACTTTAATTTTACACAAAATTGTAAATTAACTACATAGAGTAATTAGTTGTCTATTTATTAGTTAATTACGTAAACTAACTTGGTTATTATTATAATTATTCAAGAAACTTTAAGTTATTATTATCTATAAATATAATAAGTAATCTTTTATATTATTTTATGAAAAATAGTTGTTTTTGTTACACCATTATTTTAAGATTTTTAAGAATTGCTTGACGAATTTGAATGAAACACATTCTATTATATTTTTATTGAGATTTTACCTCAGTTTTGTAAAGCGTACATTGATATTAGAAGCTAGTTTATTGCGTGAAAAACTGTGGGAAACTGCTTCTAGCGAATCTAGCGCTAGCTTTAAAAAAATTACCTATATAATAATGTAACGGTTTCAAGAGCATTTTTTGTGCCTATGAAATAAATATATTTTTGACTTTGACTAAAACTAATATAGCCATACATTGTACTTATAATTTTAATCGGTTAAATAAATTACATACTATGTATTTTATATTTATTTCATAACGCATCGTAATTGTAATGTATAGGAAACAGAAACCGTACTCAAAACATTTATTTAAAAGATATGATAAATATTTACCTAGCTCAGATATAAAAAACACATTTTATATCGATTACATAAAAGATAAAGTATATAGTGCATCTTGTGATATAGTTAGAAAAACTTACCTGCGTCAAGTTTGCTTAGAATTAACTTACACTTGAACTTAAATCACAGTAACACACTTCATCCAGCACTAAACATTTAAAAAAAGTATAATTTTTGAAACTCACTATACACTATTATACTTCCACTTAGTTTTATTGTTTAAAAAATTCGCCCAAAATTTAAATTCGAAAAAAGAACACCAATTTACAAATTCAAACCAACTATCAAAACAAAATCGTTGAAAACAAAAAACGATCTGAAAAACGGTTCAGAATTCTAAATTCAAAAACTTCAAGTTACCACAAACATTCTTCTATAGTTTTAACAAGTCAGTACGTAGATGAAATCGACGCAAACAAATCGATCAATAGATCGATCGACGCGCGTGTTCGCCGTATGCGCGTGAGTACAGTACTGGCGACTTGCTATTGAACTTGGCAAGGTTCGCTGAAAGCTTTTGCGTTTGAAGTTCGACTTTGTAGACGATAAGGAAGATGGGCGATGTCTTGTTTTATGATTTGTATTGTGTTTTACGTGGTTATCTTTTGAGATAATAAATTTAATGTTGGCTAGTTTGAATTTAATATTTGGAATCAGGAATTATTCTTATTACTTAAATATTATGTTTTTATTAAATATTTTAAAAGAAAAAGGACAGAATATTTGATAAAACATTCTGTCCTTTTCAGTCAAAATACCGTCCTTATAGCCATCGTTGAGTAAAATTTTATTCTGAAAGATTACACCCATAGGTACTAAAATAAAGTGACAAAGCTCCAATTTTTTTTGCGACAGGAAATCAATATCTTACACATAAAGAAGTATATGGTAAAAACATCATATCTGCTACAATCTATTGACATAAACACGAGCTTAATTTAAAAAAAGGACCCCCCCCCTTATCCCCCTCTTTCTTTTTTAAATAAGTACTAGTAAATAATACAAATACACATTATCTCTAAAGAACTTGACTTGGTGTTGAAGCAAAATACAAAAATGTTAAGTTAAAGTATTGTTTAAGTTATCCCACAGCACAGAGGGAGTAATCCTAGAGGTGTATGACACCTATTTATTATTATAAGCTGCTACCTGAGTAATTTACAAATACAGAATTTGCTACCAGATAACCAGACCCTTTCAATCGTAGGTTGGCCTTCTAGCTGATTTATTTATTATTTTTCTTATTTTTTTAAAGTTTCAAAAGGGTGAACATCAGATGTTGTTTTATTTTTTTCATTTACTCTATTATGTTTTGCTCTATTTTTTTTATAAATTTTCATGTCTTTGATTAGCTTTTAATTTTATAGATTTTATGTTGATTTCTAAAGATTATCCAACACAACTCTATTGTTACTTCCTCTATGTACTGCAAGTACCTGCTTTGATAATTGCTTTCTTTGTTGACCTGCTTAAAATAAAATTTAATGCTTATTGTTATGGATTTTAAGTTCATAATTTAAACTTTTAACTTTTAAGAAAAGGTGTCCTTATTAGCGGACTTTACTTTGTATTGTACTTATTTGGATACGTTTTTTTAATGACTTTCAAGTTTGATTAATTCGGTAACCAATATTTACTACTTCTATTTTCTTTCTAATCTAATCTAATTTATCCATTTGTGTCCCACTGCTGGGCAAAGGCTTCTCTCCTCATCCGCCATGACTTTCTATCTCGAGCCTCCTCCACCCAGGTACTTAAGGTGTCCAGCTCGTCCTGCCACCTTTTCCGTAGTCTGCCGCGATCTTTTTCATTACACAGTATTTGATTGTTCTAATCGTACAGTTGAACGTAAAGTGTAAATAATCATAGTAACGTATTAATAGCAAAAGAAGTGTGTCTGGATCGTAGCGAGTGGAAGGAAGTAGTCTTTGCCTGCCCCAATGGGAGAGAGGCATGACGGATATGTATATATGTGAACCTAGAATAAAGAATAAGCTATAACTTCCCTTTAAACTTTCTATATGTTATCTCTCAACGTTATTCTTAAAACAAACAATTAAATATTTTATTTATGGATAGCTCTTTTGAAATATTAATTTTATCATATGTTTCTGAGTTTATGCTTGAGATTTGTAAAACTTAAATTGAAAAGAGCAGCCCTACAGAGTTTCTAGCTAGGTTCATCTCTGGGGAAAACTGCACTCTTGCGAATCTAGCATTAACTTTAAAAAATGACCCGTCCTAAGTGTTGTCAAAACCTACAGGATTAAATGATTTTTCATTTCATTTCAAATACGAAAGTAAATGTATTATAAATATACCTGTCTGATGCAAACTCCTCTTGTCAGGCCTGCGGTAAAACTTGTCACTCTCGCATTGGATTGTTCAGCCATCAAAAAAATTGTAACAGGCTTGCACCATAAATTGTCTGCAATAGACGTAAGGCGTAAGGCCCATATAAATATACCTATGTGTCGTCTCAACGCACATCCATCCATACATAGGTAAATACATACCATGATACATATTCTAACCTATATATACAAGTCTATAGATTTAGGTATACCTTTGCAAGTCAAACTAAGGGCACTGCCTACAAAAAATCGTGGACGCAATACACGAATACCCTCATTTCATAAACAAGGCCAGAAAAGTAGTTTCCCTAGCGATTCTATATGAAATTGTCAACATAAAATCCTAGTTTCCATCGATATATTGACTTAACGGTCATGTTTGAGGGTTTAAGTTGCAAGCGGGAGCGTTTCCATATCTTGATTATAAAAA
Organism: Anarsia innoxiella; assembly: GCA_947563765.1. Taxonomy (NCBI): domain Eukaryota; kingdom Metazoa; phylum Arthropoda; class Insecta; order Lepidoptera; family Gelechiidae; genus Anarsia; species Anarsia innoxiella. Next base: position 9,315,845 of record OX387406.1, read on the forward strand.
ATGTTAGTTTAAGGTGACACGGTATATTAATTAATGTAAAGTTATTAAATATTTACGTTTGTAGGTATATAACATAATTAAAAAATTTTTTTTCATGGTATGCTGTCTACACACCGAAGCCGCCGGCTTTTTTGACAGCTGCTATTTTTATGACGTAAATACCGGTGGCTTTGGTGTGTAAATAGCTTAGCAAAAAAAAATAGATTTGGTCAATGGACGTGTCACCCCTATAATGAAGCACAAAATCACACATAGTGCGGATTAAATTATCAAGAGTCTAGATAGTAACGTCAAGGTTCTAGACGTAACTATCCCATTGCATGGCAACAACATCTAACTTCATAATTCACATGTTCCACATCTCACCAGCTATTGGAAGAGGCGGTCAGCTCATCTCTCCATCTCTGTACCTATTTATTTAATAGTCTATTATAAGAAGAAAGTTCACAGAGATAGAAAAGAAAAGAGAAGAGAACCTATTTTTGTCTATCTTTATTTATTTAACAAGAGTATCATTAATTTAATTTGGTCGTAGAGTGTTTTTGACAGTGATTGAACTACCATCTACTCCATTGTGATATTTTCACGCTTTCGCTTGTACTTTAAACCAATAATAACTAAGATTTGCTATTCGAACGATGAATTTGACACAATCGGAGCAATAGTGTCGCAGTGAAATATTTCACTTCCAACACCGTTATTGCAATACAACTTTAATAATCTATGATTTGAATTCAAGTACTTATCCGAACTGACTACGTATAAATTATTTGATGCGAACATTCATACTGTATATAGACTGATTTTAAATAAGTGAACGATAGAAAAGGATATGCATGTACTCGTGATAATAAACAACTTTTATTATGGGTCCAAGTTCATAAAAAAAAATGCTCCCCCATATTATCAGCTAGTGCGTTTTGTACAGGGAGTTCAAACATTTTTAAATGATTTCGACCTTGGAGTCATATTAAAAGTTGTTACCACGAGTATCCTTTTGTATCGATCACAAATTAAAAGTCACCCTATACATAGATAGTACCATAACGCTAAACTTAACAGAATTGTTTTGAAACTCGATTTATATGCAAGCTTTAAGCAAATGAAGTTCAAGTTAAATATTACTTTTATTTACAATATAAACAAGTTAAATCATATCTGCTCACTCTTCTTTATTCCGCTTACCGCGACCCCAACAGGAAGTAGTAGATATAATTTAATTTTACTGAAGTAATTGTAATTAATTATGATTATGTTATGATTGTGTATTATGGGTTCTGCCTGCAAATAAAGCCTTATTATTATTATTTGTTGGTACATCTTTTTGAGATCTCGGGTCCATAGGGACCCGGTCCTTTGGGAGGCGTGCATGGGGCTGAAGCTAACATGTAGAGGCCCTTTCAAGTACCATTTATTCTAAAATGTGAGATGGCATGCACCTACGGGGGTCTATCCCCCAACACACTATGTAAATGCATTGGGGGACAGTCCCCGGTAGCTGCAGAACTATTGCCGGGAAAGGATGAACGTTTCAGGTGGAAACTTTTTATTTAATTAAGTTAAAAAACAATTCAAAAGCTTATAATTAATGTATCCTAATGCTTGCTTACCCTTTTTTTAAACCTGCTTTTGTACTATAAGTACTTATAGTACAAAAGCAGTTTTTGGTTTGGGCTATGGGGATGGGATTTGGTGGACTGGATAACCGGGCTATTGAGGTGAGATAGCGGACGTCTGCATGTTAAATAATAATAATAATAATCTCTTTATTCAGGTATAACCCATCACATCAATAAATAATACAAAAGTAAAATAATAATAAAATAATTATCTAAGAGGTGTTACTTAGATACTAGTTAATTACTGTTCTCGGCGCGGTGAACAGCAGACCAGTGTTTTATAAAACATGCGCCCTGATCCATGTCTACAAGGGCCAAGATCTTATTCTTCGCACCACGCAAACGGCTCCAGTGGGCGGCAATGCGAGAGCGCAGTACGCCGAAGAAATCTGGGACTCTGGCTTCCGCAAACATGCTCTTAGCGCTACAAAATCGCGGATGTTTTAGTAAGATGCGGAATGCATCGTTATATTGAACACGTAGCGCGCTGTACGCACGCTTGGTATACCTTGTCCAAAGCTGACAGGTGTAAAAGCTTTGGCAAAACGCTCTAAACAACGTCACCTTCACCTCGTCCGAACAGCGCGCGAACCGTCTAGCGAGCATGTTGCAGCGAGCAGCCAGAGCCCTGCGCTCCCTCTCTATGTCGTCATCGTCGGTCAGTCGATCGTTTATAATATGGCCAAGATATCTAAAGCAGTGTACAACCCGAATCGGTAACCCATCCAGAAAAACTGGCTGAACTATCTCCGGACCTCCTTTATACCTAAACACCATCATTTCCGTTTTTAAGACATTGTATTTCAAACCATGTAATTTACTATAATTTTCACAGATGTTCAAAAGTTTGCGTAAACCGTTTATCGAGGGGCTGAGGAGCACCATGTCATCTGCGTAACTAAATATCTCACAACTTTAAATCTAGCAGACGGTGACTTGCCACTCTCATTAAATTATTATTATATACATGAAACAATAAAATTATGTATGCAAGTCACTCATTTTGCGTGATTTCTGTGAACTTTTTATGTGTGAAAAGATTTACTGCCGATGTTAGTAGGAATCAGTTGAGAAACGTGCGTGTGGTTTCAATGTTTTTGTGCACAGATGTTTTGTTTTTTACTTCCGTCTTTATTTATTATTGATATTAGATTATAGTGAAATAGTTTGAGTGTGGATGAAGCGAAAGAAGTGTGTTCGGATCGTAGCAAGTGGAAGGAAGTGGTATCTGCCTACCCCAATGAGAGAGAGGCGTGACGGATATGTATGTGTGTATGTATTTTGATTCTCTCTCTCTTCCTTTCTATTTTCTTTTTCTTATTGTGTCTCATTGTTATAAGTTTCGTCAAATCTTTCAACGTCTTTTGTTTTGGCTTTATCTTGCATTCGTAATTTGATATTGTTAATGATTATTTCAAATAAAATGCCTGATATATTTTGTTTCATTTCATTAGTCACTTTTATTTTCCTTTCCTGTTAGGGTCGCGACACACCTGCATAACATACCGCGCGGAACGTTTCAGCGGCAGGAGTAAATGTATGCGACGACGTACGAATAATTTCGGCTGTGTCATCAAGTCATAGATGACTTGAACCACATTGCGAGCGTATTGAACTGAACGTTTCGCGCGGTACGTAACGCAGATGTGACCGCACACTTATGCAGTCCCACTTCTGGGCAAAAGCCTTTTTTCTTCTGCCAATCTTCATCATTTTCAGTTTAAAAACATCTTCATTTAACACCACAAAGCATAATCAAACCAAAATTAGCTGTCGCCTGTCCGTCTGTCACTCCTGTCATAATATGTCACAACTTTTCCCGTTTATTGTGCGTTTATTCTTTTGACAATACATTCGGTCTGTCAAATCATTTGCCGGGTTTTGAACTTTTTAAACGCTTTGTTAGGTTAATGAACTCTGCTTTCATGTATGTATTTGAGATAAATTATTATAGTATTGTCAAAACCGCGTGGTAAATACGATGTGAATCTATGTATTTGATTTTTATTGGATCGCAAATGAAAGCTTGCATTTGCTAATCTAAGTCGATAGAATTAAGAAACCTCCTTTTTTGAAATCGGTTTCGATTATTGTTCAGATAGGAAGATTTTATCCCTTTTTTCAATGCATTAAAAAAGCGCAATATTGCCACATAGAACGGGTGCATATTCAATATTTTGTTACTAATACTTAAGCCGAGAAGAGTCAATTTATGATTTTTATCCCAATCTGCAGAATCGGTATACATTTTAATAAATTAATAAAAGATAAGATTTATTAAACATTATACACAAATTACAACACACTTTATGGTATAAATAGAAAACTCAATCTATTTCGAAGTCATACAGGAAATTTCAGCGCATTCACCTTTACATATTGTTTATTTATTAGTCAATACAAATCCTCTAGCATCTTAGTAGTTCTAGTCAAGTTCACAAACACTAGAGCTAAATAAATATTATTGCTCTAAAGATCTGCAATGTAAACATTAAGGAATACATGTTGTTTGTGCAACTTGTATTTCCAAACTAGGTAGTGCTAGTGATGTGGTTAATGTATCGATAAAAATTGAAACTTAAACTGAGTTAACCTGGTTTGTTTTCGGATATAGATTTTTTAGGCATATTCATGATAATATAAAGTAGGTACCTACTCGTAGCATTTAATAGGTAGTTGCGTTTTTTATAGTAAACAATGAAAATAAATCTTAGTATAAACTTTAAACTATTTCGAATATGTAAGGAGTTTTGAAAGATAATTAGGATGTTTGATGATTCCTTAAAATTACACTCCTTGTGAAAATGTCTATACTTTTAGTAATAAATAGTAACATGTGAAAATAAACTATGTTTTACGCTTAAAAAGTGATTTTTAATAAATAATTCAATTATCGATATTAAACTAAAATACCACATCCCAACACTATTCCAGTAACCGTCGGCGCCAATACCCGCGCCGGGCCAGTAGTACTAAACAATTGGTTTCTGAACTAATTTTATGTTGTTTTTAATGACCATAGCGTTTCTTTACCTTTTATCGTAGTTCTTTTGTTTCCACTCACTTCCTTTTATTGTTTGGTTTATTATATTATATTGATATTAGAGAAAAGTTAACGGCTTTAACAGGTTTTGTATTATGTTGTTAGAGTTTTCATGTATTCCATTTCAATGATATTTAATTTAAAATTGTTAGTTGTAATAAAGAATCTGTTGCAAACTCTTTTGAACTTTTATTTACGACCTATTTTATAAGTTTTTATTCCTTTTTGACGGGCCTTACATCTTCATTAGTCATGTATTGTATCAAACTGAATAGTATTTTGTTTCTCAAACGATTAGGTACAATCAATTGCAAGGTGTTTATAAATTTGTCAACGATTTATGTAGGTACTTTAGGTATGTACTTATCTATTTTTATTTTAAATAATAATATACGAAAGTAAGTTAATCTAAAAAATGCTTCAAACACCTGCCAAAACTTAAATTTAATAATTTAAGTCCCGTGTCAGGAAGTCAGCGCAGGGTATTTTCATAAGAAATATTTGTAACGTTAACATCGGTGTAACTTAATATTGTGTTAATTATGTTACTTGTAGACGAAACTGCGCGTCGAAATTAGCTTGAAACATAATATTTTGAATTGAAATTTAAAACATTATGTGTTACGAATCGTATTTTAAGTTATTCGTGGTAAAATAGCTTTTTATGATTAAATAAAAGAAAAAGATCATTTACAACATAATTCTCAAGAAATACACAATTGAAAATGAAAATGAAAAGAGTTTTATTCAAAAATAGGCAAAATTCATGACACTTTTTTATTTATCTTTTTTTAAATCGAGACACTTATACAATAACATGTCTACTTAACTTGTTATCACAGTTCCTATGAAAACTTTTCAAGCTTTACCGAAAATCACAACATGTGACAGTCTCATACGTAGGTATAGGTATTTTTTTATTTATATTGATAACCGATCAGCAATCATTTGAATTAAGATTCAGCCTGATTCAGGACCAACTCCTTTTTTTAGTTACACTGTGCTAGCCATTAAGATCCCACTGCTGGTCTAAGGTCTCCCCGCAACTTTCCATTTATATTAAGTCAGTTAAAAAAGAAAAAATGGCGGCATATAACAAAATGCTTAAACTGAAACATTCTAGCTATTCACTACCATAAACCACAATAAACATAACAAATATCTTTAATATAGAACCCATTAACAAAATCTCAGAAACAATAACCTAATAACAAAATCCGAACACAAATTCCGAAAACATGTTCTTTAGAAATTTATTACCGAATGCAAAAATGTGTTTCAAAAATGTTAATTGGATTCTTTTACCCATTGATCACTGTATTTGTCACAAAAGGTATTTGGTGTTGGCCACCGAGTTAGATCAAAGAGGCCGTCTTGGTTGATATCAAAGGAGTTTGGTTGAATACTTGTAAAAATAGATCGTACGTGACTACTGGTTTGTAATGCGACTAGGGGGGCTTCTGTAGGGTTGGGATTTTAAAGAACAGATATCGATAGATCTAGATCAAGTTATTGTTGTTGTTGGCAACCCCATTTTAGTAAAATTGTAAATTCTTATGCTGGTAATACTTTTTATGGTGAATACGCGCAGCTTTATAACTTTTTATAATTAAAAAGTTACTCTTCTATCGAACAGCTTAACAGTGATAGATATGGAAATTGACAGTATTTTGAAAAGATGAAAATTCTTATTTTTTAATCCGGCAACTCTGTAAAGGTCAACTGACTAATTTAAAACTATGCCTCCCTAGGTAATGTTATTAAAATAAAAACTAAATTTCGATAGTTTAATTCGATAGTTTAGTCTATCGATACTGTGGCTATACCTATCTATCGATATAGTTCAGTACATCACTAGCCTAGTGAGAGTGATTGTTATTAGTCGGTCTTTTATGCAAGCGTATTGAATAAACCAATGTTACTGTGGGTGGTAGACTTTATTGATAAACGCTCTATATTTGGTCAATACGTGCTTATCTAGAACTAAGAACTACTGACTTATAAGGTTTTTTTTTTATACTTAAACATTTTAGCCATCAAAAACAATGTTATAGATGTTATTGGTCATTGCACTAAACTGAATCAGTAGATAAAAATATTTTTGTTGCAATTAAACTATATTTGTGTACAGGGAGAGAGCGTGTCGTGACGGATATATATATATATATATATAAGGTGACTTTAAATTAGTGAACGATAGAAAAGGATATGCATATACTCGTGATAACAAACAACTTTTACTATGGGACTAAGGTCGAAATCAATTTAAAAAATTTGAACTCCCCATACAAAATGCATCAGCTGATAGTATGTGGGGAACAATTTTTTTTTGTAATTTCAACCTTGGTCCCATAGTAAAAGTTGTTTGTTATCACGAGTACATGCATACCCTTTTCTATCGTTTACTAATTTAAAGTCACCCTATATGTACGAGTATGTATTGTATCTATGTATACAGTTTCTTCATTATGTTACCCTATACCACAGATTACCTAATAGTTACTAACCTATACTTAGGGTAAATCTGTTTATAAAACGAATAAATAATGTTGCTCTTAGATGTGCTCTGGACAAATTAAATATATTTTTTTAAATGTTCCTTCATACAAGTATATCGTGGCAGCTATGTATTAAAAAATGAAGTACGATTACTTATTTTTTTATTGATTTAAATAAAAATATTTTTTCTTCTTTGTTTCAATAAAAGAAATTATACTTTGACCGTTCATTGACCTCGGCCCAAATTGCAAGAATACCACACATTGACGTTAAAAAAAGTGAAAGCTTTTTCGAAATAGCCATAATTAGTATGATTAGTAGTCGGCGTAGTAAATTATAACATATTTGGGGTTCCTCACGCGATGGGGGGACCAATTACATTGAATCGCGGCGAAACGGTTAACGGCTTGAATGACTAGGACAGCAGAAGGAGTGTAAAGGCAATTCTGAATGGCAGAGTATAAAATCTGGTCAAAGACAAGTACTATAAATGTCTTTATTGTACGTACATGATGAGTACCTAAAATGATATTAGCTAGAATTTAAGACATACTTATATGTAAGTTAAGATGTATACCTGTTGGCAAACCATTTAAATAAATAAATAAATATTACTGAAATTCATTGTATACCTACTTATTGCGAAAATAAAGAGAGATGGCCTGGTTTTTAAATACCTATATTGAATTAAATAAAATGAACTTTGTGAAAATACTAGAAGTGAAGATGTGAAAATTGTAAAGGTAACAATAGTATGGAACACCTCCATCTTTTTAAAAAAATCGGTTAAAAATGTAAAGATAGCTTAAGATAGTAGGTAAATTATCTTCTCGAAAGCGAAGGATATTCGGTTAAAACGCGAGAAATGCTGACAAAAAGCCTCTTTACATTTTCTTCTTAATTTTGCGCGTCTAGTTCTTGACCATTTTATTACAAACAAACTTGTTACTTAAAACCATTAAACAAGACACATCAATCACGAACTCACAGCTCTCTCTTCATAAAGTCTAAAAATTAATTCTTGACACAGTTTTCTCGTCGTAACTCTGACTTGGACCCTAAAGACGTAGATAATCTGTTTATCCCTTGTCATCACACCATTATTCAGGTTTAGCATTGAAGTGATATTATTAAATCAATGTTGCAATGTTGACAAGCAATGAATTGTAATATTAACGGTATTCTTGAGGTTTCAGTGATTTTTATTTACGATTGTCATCTGTCTCTTGGTTTGTTGGTATGAGGCGACTGTTGAATGTGGATGATGCGAAAGAAGTGTGTTTGGATCGTAACAAGGAGGGGTGCAGTCTTTACTTACTGCGATAGGGGAGAGATGTGTTTATTCACACATAATTCACCTCTCTTTCCCGTCGGGTTAGGCAGAGACCACTTCCCGCTTCATCCTGACTATAAGCAACAGCCAAAAAAGTATTATGGAAATCGGTTCAGCTCTTCTCTAGATATGTTCTTAGCAACACACTCGGCGATAGATTTTTATATTACAGATTACCGTGTTTATAGAAACTCCCGGTCTAAAACAAACTAGACTAATCCCGGCTAGCGATATTAAATTTATTACCTATGTCAATAATATTCGCCTTCGTACGATGCCAAAGAAAACGCAACCAAATTGAGGGCATTTCAAGAGTCATTGTTTTGTATAATAATCGTCTAGAAAATAGTAAAAATGTAGTTTTCATGGAAGCAAGCCAATGCCTAAAGGATTAGTACAGAGTTAGTACCAATAACTTCAAGAATTAGATCGTACAATGTAGTAAAAGACAATATTTTCATCACTAAGGGATTTTCGATTTTAAAGCCAGTTTCAAATCTAGAACATAATTTTGGGTTTGTTCCAGACACATCAATCATAGGTAAGCTAGGCTTTCAATTTAGTCTTGCCTGGAATACTTTTCATGTTGTTGCTAAGCAAAACATCGTTAAAGTGGAATCTTTGTGCTCTACATTATAAAGTCGTAAATGCAATAATGAAACTATCAATTGAATGGCTAAGAAATGTTTTTATTAGGCAAAATAATATATATATCCTCATTTTACGCCTTAAATAATCTTGAAAATAATCTTTGTTATTAGATACATACGGTACTATTTTAGCGTTGCTTGGTGGAATTTTACTAAAAAGTTTTGACATAAGAAATCCTACCTACTTGCCTCAATTTATGTAACAAAGTTAACCTTTGAAAATGTTTATAAATACGTAGGTAATTAGATTTTTTTGTAATTGCCTTTATGATTAAATGTTATAATAAAAATTACTTCCAATAACAATTATTAATATTATTACTTTTATGACTTATAATCTATATAAACAATAATATCAAACACAAGGGCGAAGAATTCAAGAAATACCACAACAACGCACCTTTCGCAGTCGTCCTTGTCTATTCAAGTCTAGATAGACCTAGATCGTTTAGTGATGCTAATATTTAGCTCCCAGATAAAGGTGCCGAGCCTTATTGCGATTTAATGGTCTGTGTATAGAATAACCAAATACTTGTTGATAGAGAAACTGTTTTTATTAGTAGATAAAAGTTATAAGGAAGGAAATGGAACTGTAAGTTAGATATCTCTACATTGTTTCAATTGTAATTATTTATGTACATGTTACATAAAGTAATACGTAATTAGATCTATTTTATCCATTTTTTTTATTAAAACGTACCTCGACCAAATCGGGGACTTGTTACGGAAAGGCCAGGTTAGGGAGAACCCTAAACCGACGAGCATGTATGAGGCGATTGATGAATGTGGACGAAGTGAAAGAGCTGTGTTTGGATCGTAGCAAGTGGAAGGAAATCTCTGCCTACCTCAATAGGAGAGTGGCGTGACCGATATGTATGTATATATTATGAAAGATTAGTTAAGTTGATAACCCATTAAACATCGTGCCGTCTTATTCTTATTTTTGACAATGACAGTGACAGCTATAGGTCTAATGGAGCATTAGTTTAACTGACCCTTCTTGGAACTGGCTCTTAGTGAAATAAAGCCTAGTCAAGAAACAGCCACTATATTACAAAGATATCCTTATAAAGAAGTGTTATCAAAGTAAACGCCTGTTGTCATTACAATATCAGCTCTTATAATACTCCTATTAAGTATCTTATCTCTTTGATAGTGTTTGTACAATGTTGAATGTTTTATTGATAAAGTAAGTGGGAAATCTAAATACATTTAATCATATGAATTTAGATAGATCACAGTGACGTGCAATAGGAGAGGTGTGGACTGCGATAGGGTAATGATGATGATAATGATATAAATTGAAAGTCGGTTAAAGGTCTATCTAATAATATCCGCGCCGTGCCCGGGACGTGTCCGGGCCGTGGTCCGTCAGAAGGGAAAACAATTCGTTGTCATGACAACCGGACACGTCCCTGGCACGGCCCGGATATGTGTAGACAGACCTTTAGATGTTATATGTACGACAATTTAGTAACTTTCGGTTTTAATTTGAGCTAAATTCCAAAAATGTTTAAGTTTAAAGTTATTTTATCGTATAATTTGATAAAGAGAACACACGTTTTGTTCACAATTTTTATTTTTAAGAAACCGCGATGGTGGTTCTACCGCTAACAGATTGAGGACTATAAAAAAGTAAAGTTACTTGCTAAAATACAATGGTAAAAACATAACCCTTCCTAGCAGTCGGGTAAAAAGAGATTAGACCGACTCCTTTATTATAATTAATCAATTTCAAGGAACATAATCAATGTTTAGGATATCTAAACATAGATAAACAAAAATAGACACGTAAACAAACAAATTGATAGATAAATCTAAGAATCCCTAAACTGACCATGAATCATATTTGACAGGAACGTTTGTGAAAGCTAGCTCTCAATGCGAGGGTGCGAGATCCGAAGTGCTTCTAGGAAATAAACTATAAACGGGACAGATGGTCTGGATTTATCACTTGGTATTCAGTTACTTTACTAGCAAATAATATCGCATAAATTTTGCCTAGTAAGACGCTTTTTTGTTTGGTTTAATCTTGTCCATTCATAAAAAACGAGAAAGAGTAGAGTTACATGTATTGTATCACTTTTATAGGTGAAATCGTTCTTATGTTAGTGCGTTTGAATCACTAAACAGTCATCCAAGTCTACTTATTTAAAAAACCTGAGTTGAGTGTCGGCAGAATGTCAATGGCATTTTTTGACACATTTGGTATTTTACTAAACAATGGCTTACACTGATTGCGACCAAATGTATCAAAAAATGACATTGACACTCTGCCGACACGCAACTTTGAATATTGTTTTGGCCCCAGATTCGACGTTTAATTCAGAAAATATCAACAGCGCTAGTCGATTAATCCGTGGATTTGTCACGAATTCATATTGAACTTCAAACTGCGACGGCGATCTAACCGCCGATACTTAAAACCGTTAGCAGATTTCAAACAAATAAAGAAAACTTCTTGCTAGATTTTCTTGTCACTGTCTTTAAACAAATTGCTAAATAAATCTTATGAGTCACATTCTCTATGGTCTATTTAGCTTCAAAATTAACAAGAAAGGTACTCGCGCCTCAATTTCTAAGCCTCATTTAGATAACAATACGCAGTAAACTAGACTTAATTTCAGACAGGACAAATTAACATCGCATAATGTTTACGAGCAATATAAGCATGACAAATATGATGCTAAATCATTTCTAACACAAAACGAACAAACTACTGAAAACAGAGAAAAGGCTCATTCTGCAAACAGTTAGCAATATATCATCAATGATTGGTTTCCATTGCAGGGTTTATTTTAATGTAACAGCTTCTGCTTATATCAAAAAGAGAGATGGAAACAAAAATTTTGATGAGATGTGTGTGCCCAAAGTAGAATAACAAACAAAGCTTGTTACAGAGTTAAAAGTAGATGAGACTTCTAAAATGAGTAAAACAATATAGCGTCTACTTAACAAGGAAGGTGGGAATAAATTAAGATTTACAGATTTTAGAATAAATTAAAAATTTCGCCTCCCCATACAAAATGACCGATCAGCTGATCGAGTAAGTATGGGCGATCCAAAAATTATTTTCTAGTTACGACCCATGTTCCTTGGGGAAAGTTGTTCAGTTTCATGAGGACTATCGCTGTGTTTCAGCATTATACCCCCTTTCTGTTACACCCTGTATATGCAATGCTCTCGTAGATAATCAAGAATACTTCAAACAACATAATACAGGTATAACAAACTCAATTAAAGCACCTTTAAAATGCTGCAATTTCCAAACATAAGCAAGATACACAAACCCAAAAATAAATAGTATACATTTAGACAAAAGCAAAAAAAGGCAACACGAATGTATCAAATAAAAATCTTGAAAACGATGACCTCGACAATTCGCATAGTTTCGAAACACACGACATCTCAGAACCACCTAATTCAACTCTTTTGATCATAAAATAAAAGCTATCGACATCAGCACACGTGGGTGAACCGACAAAGATATTCTTAAAGCAATAAAAGATGCGGAACATAGCTCTAATGAGCCGGAAAACGATGTTGTTTCGTTAATTAATCACGCTTTAGTAGGCAATTCAAATAGAGATTCAATCCTACAATGAAGATGTTTAAGTCTATATTTGGTACAGATAATATTGTTGGTATTCATGGTCTTAGTCTACAACCGTTAGTTACAAATTTTGACTTTTAACTGCAATTCAACGATAGATAGATCTAAGAAGAGCAACTGGAAATCTCTATTGAAAATGCGATTTTTGGTCAGCAAAACGAATTAGAAACTTATTGATAGAATGAAACAAAATCTAATTTCAAAATTAATTCAATTGCTTGCTTTGACTTTAAAATCATGAAAATATTCATAAGGTTTTAAAGATATAAACCAAATAAAACGAAGGACTAACACATTCAACGATAGACACAAAGAAAGGAAAAATCGACTTTCTTTTTAGTTAAAACGCAAACAGACCAACATGTAGTTTGATCTAATGACCCGTTAGAATACCAATTAGACTGAGATAACTATAGCTCAGCTATAGCAAGAGCCTGTCTCTGATTGTAGAGACAGCAGGGTATTGTGATATGAAGTGTGGGCGATCATAACTTTCAACGTTTCTCCTTCATCTAGTTTGCTAATGGATCGGTTTATCTATGTTCTGAACTGACGATAATTTAGACTTATGTTTAAAACTCTTGGTGGTGAATCATTTGTAGAGTGCGTTTCATGAAATAGTTCCGATGTTGGCAGCATTGACACCAACAGAGTAATGTGGCAATACAAATTTTCAATGCTACCAACATGGCGGTATAGGAACTATTAAAAGAAATGCACTCTAGTGTGATACATCAGGGTAGAACTCTACGGAATTTTAGACTTGTTTGTCTTTTTTTTTTCAGCTATTTGAAGGAGTGGTGTAGAGCGAGTGATTTCAAAATTGTCTGTCTTAACTGCTGTAATATCATGCATAAAAGGTATGCTATCAACTATATAAACAAACAGCCAGGAAATGCCTTATAAGTACTAGGTAATACTTTCTGTAAAAACTATCCATATAACCCGACTAAATATAAAATGAATGCTAGTAATATGAAAATTATGACGTCTATAAGCATTCATTTAAAAAGTAAGGTAAGTTGAGTGGCTATGATAATAATAATGACCCGCTGCTGGTAGAATAAAGGATTATCGACACACATCCAGGCCGAGCCCGGGACGTGACCGGGCCGTTACCTGTCAGGAGGGAAAAAAATACGTCGTCATGACAACGTGTGCGATCGAATCCATAGAAAATGTATGGAATAATATTTTTTCTCTAACACGTCCCGGACACGGCCCGGACTCGGCCCGGATGTGTGTAAATAGACCTTTAGACATAAAATACCTTAGAAGAAGTTGTTAACAATGTTGTTAACTTGTAAACAAGACGATCAAATCCCATTTAAGAATCCAACTTATTTTACAATATATACTCTACCTACCAGACATTATGGTTAAACACTTTATTTTAACTCTAACATTATTTAACCGTAACATTTAACAGCCAAACTCTCCTCAGACATAAAAGTCACTGACTATAAATTGTTTCACTTAGCAAAATACGTACCAACGCTGCAACAATGTATTTTGTGACAACACGATGTAATTGCTTAATTTTGGGTTTGATTTTATTAATTAGGTCAGTGTGGGCTTTTATGTTGTTTGACTATTGGTATCGCAGTTTCTATTCTAGTTTGGACAAGAAGCTCAATGAGTACTAGCTAAACTTTTTTCTTTAGACAATATTGTCAGGAGGAAAAAGTTTAGCTGACTGACCCATTGGCGTCTTTAGTGCAGACGCTGTTTGCTATGTCGTTGAGAAATGTATTTTTTTTAGAATCAGTCTAATTTAAATTACGTTTTTGTCACAAATAATTTTTATAATGAAATGGCCATGATGACTAAAAAATTTTTTTTAGTCCATCACACAGATTATTTTAAAATATTCGACACGCATTTTTTCTTTTTTCTCTTAAACTAAAAGTGACAAAGATACACTGGGTTAAAGTTGCTAGTGACGTCACGCCTCAGTAAGATTTTTACCTAGGAGTGACGTCAATACCCCCTACTTCGTAACTTTGAAGCTCTGTATCTTTGTATTTATTTATGTATTTGATCAGGTAAAAAATGTGTGTCAAATATTTTTTAATAGCGTAAAAGACGGACTAATTATTTTTTGAATTTTTTAATGTAGTCATCATCCCCATTACATAAACTTAAAAATACAAAACAAGCGTTACAAAATCTATTAAAAGCAATAATCAAGGACAAAGCCAATAAGCAAGTTGTGTGTACATTTTGATGGTTAGAAAGTGAAACTAGATCTCAGCAGTTAATTCGTGTTTACTTGACTTCACTAATGTTATCGAGGCTATAAATGGTTTCGTATTACTCGTTTATCCAAAGCTTTCCCACATTTTATAGACTATAGGGTGCTAGGCCAGTGTTAGGGCCGTACACGGATTGATCCAAGCAGTTGAGACTCGTCTACTTGAAGCCGGTACCACGTGGTTCATGGGACTAATGGTCTGTCTACACATGTCCGGGACGTGCCCGGGACGTGTCCGGGCCGTGGTCCGTCAGGAGGGAAAACAATACGTAGTCATGACAACGCGTCCGGTTGCCATGACGAATTGTGTAGGTACCTTCCTGACGGGCCACGGCCCGGACACGTCCCGGGCACGGCCCGGATATGTGTAGATAGACCTTATTGAAGCTGACTATGAAGAAGTCGCTCCTGCTTGATTAGTAATGTGTACGGTAGGGAATGAGTATTGCAGTCCTAATTGTACCCCGTTGGTACAAAACGTCCTCGTAAGATATCTCCATCTGCTCCTGTCTTTTTTTCATCGCACGATCTCGGCTTCAATCAGTCGGGTGTCAATTGCTTGAAGCTGTCCATGTACGGTCGCCCTTACTCTCAAGTATGTTCATGAGTTTCTATAAATGGTATTCTGAACACTTAATCGCCTCATCATAATGGTGATGACACCATCAGGTTAAGCAGTCACATTAATATTCTTACTAACAGTCAATGTATGAGATAAAGTTAGGCAAGAATTAATCAAGCAAGATTTTATTTCAATTTATGTTTTTAATAATAATATTAATAATCATGTTCCACATTCGTCATAATTTTAATAATAGCACAATTAATTCTAAAACTATTAATTACTAATGGCAAAAAGGAAATGAATATACATGATTCTTAATTAGAAACATCAAATAACATAATCACGCCAAGTTTGCCATTAATCAAATTTTCGTAGATAACCATCTTGCTTAAACATGTTTGTCAAACTTTGATTAAATTAATCTTATCTACAAGTAAATAGATAGACAGGTCTACAAGTTAATTTAATAATTATCTGTGGACCACACGCCGCGTGCGCAGATGTCCACCCTCGCAATGATCTATTGGCTAGCACAACCTTTGTATATGCATTTAAAATGCGTGGGCCAAGTACAGAGCCCTGGGTTACAACCAGTAGCGGCGCTTTATGACTCACGCGTCATCTTTTTAATGTTGTTTTGAAGCTTGACCCTAGAATTTTGTGTTTCTTTTCTTTCTTGTGATCTTTTTTCTTTTTGTCATGTTAGGTATTTTAAGAATATTTTTTCTTATTTATAATAGGAAACGTTTCCTAAAGTCAACTTGACTAATAAATGAGTTTAATATGCTATGATTGCTTGTTTATTTGTATTTCCTGTTTAGAGTTTTTCTCTTTGATAGTTTTCTAATTGTCCTGCATTAGGACATCTGTCAATTTTAATTCTTTTTCACACTCATCATTTCTTTCAATTTTAACAACTATAATTATGTAGGTAAGTTGTCTTCAGCCAAAGTATCCAAACTAACTTTATCGTCGTGTTTACATTAGTTTAAATCAACAAACTACATTACATTATAGACAATAGCAATATGATTCAAAACAGAACCTTTGTCAACAATGAAAACATTAAAAGCTTTTGCTCTATCTGCTTTTACCTTTGGAAGTAACTCTAAAAGCCGTTCATAAATAAGATGCGATACATTACTGACAACTTTATTTCGTTGTTCAAATGACAATGTATTGAGACTGTCGTGTCGCATGGCTGGTCAATATTATAATTTATTGCTAAAACAAAATGTAATGCAGTGTTTATAATTTACGTGACACTATTAATATTGAAAGTCACAATCTTGTTCCTGAAATTATCTGGTTGGCTTTAGAATAGTTCTTAAAATTTATGAGCGTTGCTCTTTTCGGTGGAGTCTACGCCATTGTAACCTGTTTTCTGCCGTCCGTTTGAAAACCACAACAACACTCAAATCACACCGAAATGAAAATTTAGCAATTACAAAAATCTTCCTACGTTATCAAAAAAGGATATAAATAGAATATACTCGTAGATATGCTGAACTAGGCTTGGTTCCCACTTGTAGTTACATCGGTCCGATTTTAATCGAATGATATTTTTTTAAAGTTGCATTTTAAATTGTCTGCCATTGGATTTCACGATAAAAATCCGTTGATAAATCCACTATAAGTGCGAAGGAAGCCAAAGACACAAAACAGCTATAATCAAAAGTCACTTAATACCCATTTAAGGTACAATAGAATGTACACAATAACAAGTTAATCATGCAACACAAGAGTCACATAAGTGCGAAGGAAAAGGACAATAGTCCTGATAATGCTTAAATAGTAGGCGGTAGTATTTACGATATTAAAATGTACCCGAGATATTCTGTGGAACTAAATACGTATAATATTGTAGAAAATAATGACTTTTATGGTCAGAATTTAGACAAGAGACATTCTATTTTAGTGTAGACTTGGAAGGAACAGCGTTTTAGGAAGTATTAACCAGTTATTGGGACATTGCTTCTAGAGCGCAATATGAAAAGTCAAGTTGGTAGATTTGTGGTTCGAATACCTTTACTACTAACCAATACCCTATTTCCACAAATCGTGTGACAGATCCGGATTTTAGTCGAGCATTTTTAACAGAACACCGACACAAATCGCTAGATGTAGTCTGTGCAATAATCTCTACCAGGGAGGCACGATTTTATAACTAGATCTAAGATACAACAAGTGAGATTGAGCTTTATGAGGATGCATATGAATATCTCCACCCAGTATTATTTTATGTTTAAAATTTCAATCAAAATCACATAAACGTAATTCTAAATCATTGATTATGTTCGGTTTTCAATTACTATATTCGTGTTGGACTCTAAATTTGAAGTTTTACGAGTCCTCCTTCGTTTTATAGTTTTCCTATTTGGATATTTTATTAATCTGTTTGACCTTTTATGTTTCTTTCGACAGGTTGTAAAATCTAAATTTGTTGGTGATTATTAGAAAACTTTCGTGTTATACTGTACTAAATAGTGGTCGCACCACACTTTGACTATAAGACTTGTACTGTTGGTATTTTGTGCTACAAGGAAACCTTATTTTTGAAAAGAATTCGATTATAATACTATACCTAATAAATAAATCAAAATAAGAACAATAAATAAAGATTAATCACAAATATTTACCACAGAACTGAAACTATACACACGTAGGTAAGTATATCTAAATTGCAAATAAAATAATTCAATCCATAGATTCTGTCGATCAGCTTTCTTTTAAGGGGAATAATTTTTTTCATGATTTCAATTTCATTTTCCTAGTAAAAGTTGTTTATAATGAGTCATAAGTTACCTGTTTAACTATCTGCATCTGATAAGGAAACATCTTAGACAAATTGCTTGAGTGCGTTTTAATACCGTAGTAAAGATTGGCAAATTGGATCGACCACACCTTAGCACCTAATTTAAATCATATACTGTGATATGAGTCTCTCGAAATGGTTCTAACATAACGGCTTCCATGGCTATAAAACTGTAGTGATAATTTTTTGATAAACGCGTGTAGAACAAGACTTAAATAGAATTTTACGATTCATTTTACAAGCACGTGGACTCGTAAAACTGTGACTAAGGTGATGATTTATGACTTTAAATCACATTGTGATGTGATGACAGATTTTTGGCATGTGTGATTTTTTGTCACGCTCGGGGTAAGTACTTCGGATACCCGTCATGTCCACCTAGTTGATATACCACTCTCACTATCCGAAAGCTTCACGGGGATAATGACTACATTCAAAAATTCAAAAAATAATTAGTCCGTCTTTTAGACTGTTAAAATTTTTTGAAACACTTTTTATACCTGATCAAATACATAAATAAATACAAAGATACAGAGCATCAAAGTTACGGAGTGGGGGGTATTGAGGTCACTCCTCGGTTAAAATCGTACTGAGGCGTGACGTCACGAGCACTTTAACCCAGTGTATCTTTGTCATTTTTAGTTTAGGAAGAAAAAATACGTGTCGAATATTTTAAAATAATCTATGTGATGGACTAAACATTTTTTTAGTCATCATGCTCATTGACACTGAAAATAAAATTTGTGATGCAACTGACTTTGGATATATTGACGTTGAAATATAATAGAAATGCTCCACGTAATATCGACCAGAGTAAAGTTCAAGATCTTGAATTCGATGAGATTATATTTAAACATTGTCAAACCTATTGTAGCAAATAAGTACTAACGTATAAATACTTAGAGTCAGGTTGAATCGAAACACATAATACTTGCAACGGTACATTTATTGGGAGTCGTGAGTTAACACAAATTTAGTATCTAAAGTATCGAAGATTAGACCTTGTTTGTATTTTATTTCGATCTATATTATTGTTGTGTATGAATAAACGATTTGGACTTGGTCGACTAGGTCATAATACTAGCGGCCGAATCGCGACATTGGTTTAACGTTGGAAATGAAAAACGTCTCTCAAACCATTTAAGACAGGATTTATCAAGAATTCATCAGATATAACATCGGTGCGACGGTTCAGGTAAAGGCTTTCTTTCTAATTAAATCTAAGCATTTTATTTAGCCGTCAGTGTGCTACAGCTGAGCAAAGGATCTTTTCCTCTTAATTTTGATATTGTCATCAAAATTAAGATTCAATTATCAAAATTAAGATTCAAAAATAAGAAATTCGTTCACCACAACGAAGAAATATAGAAAAGGCCGTAATATAGTCTCTACTTAAACATTATATTTGCTAAAAAGGTGTTTTGTGAGTTCACTCAGCATATTCATAGCTAATATAATGTAGAAAACAACAACAACATTGTAAATCTAGTACTTGTATTTTATGTTTTCCATGCACTTAAATCGTAATAAAATTAATTTACGACCGATGATACCCCTGTCTTTATGTTTACAAATTCTTTTCTGCACGTCACTCTCTTCCCATGTGATTTTCATCTTGATTATTATCTTTATTATTCACTTTAAATCAGAGGAAACATGCTATAAATTTTTTGGTAGGTACATAGTTGTCATTGGCAGAATTCCTATTTTGTCGTAAAACTGATTTGAGGGTATAAATTATACTCTTGTTTTATTTATGAGGTTATAGAATTGATTTACGTGTTGTAGTTGTAGGTTATGTTTAAATCGGTTTTATGTACTCTTTTGTAGCACTGCAAAGTAAATGACTAGTTTAGTTAGATTTTCCTTTCTTTTGTCGCAACAGCGTTATCATCTACTTTAATAAATTTAACTCTTGAAAATTCTATGAATTTGCCGAGTGAACACACAAGATACATTTTTCGCAAATATAATGTTTAAGCAGAGACTATATTAGGGCCATTTTCATATTTTTTCGTTGTGGTGGTAATTACCTATTTCAAAATCAAGAGGACAAGAGCCTTTGCTCAGCTGTAGGACACTGACAGCTAAATAAGATGCTTTTCCTTAAAAAGATATCACCTGCTTTTATAAATAACCAATTATTTTTATTAATAATTAATAAATAACCATTTTCTTTTATTACGTGATGTTCTTTATTTCCACCAGCTCTTTCTGTACCTTCAATTCCAACCAAGTTTTTATTACGAATCATTTTCATTTCGTCTAGACTTCTTCATATTACAGTATTTTTTTCTTACGAGTAGCCTTTTTGAAACGATTCGCACCCAAGTCCGCAGCCTCTAACATGTTACTGTCATCCGTGTTACTATTAAAAAGCAAGTTAAAAGCTCGTTTACGGCAGTTTAGTGACGCCTCGAACGTTAACTGTGGGAACTTAGCTCGGTTAACTCCAATCTTTACGAGAATTTCAACCATTCTTTGAATAATTAAGTGCGGTTTTACTCTTGCCTGTTTTATGGACAAAGTATAACAAGGTATATCAATTATGAATAGGTATGTGAAGGGTCAAAGTACGAAGCAATACTGATTTTTTAAAACTATTTAGTCAATAACAGGAATCTTTGGAGAAGCATGGGAGATGCTTTTGCCCAGCAATGGGACGAAATACGCTAATAAGTAATTAAAAAAAACTGTTCATTAAGCATCGTGCGAAGATCTTCATGTATATTTACTTAGCAAACTGGGCAGAAGTGGCCGGGATAGGGCAATATGGAAGGATACGGGGAATGCCTTTGCCCGGCAGTTGGATATAACAGGATAATACAAAAAAGATGTTCAAACCTAAAAGTAGTATCTACCTAAGAAAAAGCTTGAACATTTTCAACGTGGCAAGTATTTAATCATATTTAAAACAATATTTAGTCTAAACTACACTAATCATACCTATTTGAATAAATTCTAATTTATTGACCTACATTTTACATCTATTGCTATTGCTGTTTGCATTGATGCTTCAAAAGTACCCTCCTAAAATCAAATGAATGAAAGTATGTCAGTTCGTTGACACACTCTATCGGACCAATTTGTAAAACCGTGGCTTATTTTATCTAAATCGTAAAATTGTCATAAAACTCGATACTAGCGGCTTGTGCTTCGCCATTCTCATAATTAACTACGCACTCAATTTATTTCAATCTTCTTTACGGTGCGGTGTACATTGCTTCTAATGTTGTGATTTGGTTACAAAAAAATGTTTTTTTAACGTTATTTAATAAAGCAGACGCTTAATAATGTTATTTGATCTTTATTTGATCCACTTTAAGAATATATCTATCTACAAGCAATCAAGTCAGGAGTACCCTAAACCAACGTGCGTCGATGAGGCGACTCATGAATGTAGATGACGCGAAGGACGTGTGTTTTGATCGTAGCAAGTGGAGAGAAGTGGTATCTTTTTACCCCGATAGGAAAGAGGCGTGACATACCTTTGCATAATGTATGTACGTACAATCAAACATCTGCCAAAAAAGATATGAAAAGATAAAAATAAAACCATAAGCCAATAAAATGCAATTGAAATTATTCGACCCAGTTGGCGCAATGGTCAACACATCAGACTGCCAATCAGAGATCCTAGGTTCCATTCCTAGCTGGGCAGATATTTAAATAATAAGTACACATGTTTCAGGTCTGGATGTTTTATGTACCATCACCTTTATTCATAGCTTATACAGAGACGTGTTTAAGTAGTATGTAGACTCATCAGTTTTTGGTCTGGTTGTTTTACGTGCCCTTACATTTGTCCATACAGAGACCGTTTTAGCGTAGCGCGAGTTTATTTCACATGTAAAACTACAAGGACAGTTTCATGAACAAAATAAAGGAATTCACCTTTACCGAAACAGCAATGGAAATCAAAACTAATTAACTAAGTCGCACCTTAATGAGCGTTTTACATGAATTAGTCTTTAACGAACAGATATGATTTACGATTTAAGCACTTTACTTTACATGCAGATATCGCCATAAACGTCCAAGTGTTGGTTAATCTGATTTATGGTGTAGAGAATAGTTGTAGTGATTGTAGTCGTTTCATTGGCTTTAAAACCACTGGACAGATGTCAATGAAAATATTGTCACCAAAATGGCAATGGGCAGGACACCTGGCTAGGAGAAAAGACGGTTGATTTGATGAAAGCAGTCACAGAGTGGTGACCGAGACAGGGCCGTCGATCAGTGGACCGACCACCCGCTCGCTGGGCAGATGACATCGTCAGATCGACAGGGCCGCTATGGGTTAGACTGGCACAAGACCGTAGTGAATGGCGCGAAAAAAGGGAGACCTATACCCAGCAGTGGGGAAAAACGGGCTGATTTGATTGATTGATAGGTTGAACTTTAAAATCAGAAAAATACATAGTCTAAATATATTCACCATTCATTATATTAAAGAGTTATGGTGCACCCACACTGCATGTTATAAAATGTTTTTCTAACAAACTTTTAGTTATACAAAATGTTTGTTGTAAAAGTTTGAAACTTTTTTGTGTACTAAAAGCTTGTTATAAAATTGTTAGTAAACATATTATAGCATGCAATATGAGAGCACCATTAGACTCTTGTCGGTAGATCATTCGCCATTAAAGTATATCTTCTGCTAATGCTTATTTTTCTTGATAGGATTCTTTTGCTGCATCCACATTCATCAGTCGCCTCCAGTGGCGTGCCTAGGACCTAAGGACAGGGCAAGCCAGAGATCCTAAAATGTACTTTTTTAACTCGACTTCATAACCGATCGTAAAAAAGTGTTTTCGTACCTACTTAGTTTCGTTTTCAACATTTGTCCTTTCTTCTTTTAGCACTATTTTCTTTTTAGGCGGTCGGGTTGGAAATACGATTACGTTGAGTAGATATATCAAAGCACACGAAAAATATACTAATTCTAGACAGAATTAAATACATGTCATTGACAAAACCGTTGTTTGATTGTGCGGATGAATAGATAACCTCACTCTTGCTCTGGTTTGAAATGCACGAAAACCACTAAGAAAGAAAGTGTGTAGATTTTATTACGTAATCGTAAAAAGTTGGTGACTTACTGAAAAACGAAATATTTAAATCCGGGGTTGGCATTTCCAAAACGATGAGCTGCTTCTTTTCATAACAATGAATTCACTTTGCGTCGTTGATCAAAGTTTTTCAAACCTTCACAAGGCACCACGGCCTCACTATCACTGCTCATTTTCGTAACGAAAGTCAATTTATTACAATAAAACTATGAAACGAGCAAAACTTTTCATAAACACAAAAAAAAAACAACAACAATTACCGACCGGCGGCGGCCACTAATAAATAAATAACTTGAAGTTGGTCGCAGTCCGTCCATCTCGCAAATACTAACTATACGTGACTATACTCATAGGCAAACCCGGCTTAGGTTTTCATACAAACTGATGTAATTAGCCGACCAAATTATGATGGTTTTTAGGTAATTTCTCATACATTAGAGTAGTACAACAGCAAGCCACATAAGAAGCCAATGAGTGCGAGCGAAACAGAATATAGACGTAATCGTAATCCGGGTTGTGATGTTCATTCATAGATGGCGCGCTTTTTTGGCTCTTAAAAATGTACAGATTTTACTTTTTTTTTTGGCTTGGAGTCTTAAATATAAAATCTTTGAATATTTTATAAGAGTAAATTATGAAATGAATTTGTATTAGGTGATGTGATATTTTTGTAAGGCAAGCCCGGCTTTTGGGCTTGTATGGACGTACCGCCACTGTCGCCTCATACATGCACGTCGGTTGAAAATGAGAAATAAGACATTAAAACAATAACCTAAACAATCTCTTCCCGATTTCTCAAAACGATACATAATAGGTACCTACAAGAAACTTAAATAAGGAAAGCATAAATCCTCGATAATACGTTTACAACGCGACTTCAAAAGAAAGTGAATGAATGGGAATTACAGCCACGTGAATGTGGAAGCAAAATATTTAGGAATTTTTATCCAGGTTCATTCACACAAAGTACCCTTAGGGTACGCGCAAAACTGACAATTACATACGCAATTTATAAGACTCTTTAAAACCATGATGTGTGAGACCGCCTTACTAACCACACTTAATTTGAGAGAAACGTGAATCGAACGTAAACTTTATCACAAAACAGCAGAGTTTAAAATGAATCAGTAAAAAAGAAACGCAATTTTCGGCAAATGATAAAGAATGCCAAATTGGTCTTTCTGGATAAGAATACATTTAACAAAGAACTTAAATTGCAAGATAATACAGTTGAATTTGGACCGATAACGTTTGATATCTCAATTGCTGCTGGTAATTTTGTTATTGCAGTTTATCAGGTGGTGTTCGAATCCTTGCAATTTGGAAGAATATTTATGAATTTTGTGTCTTCAAATCGAATATTGATCGATAAATATTAAATGAAAAAATATATACGGTTGAATTGAGAATCCTCCTTTTTTTGAAGTCGGTTAAAAAGATTTACTGTAATCTGTGATTGCCTTGACATACCTAGAAGTTTAGTATCTTATTTGATGTGTCCTTTAATGTATATCATAAAATAGTATTACCTAGTAATAATAGCTTAGTTAGTAGCTTATGTAACACCTTATGATGATAAATAAATTTATAAATTATGATTTTCATATATTTTGTTACATAAGCTATTAAAAACATACATAACAACAAAAAAAATTGGCACTGAGTTAAAATTAACTAGCAAAAAGTTACCCGATAATGGTATCTACACACCAAAGCCGCCGGCTTTTTTGACAGCTGCCATTCGTATGACGTAAAGCCGCCGGCCTAGCCCGGCCGCATGCCCGTGGCTTTGGTGTGTAAATAGCATAAAATACCCAAGGAAATGAATGAAAAGTTGAATATTGCCCATGTATGAGCAATCCCTAATCCACTCTTTGTTCCTTTTACAAAAACAACATAAACATATGTTTGAACATCAGTAGAATCGATCAATATCAAGTTTTATCGCTTTCGGGGTTATAACATGAATAAATTCTTGTCGAGTCTTTATGAGACGATTTGTGAAGCCGTTTCCTGCGTCAAGAGCTTCAATCGGAAACTAGTATTATGGTTTGACGTAGTTTTGTTGTACGAGTAGACTGGATGGGTAGTCTTTTGTACGATTTCAGAGTGTTTATGAAAGTTTGTCTTGGATTCAAAGTTATACCTAATGTGTATACTAAGTACCATTTTAAGCGAGTTTCACATCTTACTGTCACAATATACACCTAACTTTTACACGAGTTGGCCTTATTTAACCATTATCATCAATATCATCTCATCACCCGTAAATATTCAAACATCTGATTTAGGCCTGAGCCTAGCCCATTCTTGTTGCATCTACGGCATAGGGCATCCTAGTATTGAACATTTATTAATTGATATGGGTTACCATCATCTGGAATATCGCGCGGCAACTGTAACAGGTAAACATAAAATTCTACTTATACCTAGATGATGAAATAAAAAATTAAACTTTAAACAACAAAATCACAAATAGGTACAGTTTTATCTAAACCGGTACTAGGGTGACTAGCTCGCGGATCAGTTAACTAGGCAACTGCTTATTCAAGATTATTAATGACGGCCGGACAAGATAATTAATTACGGACACTAATCTGAAGTGCCGCGCCTACTGCAATGTTACTTCAACAATTTATCCTTACTAAATTGGTTTTCAATTGGGCAGGTTTGTTAATTGTTTGCAGCAAGAACTGTGGATCAATTCCTCTTGCTTACAATCACTATCAAAATCTTCAGCATCATTAAATTTGAGAGCGTTGCTCTTGTCGGTGGAGTCTTCACCGTTGTGGTCTATTGTTTGCTGTCTTTTTGAGTACCTGATCACTCAACCGTTAAAGCCAACTTTTTAATTGGCTTTTTCAACGTTCAAATGGAGTCGAGTGGTAAGTAAGGGTGGTGCTGTTAATCGAGATGAATTGACCCACTTTCAGTAGGTACTTACACAATGTGAAAAATGTCCCGTTCTGATCTTCCCGAACATTCGAGTTATGTTTAGAACATTGTTGAGAAGAAATTAGTCCTCTAATATTGATTCGCTAAATTGCAAGTTTCGTTTTATGAAATTTTGCACACATACATTGAAAATTTCACAATATCCCGATACTTACCATGCTTTACGTGTCTTATAATGAAAGTACAATGTGTTGATGTGCGTAGTAAGTCCAAGATTTAGCACATATTTACGATAAAGTAAAGGATTCGTACATAACAAATGGCCCGCTTTTTTTTGTTAATTAACATATTCAGGATTCGACAAAAACAATTTGCGACACAGTAACCCACGACAGCCTATTAAAAGTGATTACTTTCAAATTATAGAACCAGAAGCACTTGCTGACAAATATAGCTTGGTAAACGCATCGAGCTACTAAATATCGGCCAAGTCTGATTAATTCCGCCGTAAATCTTCGTGTAACAAATCTTGTGTTGACATTTCAAAGCTAACTGTTGTCCTAGTCCTTTTTGGCGTGTACAAATTGCTGTCGATTTTCCAAATATCAAATGTGGAGTCTAATAGCTTCTCAGACCTACTCTGTCTTGCTTAAGCATCTACAAGTGCTTTAGTAAGCGAGAAATATCTATGACAGTTTTTAATTAGGTACCTGATGTTTCTATTATACAGACAGTACATAGGTTCATATAACATAATACAACCAATCACGCCACGCCTCTCCCATCGGGGTGTTTAGACACGACTTACTTTCTTTCATTTGCTATGATCCAGACACACTTCCTCCGCTTCATCCACATTCACCAGTCTCCTCCTAATCGCTTAAGGTACTCTTGACTTGACCATTACAAAATCCTTTCAAACAAGCTGCAGCTAAATACGGAAGCCATTAGACTTCTAATTGACGGTCTGTCTGTAACCAGGCAGAAGTCTTAAAATTCTCCAAATTTGATTCTTGGCGCCTAATTGATTAACTAACTAAACCTACACATTTGCTGATTTCTGATAATGAGGCAATTAAACTCTATAATTATGGAAAAGTAACTCACAAAATATTATGATCCTCTTAAAACGCAATAAAGTAGGCGGGGTTTAAAAGCCCAATATTTGGACAGGGAAATACCTAGTCTGAAATATTAATTATTAAATTTTCAAATTTATTTCTACAATAGTTTTATATCATATCAACTAGATTTCTAATACTCATGTCTATTTGAAAATGTAAATAGATAATATGTTTTCAATGAAGTAAAACTTAGATCGATTTCATGTATTCATAGGGATTTTGACCCCGATTTAGATGTGGTGATCTAAGCTATAAAAGAGAAACTCAATGCAGAATTGTGTCAGGATCATGGCTACCTACAAATTTCATGGGCGCACTTAAGCGTTTACGAGCAAACTTTAGTATTGGCCTTTAAAATCTTTAAACTTTAAAAATCGAGTGTTGGAACAATATTTTCAGGAGATGAGGTTTTTTTTGTATTTAGTTTAGGTACCTATAAGGGTTTTTATATTTAACATTGTTATTTGGTATCTTTAGATTTTAATTCTTATTCAGCTACAGATATCTACAGTTAGTCTGTCATGTCCCACTACTAGGCAAAGGCCTGCCTCCTTGCTCTCCATCCAGTTTTGGTTTGCGCCAGGATTTGCCATTATTCGCTGAATGAGTCGATCGAACTCGTGTCACCATCTCGATTCGATCTCGATTGTTCTGCTCATCTCGAACTGGAGACAAGCGTAATATTATGTGTTTTGTTTTTATAGGTTTTCTGAAGAGTTTCTGTGGTAAATATTAATCGCCGTAATTTCAATTACATTTCATTGACTTTCAATCATAAACAGTTTCAGACCAGAAAATTAATAACGGAACGAATAATACGCAACACAAAACGACCTCAGTATCTTTATGCAAATAAACATTTAATTCAAATCGCCTAAATTCAATACCGATACCATAACCAATCGACTTTATTTAATAATCTATTTAAATATACGAAAGTCGTAAAAACGTCGCCAATCACATCTTATAGGTGACAGGGTTAAAGTGTCAAGTTGTTTAGGCAACAAGTCAAAAACAAGGGCAATGAGGACTTTAATGCGGTGTGTCTAAGCTGAGATTATCAATGGGTGATTATTTATGTAATTTAATTGCGACCACCCGCTGGTCAGGTATGCTGTTTGTAACGGTTGCTTTAGTGCAAGCTTTGGAAATTCATTATTGTTGCTTAGTTTTTCATCAATTTAATATTTTGTTTCTTTGTTATCATAAGCCTTTGTGTAGCTTATATTACTACTTTTGTTTTTGAAGTTTCTTGTTTTTCGTGTTGGTAGTGTATACTATCAAAGATATCATCTTTAAATCTCTTTTCTTGTCTATTCCAAAATCGCGTGTGCTTCTACTTTCTTCTACAATTATATTATTCTCCTTTATTTTATCTGTCTTTGATGTTTTTTTTCTTATTCGCGATTTCAATATGTTTAATCTGTCATTGATATTAAAATCATTCTCGTTATATTGAAGATATACCGGTCAAACACACAATTCAAATTAAAAATAGCAGTTTCTAGGAACTTTGAACAAATAGATTTATTAATAGTTTTTAACATCGTACCACTTCCCCATTAACCTTTAAATGAGATTACAACTAATTATTCTTAATTAATAGCGAAACGAGTATTTTAACCTTAGAAAATGAGCGCGATGATATTGAGCAGGTTTTTGATGAAATAATAAAATAATTTACGAATGAATTGAGTCCGTCCATTCACGACATCACCAGGAGGCGCCAGCGTGATTTTTTAGACGAAATTTTATTAATGGTGATGGAGACTAGTATGACAAGGTGTCTGTCCTGTTGCGTAAAGGCTCATTACGTTAATTGACCGTTAAACATCGTGCTGTATTACTCAGATTTTTGATAATTACAATGATAGCAAAAATTTCAAGAAACTAATTTTTTTTTCTTGTGTCTTTGATTTTACTTCTTAATTAACTGGGACGTCTAAAATAGGGTCTCCTCATGTGTGTTTGCACTATAATCGATTCACAAAATAGTCT
The DNA here is from genome assembly GCA_947563765.1 of Anarsia innoxiella. NCBI lineage: Eukaryota > Metazoa > Arthropoda > Insecta > Lepidoptera > Gelechiidae > Anarsia > Anarsia innoxiella. Next base: position 9,345,325 of record OX387406.1, read on the forward strand.
CAGGATTTAAGCCCGCTAATTGCCAGTCAAAATGAAAACATTGAGATACAAGCTTACCACTAGATGGTTGATTGATTGCGCTGTGGGGTGGTTCCACAAAAAACGTCAAATCGGTTCATACAAATTCATATTTTTTATTTGTTTGGTCCTCAAACTCTTGAAACTATACCATCATAAATTTTTGAAACAGTTACCAACTAAAGATTCACTTCGATAAAATCCATGTTTTCCTCTACCATCGCAACTACGAACAAAATATTCAAACCAAATCGAATGTCATACGGAGTTAATTAATAGAATCTAGTCTAGATTAGAACAGGTTCGTTATACGGCGGGTCATTGCGGGTGTCTCCATTAAAAATTAAAGTTATGATCCGGCGGCGTCGTGGGTTACGAACGAGACGTATATTATTCAAGAGTTCATTCAAGAGATTCATTTTATTAATGGAATAATTATCTAACTGTTATAAAATTGGTTACGGTAAAATTATTATTTATTTTATTTCATATTAAGTTATTTATCCACAGATAACAATACTTAGAAAGTATACGTAAACGTAAGTACAGCAAATTTAATAACGTTTTTTAGCTGTAGCCCCTACACAGAGAATACCATTAATATCTATGGATAACTTCGCACCTTCGTAACTTCGTATTATCATGTTTCTTTTTAACATATTTACTGACTTTCGAACATCTATTTTCATAGTTTTATTACTTCCGGTTTCTTTTAATTAAACTTTTTGAAAGGCCTTGAATCCTATTTGTTCTGTGAACACAAACTTAAGAATATCTGCCAATCTCTTTTCCAGCACATAGAGCTCCTATGAAAACAGACTCTGCCCATTATCTTCTATACTAATTGCAATTCAAACATACCTCCCTCCAAGATATTCCTTCCTAATCCTCCTTATTCCTAAGGAATGGTGTCAAAGGACTTTTAAAGTTTTCCCGCTACTAATCCCGTCTTTGATCGCCGCTGATGGCAATTGATGTCTTTCAAAATGCTTGTATTTTTAGATCTCGACGCATTTGTTACTTTTAACTGGTTTCATTAAGATTCCTGGTTGGTTAATAGATTTCCTGGTTGCTTTGTAAATTCTCTGTGTTGCCATATATTAACAATTAACACTCCTTATTTAAGAGAAGAAAAATGGATGTTTGGATTTGGTTTCTGTCTACCCCGATGGGAAAGAAACGTAACTAATATGTAGGTACGCTCTTATTACTAGAGTACGATAAGTTCCACGGAAGCTTAATGTTCTTTCTAAGTACTTACTTATGAAAAATGAAAGCGAGTTACGCAATTAAGTTTAATAAAAGAGAAAAGTGAAAAATAAAAATAGTGCCTATTAATGAAAGAGCAAAGTTGAAGTTACTTAGAAACCGACAAAAAATCGCGAAAAAATATTTTTATACCTTCTTACCTACTTCAAAGATTATTGTCTGGAAGAGGACACTTTCAGTGTTATGGCCGCTTTCGCGCACAATGTTACAGTTTTAACTTTTGTCTATATCTCTTTGTGTACAAACTATACCTATCTATCTATATTCAGTTTACTTTCTTAATTTACTTTCACCAATACGCGTGAGTAAAATTCATTTGTCTCCATCCTCCGTCAAGTGGAAACATCTCAACAATGTTAAACAGCTTCGACGCTAAGCGCTCGTAAACTAAGGAATGTCTGAAAATATTCCTTTAACTAACTAAATGGCATTACAATGTTTTTTAGTACATTTCCTATTGTTTTCTTTAAGTGGCTGGCTTGTTTATAGTAAAACTAGGTAGTTTAAGAGCTTGTTCCTGGCTTGTTATATCGGATTTGGTTATATAACGGATCTTGTAGTTGTAGAGCATTTTTTTACGAAGTTACTAAGGCTGCTTGCGACTTCATTCGCATTTATCGTTATATCTTGGAAAACTTACACAATATCTTAAAATACTACAATATTTATTTATTTTTGGAAGATTTACAGCAAAATAAATAGTCTACAATTAAATAAAACTAAATAATAAATATCTAAATCTAAATAATTTAAATAAATAGTCTAGTTTCTATCTTCAACAGTGCAAATTAACGTAAAGTTTTCGTAAAATCTGTTCATTGGTATTTGCGTGAAATAGTAACAATTAACCTCCCATTTATCCATCCATCCATCTATATATATATATATCTAGATAACATGCTATTGATAGAGCTAAAAGTTTACAGTATTCATATTCTATTTTTAGGAATTACAAACTTCTAACTCTTCTTTCATGTAAAATACGTTCTTAGCTCTATTTGTGGTGTTAAACGACACTTCTAACCGACTAATCCTGTGTTAATGATCTCAATCTTCGTGTTAAGTGGGCCGATGGGTTTCGCGCTTCGTCGTCTTTGATTTACGACTACAATGTACTTTAAAAGCTACGTTTTGTATTCTTTTGAAGAGATATATTCTTATTAAAGCGAAAAAGATATAGACAGACTATCGGCTTTTTGGCTTTGCGCTAAAGAAATTGATCCTATTTCGTAAAGTGAAAACACATTTATTTTTTAACGAATTACTCTTTAGTAATATCTTTACTTATTAAGTAGGTACATAGACAATAAAATGACATCATTTTATCTATTGAAGAAAAGGAAGGAAAATTTAAACAAGTCTTTGAAAAGACATGGAGATAGGAAAAAGAAAGGTTAAACGGGATTTTATATGACGGAGTAGATGATGAAAAAGATGACGTTTACTTAAGCTCTAGTTACACAAATCCGGGCCGTGCCCGGGACGAAAAAATATCATTCCATACATTTTCTATGGATTCGTTCACACAGGTTGTCATGACGACGTATTGTTTTCCCTCCTGACGGGCCACGGCCCAGACACGTCCCGGGCACGGCCCGGATATGTGTAGATAGACCTTTAACTGACAAAAGCCTGGCTCCTAAATTTATAAATACTTTATCAGTTTAAACCGCATTTTAATAACAAACATGCAAAATAGCAGCTAGTTAATAAATTACTTTTAAAATAATGGTTTTAACACTATTCATTGGCTCGTAAATCTTATAAGACACGCAACTACGATCAAAGACAGTTTGACCGTCTGTTCCGAAATGCAGGTGGCGGGTTTAAAAATAGATTGCCTTAAGTTTTTTTCGATGTAAGTAAATAAATTACTTAGTAATGTGAAAGTCGGGTAAATTAATTTGGTAATGATAGGTAATTTTTTGAAGAAACTAGAGCTCTCAGTTTGCATTAATTGGTTTAGTTGTCGATTATTTAAAGTAAATGACAACTAAGTAATTCAATCAGTAAATCAACTATTCAAAGTAAATGATTATTTAAAATAAGATACATAAATTATTTTATCTAATGGTATCTACACACCAAAGCCGCCGGCTTTTTTGACAGCTGCCGTTCGTATGACGTAAAGCCGCGGGCCTAACCCGGCGGCATGCCGGCGGCTTTGGTGTATAGATAGCATAAGTATAAGCAGAAGAATGGCCTTATCGACGAAAGTTCTACCGACAAAATAACTCTTTTTCTTATGATTATGATGAGATGATTTAGGCTTATTGTTAAAAACAGAGATACCTGCCATATTTTTTCATTGAAATAACTACTTTTCCTTTCGTTGTATTTGAATTTTTCACAAAGAACTCAATTTATTGTAACGATTTAAAAATATAAACAAAAGAATCGACATACCTCTCCTTTCCTTCATTTCAGCTCGCGTAACCTGTAACAAAAATTAAAAGAAAAATTTTCAAAAATGGAATGATTTAATCAATTACTTATTTGACCTTATCCATCAGCCTATTGTAGTCCACTGCTAGACATAGGTTTCTCCTATTGCACGCTACTGTGATCTATCTTCGGCTGCTAGCATCCAGCTCTTACTAGCCATCTTGCGCAAATCGTCACTCCACCGTGCCTTAAGCAGGACGTCCTATACTACGCTTGTTGAGTCGCGATCTCCACTCAAGAACTCAAGAGCCTTATTAACAAGAACAATCAATTTAACTGCCACTTGCCTATTCCATAGGACGAGGCAACAAGATTCCTGCAATTGCGAGATAAAATTGAATTAATTACGCGACTGATACTTAATGCTATGTAAGTGCCAAATCATGAATAAAGGTTGACATTAAATAGGACTTGGCGACTTTGCATACAATTTAGAATCTTGTTACTTCGAGTTAAATTGGTATTTAATCAAACGGTTACAAATATTTGTAGGTAAAGGAGTGGAAAAGTTATGATACTGTTATGGTATCTACACACCAAAGCCGCCGGATTTTTTGACAGCTGCCATTCGTATGACGAAACCCGCCGGCCTAGGTCGGCGGCATGTCGGCGGCTTTGGTGTGTAGATAGCATTAAGTTAAGCGATCATGAGAATTGTTATGTTTTTAAAGTAGGTATAAGATTTTGTTTAAATGGGATCTATTTAATGAACAATCCTTCCTATATCCTTCTTAATCCTACTAATATTATACATGACAATGTTTGTGCCGATGGATGTTTGTTACTCTTTTACGCAAAAACTACTGAACAGATTTTGATGAAACTTAGCAATATTGTAGCTTATACATCAGAATAACTCATAGGCTATATTATTTTGAGATATCATATTTTTTTTATAAAATATGACGATAAATGCGTACGAAGTCGTGGGCAGCGTCTAGTATTATGATATAAACTATAACTGTAAAAGGTCAGAATCAGACATATTACAAGAACTAACAAATAATAAAAGCCAAATAAACATTTAACATACTTCATATGCATAGTTCTTTTTAAAATCACTTTTCTCTTCCCAAAAAGTTCCATTGGCTGCGCAATACAAATGGAAGTCAATCAATTCATTTGTCATAGATTATTACAAAAATGTTTACAGACACGGTTAGATTTTTAGGGTTACGTACCTAAAAGATTTTAAAAAAACTCGTTTGTGCGTCTGTCACTAGGCTTATAATATCTGAAGAATTGTAATAGCTAGAAGTTTGAAATCTTTTATATTCATTTAAGCTACTGCAATAGTTTAATATTTGATGTTTGTTCCACAATGACACAAAAAACACATTTTTTTCAGAAATTTAGATCGTAGAAATAACTTCATAAAATAAATTCTGTACCGCAACTTTATTCTACATTACCTACTTAAAACAATACACCTGCTAATAGAAACAGCATTGCTTCAACTGTCATATCTACAGAGTACATAATCACCACAAGACACCCGAGCCACATCCATCCATATTTCAATCAGAGCCGATCTACCGACATGTATTTACTTACACTGTATTCCAGTCTATTTCAAGAGTAAATCTGTGTTCTTATTTGGTCGTGTTTGTGTTGTTATTAGGAAACGGTAGCCGGACCGAGGTGTTTTTGTAAAGACTGTTGTGAAAGCTTATGGGTTAACGAGAATCTTGCGTTTTCATAGAAAACAGACCTAGTTTCAGGAAGTCTATTTGATTCGGTCAAGATTTAAGCCTTTATTAGTTTGGTGAGGTTTCGGTCAATGCCTCTTCTACGTAAGCAAGATAAAGATACTTGCACAAACAGGGGCCTAAGTCTGCCAATTTAAAATAGCTTCAGTTGTTTATTGGGAGAGTGTCAATGGTATTTTTTGACACATTTGGTATCCTAAAGTTACTGAAGGTAAGAAACACCATACTGCGCTCTAAAACGCGTACCTATTGCTGATTTAGCAAAAACAGCTGCCGCATGCCAGAAGACTTATGGGCTAAAACAGCTACCCAATGGCTACCAACTGCCAAACGGCCTCGCGGCAGACTACGGAAAAGGTTGCGGTACAAGCTGGATACCTTCTTGAGTACCTGGGCGGAGGAAGCTCGAGACAGAAAGTGATGGCGGATGACGAGAGAGAGAGAAGAGCAGTGGGACACGAGTGGCTAAATTAGATTAGATTTGTTATCCTGCTAAACAATGGCTTACACTGATTGCGAGCAAATGTGTCAAAAAATGCCATTGACACTTTGCCGACACACGACTGAGTATATTGTAATATCACTTCGGCCCCTTTTTAACTGCTGAACCAATTTGACGTTACATAATAAAGAAAACTGCAATCGCACTAGTCTATAGATCAGCAGATTCTTCGCAATTATACTAATCATGAAACTAAACTATGTAATCAAGTTTTAAAAGGTACCTTTAATAAAATCCTCATGCATTTAAGTAAATCTCTTTCAATTTCTACATGAAAACATCTTAAGTACTAGTTTACAGTTAATGTCATACTTAAAGGCCATAACGTCTTTTGTTAATCTCATATTGTAATGTAGGCAATAATACTTGTATAGGCAATGCCACCTTGGAGTACTAATGCGGGCGCATATGAAATTTAAGCGAGTATCAAATATAATAAACTTGGAACCTAGACTTGAAATATTTAAGGCGCATTCGAGAGGCGCGACACAGCAAAGCGACTGTAAGCGCGACTTTTGTGATACGATTGTCTTAGAGAAATTTCGCGACGAGACATAAAGAAATAATTGATAAAGTGCTGCCGACACGAATTTTCTTTATTTATTTTTGCACAGCAAGCACGACTAGGTGCAGTGAGGTAATAAAGATCTCTATTTATTAAAGTGCAACGTTCAATCGTTTCCTCTATTTTAAATTATTTTTAATACCACTCAATGGTTTTAATATTAATTTTAAAGTTAGTTGAAGAACTCACCTTAACACAGAGAATAGCAAAAACGAGTTCCACCAACCCCGTATAATATTTCACAAATGGAGGTTTATGTGTATTTACCGTAAATCTGGAATCAATATAAAATTACCACGGACAGTTATAACCTAGAATTGACCTAAAGTGGAAATAATATAAACGACCCTTTAATGACAGTCGTTGTATCGCGAAAGAAAGATTTGGTTACTATCTCACGTTTCAGGCTTTATTTGTGTCGATAAAATACCTAGATAGCTTGACAAGAAACACAGGGTGGTCTAGTAAAACTTAATTAGACCAAGGTTTCCTGTATTGTACGTGTTGAAAAAACGTTTGTTTATGTCTAAAAGGCTTTGTGACGTCAAATGGAGAGCGGAAAATGAAATAGAATGACGAAAAATCTACCCTTGACCTCCTCAGGCAAGACCATTTTTTAAATATGAATAAAACTCACTATAGATTAAATTTTGTCAGTTAAACTATTTTCATTGCAGAATAAATTAGAAACGGTACCGTACGTATAAAGGTCGAAAGAGTAATTAAGGTACATCTTGAATCGAAGATAGGCGTCAAAATAGTTTGCAACGCATAGAGTTCTAATAAATATGTAGGTGCTTAGGTATACTCATTTACTACTGAAAGATTAGCACACACGGCACGCTTCCGGCAGATCTGAGACGGGTTGCTATTATTTAAAAACTTTCCTCTATCCCAAACACTCTCGACATACTTTTTTTACGATATTTACGCTTAGGAACTGCGCAACAGAAAAACTGCTGGCGCTTTTGGCTATATTTGTATAAAAAACGTGTCAAAAACTTTGGATCAAAAGGAAATCTTTAAAGTTCTTTGTATAAATGACATGAAGACTGAAAGTTTTGTGTAAATTACGATTGTGAATGACAGAAATGGGATACGTGTGATGAGATTAAAACTGAATGAACTCAGTTGTCTTGATGAACATGTATTGAAATGAAACTAAATATAATTTCTTTCTCTGTCATTATTTTCTGGTTTCGTTATTTTCAATAGGTATAATCTAAAGGTAGGTAGCAGCATATTATAAAATTTAAGCAGCGTAATATACAATTTACAAAAATAAAAAGTGACGATATTTATTTTGAGTTGGTGGTAATTATAAATTAATTCACACCTAAGGAACTTATCGATGAATTATCTACGATCGATTACTTGTGTATTCAAGATAAGCTGTCAATATGAAACGTAAACAATTAGTAACGTTTCCGAGGATACAAGGAAAAAAACCATTTAAAACTGCTCATCATGACCCATATGACCATATTTAAAGATCCAAACACAAAGCATTTAGAAGTGCTAATCTGATAGAGACCCGACTTCTTACGAAACACTCAGAACTCAAACAACAGATCATCAGAAGACCAAACAACCGAACCGAAGACATGACTTAGCAGAGTTCACATTGATTAAGACCCAACTAATATTTACAAACAATTTATCCAAAATAAATCAAAGGTTTTCAACCAATAACGCACCGAACTTTGAGAATAACAAAGTTAACATTAGTTGCACAATACAGATGTTCACCACAATTAGGTACTTAAGGCCAAAACACACCGGATGCGTATGCGTTGCGTATGCGTAGACGTATGCGTACCTCTGAGTTGTAATGTATGGAACTGTATGAGTCAGGACACACCGCTTGCGTAACGTAGACGTACACTTCGACGTGACGCCTAGCCTTACGCAACGCAGCACTAATAGCGTAGATGCGTAGCCCGGTGTCACATCGGGTTACGCCGTGACTACGCGCGTGGGTACGCCGCCGTGCTTATGTCTACGTTACGCATACGCATCCAGTGTGTTTCAGCCTAGAGTTAAAGGAAATAAGCGTCTATCCAATTGCAATAAATAACGATATCATCTAATTTAAGGTGACTTAATAGTTTATAGTTACGACCCATTAAGATACCTCTAATTTCGTTTGCAGTTATCATCTCATTTTGAAATTGTAATAATATTTATCTCGTTAGAAGCGCCTTGCATAATGTTTAACCTAAATTCTTTGCTAGTGAAGATTAAACTGATGTAAATGGTGCTATTATAGAAATTAATGTCTCACGGACTATAAGCTGTAAGATATCAGTGGTTGTCGTGTTTTATGGAATCTAAAGTAACGGTAACAACGTGTAATACCGGATTATGGGAAACATATCGACTTAATCGAAGTTTGGTTATTGTTTGTTTGGTTAATCTTGTTAAAAATAAAGTCAATTCATAAATGCTACATAACCCAAATAAATCAAAATCAATGCCGGTAATACGGAAATTGTGACGTTGATGGTGTTCATGTAAAAAGTTCGGTTAAGTATACAGAACGGCTTGATTCTAAATCACAATTGCCAATATAAACTAAATACTTAAACTATCTCTACATCCTTTCGTTTTATAACCCATTTTGACTGTATGAATGTGAGGAAATTTAGTTTAATTCAATGATACTAACAATCAAATGTTAAACTCTAATAAAATTTAACGATACAATCGCCTCTCGTAATCATCTCGTAATTTACTTACACTGCAACAAAATGCACCTTCTAGAAACATTTGGAGCCTATTTAACCGGCTGGTGTATCAAAAACCTATCAAACTAGAATAACACTAAAAATTACGACAATTTGACAAAATCTAGACTAAATAAGACATAACTTAGTGGCCGAGTAGACTAAATCCGCAAAATTGTTTTAATCCAAGCCGATATAGATTGGTTTGATAAAATTGCTTCTGTTTATGAGAGCGTGGGTTGCGAACATTAACTTTATATAAATGCTGTCAACAAAATTAGACATGGACCATTCTATTTACAAATTAGCGTCGCTTTTGAAGGGACACTTTGCCGCTAAACTTGTTCCTTAACTCGTACACTAGATTTCAAACATACCAGATGCTATTAAAATATAAACTGCATTGCTAAATATAAAACCTTTACAAAAACATTCACACATAAAATGCGTCAATAAAAATACAAAAACAAAACATTAAACAAAGACAAATCCTTCAAATTAACATCGGAATCAAACAAATCCGTCGACAAGACAACCGATCGATTGCAAATCTGAATTCTTCATACACGGCACGTTCGAAACCAATTTGCAAAACGCACTTAATTCGACACATCCCGTTGTAAAGTTGACGAGACGGAATGAGGAATGGAAAAAGGAAAGGCATAGTTTAAATGGTCATTTAATGTGCTATTTGTATGAGCGGTCTTGCTTCGAAATGAGCCAATACTTTCTGACAGCCTGTAAACCAAGTCCACTCGCGTATCGCAAAACAACGTTTACTTTACCGTCATATTTTATCAACTACCATCCTTATTCCTTGTTACTAAAGGTTCAGCTTAAAGAAGCAAGAGTTTGATGAATAGCAGAGTAAACTTTGTAAACTTCAGAAGGTGGCGCCAAAGAGTAGAACTTTGCGTGACTGGTACATTCTCGAGACATTAAATTGCTTAGTGAAATGTTCCTTATGACAAATGTAGCAATGAAAAATTGTCATAGATATCATGATGGATACTTTCCGATCCTTATTCCTTCCTTATTAGAATTGGTTGTCCATAATGTTAGATCTTGAGATTTACATTTTTATTGGACAAGGAAAAGGTGTGTCGGTAGTTATGGCACATATTTCAGAATAGATAGGTCAAGTTAGGGTTTTGTGCAACTAAGTATTGACTCTATCATATAATTTGAAACTTGTACAAAACTGGACCATATTTTTTTCATCTATGCAATAAATTTCAAGGGATCTATTCGTGTTTCTCAAAATTGTTATAAGTTTTTTTATATTTCTTCGTAATTTTTGGCATTATCTATAAAATTTCAGTAGGTAACTAGAATTTACCGTTTGAGCAAAAAAGACACACATTTTTAAAACCCCAAATTCGAGAAAATTTCCTGCAAATTCGCAACCCTTCCCTTCTCAAATGATAAACCAAAGCCAAAAGAACACCCACAAACAATCGCAAGACCATCAAATCGGTGGGTCTAGGTGGTCCCATATTGACAAGGCAATCGTCGCACCGGCAGCGCAGGCGCACGCCAAGCCGCCGTCTAGACGCGCGCCATGACGTTTATTAGACAAACGTGTGTCGCATATATGTATATGCTAACACTAACTACACCTTTTAAGGGTAGCGTAGGATAGACATGTAGGTTATTATGTATATTAGCATTGATATTAATTGTATTATTACTTATGGCTACAACCCCTTTCGGTTGGAGAGTTGTTGATCACCAATTAGTATGGACTTTTTCAATTACACTTTTTTCTTTTTCTTTTTGGCGATGCGTTTTAATTGATCTCTGGCTGTTATCAACTAATGATAATGGTCGACACGAAGGTAAAGGTTTGTATTCATTAACGGTGAGGTTAAGCTATTGCTTCGATAAAGTCATACAAGACAAGTTTCTCTTTTGTATTTTGGAGATCTAAACGCAATTGCAATTGCCCATACCCAATTCTATAGGTTAACCAGATAATGCTATAAAGATACTGCTACGTGTGTGCTCGCTATATAAACCATAACGTTTCTAAGAGATTATTTGAAAAGATCATAATAACCTACAACAATAAATTCCTCATATCATAACATACACTTATTTTCTTTAGACTACTGAATAATAAAATCTCATTCATAAACAGTACGCGCATTTTACAACCAGTTAATTCCTCTAAAAGCATCGTGAAAATCCCGAAACTTATAATAAAGACAGTTACTCTTGAATATTTAGAGTTTAAATTTAACATTTTAATCTATTGGTTAGTGTGTAGTTAAAAAATTACGACTTTGTTTTATATTCATCCAACCAATGGCGGCGCAGCTGTATATAAAAATTAATTCATCTTTATTGTTAACCTATGAGCCGTTTAAAAGATATAAAACTTTTAGGTATCGCCTATTTATTACATGATTAATTTTGTAAGAGTATTATAAAAATAGTTGATTAAACTATAAGACGAGATTATGACATTAATTCAGACTTAAGTTTTGTAATTATAGATTTAATGACAGTTATTATATTTCGTAAGTTTATTAGAATACCACCAGTTTGTGACATTTATTTTAACGATCCAGTCACATTAGCGCGCTGCGTGATATTACACGGGATTCTTACCTACAAATTGTAACAATTCTGTTAACAGCAAACATTCTCATAGAATTTGACAATCAATTTGGCGGACGTAGTACCACACCTCGGACACTGCCGCTAATGTCACTTTGTTTTGCCTTAATTTGTTCGTCAAGTAACCTACTTATGGTTTGAATTTAACTATTTTAACTTTTTATTAATATAATAATCAGTTTAAATTACAGAAAGAATCAGAAAACATAATAAATAACAGAAATTATATTTAATAATTTAGTTTTGTTTGTTTCATTTACACTCATTGATATGCTATCATGGAATAAAGAGTTAGATATAGGAGACCCGTATGTATTTTTAGATTTTCTTCGTGTATACCTAAATTATTTTTTGGTCATCCTTGCTACACGGTAACTGTGAGGTAACCGAGCGCGGGGCGGCCGCACTTTTAGGTGGAGGCAGGGAGTGTCCATACTGTATGTAGTACTATTTATTATACTGTGGTAGTACTTTGCCAACAACCCTTAAAATGATGCAGCTGTCACTAGACCTAGAGACTATGAACGTTCTCACAAACGCTAGGATTGTTAAAAATTCTGAAAACTTATGCTTACGAAGTTCCTGGTACCTACTAGATAGAGATAGAAATTCCCGATAATACTTCCAATATACTCGTATGCTTCCAACCAGTACCTAATTACCTTACCACCATCTACCTTTTTTTTGGTTGTTTAATTAATCTGTGTGTTATTTTAAAATGTAATTGTGAACTGTTAACTTTGTGTTGTGTGTTATATTGTGTTTGTAAGAAATAAATGTGTCTATGTCTAATTGTAAATTTGAATTGTAATTTCTGAACCCTGGGTCTAAGAACTATATTTAAATGCCTATTTCTTGACGAGTTACAATTTTGAAATGATGCCGATAAGCTTACACCTAGCAATACCAACGATACGAAGAATTACTTCCTGTCATTTATCTTTTTCACTCATGAACTGATTCGATAGAAATGCCAGACGACAGAGAGACATGTACCGCGTCGCTTCATCGCATATTGACCCGTCTCTTGTGCCAATTCATTCGCAAAATCGAACACCAACCCATGATTCATTTGAAAGCCAATCACCAAAACTCATTGTATTTACACAATGAATCAAACGAAACCCAAATTACTTGCGAGAATAAATAAAAGTAACAGTTAAATCAAATTGAGCGTAACATTGCCAATTTAGTGGTTAACAGACCGTGAATTAGTATGAAGTTCAATGAGTAAAATAAATGTTACGTTATTAAGCACTTAATGCAAATAATATGAAGGTAATAAAAAGCAACGGAGTGGATCGGTGTTAAAACTATGATAGCATAGATCTCAAATATCAAGTGATATAAATAGTGATGAGAAAGATTAGTGAAATAGGAGGAATAGATGAATTCACTTAGGTACTACCTACTTGGTCAAACTTTTACTCTCATAAAATAAATAAGTCAATTTGCTGACAGAAGAAAGGCAAAGATGACGTTTACTCCACTGACACGAGCCTGGCTCTTAAATAAATGAAACTAAATAAACCGATACATCTTCCTTTTTTCTCAAATTGACATTCAGAATTAATTAGAAAAAAAACTCATTAATCCATACCTTGTTGTATGAGCTTTACAGACATCAACGATATAAAGAACCACTCTATAAAGATATTCTAAATTGTCGTCATAGAGACTCACTTTCTTTAATCAACTGTTAATATTATCTTCGAAATCGGTGAAAAAACTTGTTTTATCAATGTTATTCATAAAATCTGGTAAGTTAAGCATCGTCATTCCCATACAAATAATTCTACTAGTATAAGAATTTCTATCTTATCTTAATAAAGCGATATATTGCAACATTAAGTCTAATGTAATCGTAGAAGGCAATAGAGATTACAAACATTCTACTGCATTTGAAAATCAACTATTTGCATCTAATAATAAGGTTGTTTAAATAAAACGTGGAAAGAGTTCTATAAAACCCGTGTCCTAGGATCTTAATTGTTATGCATTTTTGCAAATTTATTCATGTTCTATTAATTATGGTAATAATTTGAATGTAATCTGTGTGCAGAGTTTTTGCGTAAGCAAACACGTGGGGATTTGCAAATTAAATTGAGAAACGTAATATCTTGTAAGATTTGATAGATGGACTAGAAATACATGACAGTCTATAGACTATTGGTATTCTTATTAATGAAACAAATGAACAAATTAATATTGCATTTAATTTAGCAGTTGTACCAAGCCGTGAACAAAAACAAACTAAGTTCGATGCAATTATAATAAATACTGAGCAACAAGGCGACATCAATACTGACAAACTAATTATTTCATCAGAAAAGGATAGATCTTTCTTATGCTATCTACACAGCTCAAGCCGCCGTCAAAAACCAGTCCACAAGTGTTGATTTAATGACATTTTTATTTTCACTTAAAGCCCCGTATATCATAATTACGCGCGTAATGTTTCAAAACCGTCACATAAAAAGTTTTGGAGCCAAAATTATTAACTCAAGCATTTTATAAAGAGAGCTGAGAATAAATTTTATGATTCAAGAGATATTGAAGGATTTACTTGTATATTTCTGACGGAAGTTAATATAACTGAGGAACACTCATATGAACTTAAGCCTTTGATCCCTTTAAAGATTGAAAAGGACACAAATAAGGCACAATCATGAGAATAAACATTCAAGATGATAAAACTCAAGATTTGAAAGTTTCTTCATTTTCCGCAAAAGACAGAAATTGCATAGAACTTTTTAAATAAAATCTAGTAATGGTTACAGTCAGAGGTAAAGACCAAACCACTCACTTGCGGTACGAGTACGAGTGCATACGGTAGTTCCCGTGGCTCAGGGTCTTGAATGAAACTCATATTCTTAGAGGATGCAGACATTTATTTGCAGGACCACAATTTGACCCAACCAAATGCACTGACAATTTCAATATCGCGTTTCAAAGTTAAGGTGGCGCCATCTATGCATTCACTTAGGAACTAATTATTTTAATTTAATATTACATTTTAGACACTTGCTGAGATAGAAACGAATCTTTACGATCACATTTATATAAATCGCGCCCACATTATTCGCACGTAAACTGCACCAAAGTCTACATTACGTTGAAAACCAGTTGTTCCCTAAATTTCTTTTGTCACATCAAATAATTTTTCGAAAGCAATTTATTTCAATTATGCATTTAAGTAGTCTTTTATGTCTCGAGAGGTAGACGATTTATGTATTATGTCTGAGGCGCCGCCGTCTGCAGTCTGAAATACGTTTGATATTAATAATTTAGCTACCAAAACAATTGGTGCAATTTAAATGCATTTTGGCGATTTATTATCTAGAAACATCTTGGGTGGCGTGATTTGGGACACCTCAAATTTGATTTGAGGTTAGTTTGTGTAAAACTGGCAATTATTTTATGGTCTGCTCAATTCCTATTGATATATTTGGTATTGAAGACTGACAGACTCCAAGAAATAATTTTGTAAGATCTACTAAATTTAGTTTTCATCGGTCATTTTGTGACTTACTAAATAAAACACTTTATCCTTCACCTACGTTAGTGCACATTGTAATTTCTGCATAATGATTTGCAAGTTCACGATAACTGCTAACCATTCTTGGACAGTCTTAAAACCTGATGTTCGACGCGAAACTAATAGAACATCTTAATTATGATCACTCCTGTGTGGTCCACAACAAACACATAAAAACATCACGCGGCCACTAAGTCAAAGTTGGCTGACCGCTCTAAACGTGTCACCAAATCATTTGTCTTTGAATCACTTCAGATTTTTCAGCTTCGCCGCCTCTGCAGTCTGCTGTTTTTTTCGCTGTTTTTTACACGGTTTGTCTGGAGGACTTTCCGATGATAAATAAGTTAGTTTTAAGATTTTTATCGGCTACAAACTGTCCCATTAGTTATCATTGTCTGGGCTTCATTGGCAACAGTCTCTGGAAGATCTCGGAAGCTGTCGGCGGTTATTTTTATACGAGAGTGTTACTATGGAATCAACAAGATGCTAAACAATTGTTGAGCTTCACTGACCTACAAGTCTACTCGGGAATTTGATTTGAGAATATGCGTAAAAGTGGTCACAAAGATGACAAGAAAATTATAAAGGTATTTAGGTAGCTGTTGGATGGGATTGGAAAATACAAAGAAGGTAAATTACAAAGTTGTATGTAGAAACCAATTGAAGGTAACAGAGTCATGTAATTGCATTAAATAGAGACACATCACTTTTTAGATGATTTACAAGTCTTAAAACAAGACAAATTAATTCTCATGCCAAATTTTCTTTCCTCGAAAACAAAGTGGTAATAGAAACATTATTATTTTAAGACTAGACAACAACAAAGAAACAAAACACAAGCCAGACATAAATAACAATTAAATGACACTGAAAATGAAACCATATGCAATCACAATAACTACCACATTGTTTCGTCTTTAGAGCTCACAATTTTAAACACACTTTAGCTCTGGAAATAAAAACAAATAGCTGAAGATATAACGTGATTATACCACGATATATACATGCAATTAAATATATATTTTGCTGAGATATAAAGGGATTTAAAACGCGTTTGCAGTAGGCATTACTGTCTGCGGTAATCCTTGATGTCACATCAAATGGGACCGGATAGTGACCGCTTTAAAAAAAGTCACGATATTTATTAAAATTACTGTTTTGTTGTCGTCTGCTTATAACCCTGGATCACACTTCTCGTTTTTCTTTCACTTTGGTCAAGTCTAAGTGTTTCTTTAATTATAAAAGCATAAGCAGCATGCGAGTTTTTCTCGTGGATTAGTAATTTAGTAGGTAATTAAGATTATTGAAAATTTACAAAATGAAAAGTATCTACATCTTTATTTAATGACAGTACCTGGAACCTTTTGTTCTTAATCTGAAACCGATTTTTTTCATTCCTAATAATTGACTAACAAAATATATATTGTAATCTTGATTTAAATAAATAATGATTATATAAAAATTTATAACAAAAATTAAAGGAAGATAAGTCTGTACTCCGCATAGTGTAATATCACTGAAGATATATTGCAGATTTTCACATTTTCAGACCCTTTCTCATATTTAATCAATTAAAACTTACTAACCCAGTAACCGTTGAAGTAGAAAGTGCTCACCTATGCACTTTAATACTTAAATATACCTCTATTGCAAAATGTAATATTAATATTTAATTACTAACAGTTATTTTCATAACTTATACGCTAACTAATAAAGTAAATAGATAGGTACTTAATGAAGTAATTATAAGCAATGCTTATGTCTATTAATGTTTATTTTATTGATCATATTTTCTAAGAGAAGAAGTGAGTTGGAGCTGGCGCCTAACTAGAATGAGAAAGTCATTGTGAACTGCAATTAACAGGTTGGCAAACAAGAATTAAATACTTTGCTTACGATATTTAGGAGAGAGTTGTATGTAGGAAAAAGATGAGGGAGGCCTGTCTGTACCCACGAGTGGGACACTTAGACCCAGAACACACGGTGAAACCCAACTGCAACGCAACTGAAACTGCTGTCTGTACAGACTTCCCTAGGTACTTGTGGGTACAGACCCACAAGTGTGACGCATAAGAGACTTATTAAAAATAGATAGATAATTGTCTGGGAATTCTTATTGTATGTACTCTCATAGTTCATAATGATAGTTGTCGGTTGACATCACTTTTAGACAACATTGTAAAAAGGGCCCTGCGTTTCTGGAACAATATGTAACTTTACATTCGTTCGACCTATATTGCACAATGCGCATTTACTTGGCCATTGCGAATTTTATGAAGTCTGAGCAATTTGTTTAGTGCTAGCAAGAGCAAGATCGACCCCTGTGGCAGAAAATATATAGGAAAACCTTATTTATTTCTGATATCGACTAGAGTCCCGTCCAACGTAAAATCTTAATTAACGAGCTACCTACTTCTCTTTTAAAGTTTAAATCATTTGTGACAAATCGCGATCCAGAAATTTCTTGTCGCTACAGCGGAGACTATTCGCGTTTAATCCGATTTGTACAAAGTAAGTACAAAGTGAATATATATATTAGCGGATTACGTTTAAATAATCTTTTACCATTTCAACTTTTGTACCCTCTTTGATTAAAGCTATGGAAATATTTATTGCTGAGATTAATTTTTGTTTTAGTGATTTCTTTGAAGCTGTTTGTAAAACATAACGTTGTTTGTCAGTTTTAAGTCAAAACTATTTAGGCTGTATTGCAAGACCACATCCGTTTTTTATGTTTAGAGTTGGTGGTATTTTATAGAGCGGGCAGTATGGCAATGCCATTTATTTAACATCACTTACATTATTACTCGACTGTATAAGTAATATAATTCAATAAAACAAATCTTTTAATTATAAAACGGTACGAAAATTATGAAATTGGCAAGTACATTTTTAAAAGTAGAGTTAACCTTAATTTGATTAGTTTTGACAGTGTTATTAAACGGGAGGCTTTCATAGATTAGTGTGACATACTCGTGGCTAACTTATAAGTTTTTTAATGCAGTTTAGATGTTTTACTTTGGCTAGATTGTGAAATAATTCATCAGAAAACTGTGCCACGTCTAGCTTCAATGTAACGCTAACCGAGATTCCCATACATCTAACATTATGTTCAACTGGATATCAAATTAACAATTTCAACATTTAAAGCAATAAACTTGTCAAGATAAGTTAAGATTATTTTTGAACCATCCGCTCATCAGTCAGCCTCGATATTTGATAAACTGTGGAGTGGCACGCAAACGTTAAACTTTTAGATATTTATGATGTTAATGAGCCATTAACCTTAGCTAATTATAGACGATTTAATCGTAATAAATTATGGAATTAAAGTGTTATATCCTACTCAATATTATAATATAAATGTCAAAGTTTGTGCCGATGGATGGATCAATGGGTGTGAAGATGTTTGTTATTCTTTTGCACAATAACGCAGAATGAAACTTTATAATATTGTAGCTTCCACGTTATAATAAAACATAGGTAATATTATTTTGAGATATTATGTGAATTTTCTAAGATATTATTATGACGATACAATGCCAGGGGCAGCTTTAATTATTATAATAAAGATTTTCTTCCCAGAAACATAAAACATAGCTCTTTCAAAGCAGTCTCTAATACCACCAAGCATCGGATCTAGTTGTTTTAAAAATACTCGAAGTTAATTGCCTCAAACACAGCCTATGTCAAAGCCATTGAGGTGTTTTATAACTCCACTCATTGTTTCACTGTTTAATAATAAATATTCCATTGTTTCAAGCTAGCTGACCTGAACGATCCATGTTTTGACTCATATTTCTGTTTAAATTGGAAAATAATCCAAAAAAATGTTTTAAGGACAAGTGCCCATTATTTTTACGACCAAATTCATCAAAAGTAAGTAACTGGAAAACAACATGGAAGAAAAAATAGAAGGAAAACAGAAGAGACGGAGAACACGAAGGTCTAAAAGATGGAATAGAAGTTATGTCGTATCAGGTGCTCAAACGGACGGCAGAGAACAGAGCAGAGTGGCGAAGACTCGACCGATAAGAGCGATGCTGTCAAATTTAATGAATGAAGTAACTGGAGATCGGAAATAAAACATTACATCACAAACATTGCATAAATGTATATTTAAATACAAACAGCTCTATTCAATAGGTAACATGAACTACGAATATTAATAACTTGTCACCAAATAAAAAACAAGAAGCCAAGAGCATAAATAAAAAAGTCTATAACTGTTAACATATTACAAGACATCATCATCCGCCATCAACACTTGTCATACAACCATAAACAAGTCATTGTAATCGGAAACCGACAAATCGATTTTTCCCACTGGCCGTTGAATCGATATGTCAGTATCGATTCTATAAACACTCGATTCGTTGAACACTTCGATTGTTTCGTTTGGCTTCGTTGAATCAAAATTAGATTTCACCTTTAAAGCTATTTTAGGTCTTAGTGTTTCTATTAGTATTTTGAGATGTTTGTGTTCTAAAGTGGTCTCGGTTTCTGTCTGCGTTTACGCACTTAGCAGCGTCTCTTTTATTTATGGCTTGTTGGGTGTTCTTATTCTGTGTATATTCATCGGCTTTTTCAGTTCACATTCATTCCTATTGACGTACTTCACTTCAATATTAGATGTTCTGTCTTTTGACACTTATCCATTCTATCACAAATGTCAAATCGTTAACCTACGGGACTGACTGCTAGTGCGGTATTTATTGTCATTAATTACCAATTTGTCTATACCCCGATGTGGAATTGGCTTGGACATTTTACCTTTTCAGATAAAGCAAAGCAACTACTAACTTCTAGTGTCTTTTCGAAGCCTCATATGTATTGAGACAGTCTCAACCACTCCCAAACACACCCTGCCAATCTACAAAAACTTTCTACAGCAGAATATCAGTCAATGAGATGCAAATGAATTCCCCAGACTTAAAGAACGATAAAACTATTCGTAGATGCGTCGTCAGTGTGCTGTCGCAAGGTTGTTCTACTCCAATCGTTTCGCTTTGCCGATAATGGCGCCGATCGGCTCTCAATGACATTGTTTCGATTGGTCCGCTTGTGACCGCACCGCGTCCGCGCTCCGGACCTCCTAGAGGTGCGACCGGTTGGGTAACTAGAGTTGTGACGTCAATACTAGGTATTTAGTTTGGTTACTTGAAGTAGAAGTAGCAGTTACTTATGTGTGTCAACCTTTTCTTTGATCGTAATCTACAACTTGTCTAATTTTATTAAATTATTAATACATTTAGATTAATTATTTTTTGAAACGTCAAGTATGTTAAAATTGCAGTTAATATAAGAAATGGTGGAAATAAGTAAGTATTGCCCTTCAGCAATAAATTATCCTAGGTATATAGTGAAGCTTAATATTCTGAAAAATATCGGACCGGGCAGGTAGAGGGCAAGTACCTACAGTGATGACTCCAATGCTTAACTTAATCGATTATTCGAATAATAAGCATCTCATAATCAAGTAGACCTTGATCGATCCCGCCTGTTATATCTTTTAAACTTGTTTATTTTTGCTAAACCAAAGCGTTAATTATCCAATAATTTCTGTGATAAACAATTTTATACGTACATCATCTTCAATCACAAATTACTAGCTATTCATTACATACGCTATAAAAGTAACAGCTAGTATAAATCCGAAACATCTGCCCATCTCTAAAGCTCACCCGCTCATTAAGCTAGCTTATAATTTAATAGTGTGTCAGAGCCATATTTTATGTCGCCAGTAGCAATGTTTGCAGCCAATAGTATTTTTAACAAATATTTCCTTTTACTGATAAATGTTATTTAAATGAAAGTTTATAGTCTGTTGTAAAACCGATTTGTTTGTGTTAGTGTACGTTTGATTTATAGTATTTTGTAATAGTTTAACTTTTACGTTCTGGTGTAAGATTTCTTTAAAGATGAGTTTTTTAAACTGTTTTTCTTTTAATGGACTTTAGCTACTCAAATCTATGGATGGAAATTATTTTATACATGGGCAGTGATGGTTATGTTTTATATTTGATTTGGTTTAATGTTTGTGGGCTTCGCGTAGTTTTATAGTTTTTTTTTTTATCTGTTTTTTGTGTTTTTTCGCATTCTCTCCTTTAGTTTGTTACTCTTTGTTTCTAATTGATAAATGACGAATAATATCTGTAATTAAGTACTCTTTCTGTTGAGTAAGTTCCATTGCACTTAGCAAAGGCAGAATTTGATGTAGAAGTTGGCACTTGAAGACAAAAAAGCATATGAACGACATACTCGACCATTATTAACCTAGCTCTAATGTATGAATGAAAATGAATATGTACCAATGAACCATGTTTTATTTATTAGCCTAATGTGTCCCACTGCTGGGCAAAGGCCTCCCCCGCATTCTTCCATGCCTCCCTATCTCCGGCAACCTCTGGCCAGTTTGTCAAGTATGTATCCAGATCGTCGCACCATCTCCTTTGTGGCCGTCGAGCGGTAACCATTTGGTAGAAATCTTGGCCCATCGATCCAGGTGCATAAGGCAAAATGTCCAGCCCAGTTCCATTTTAGTGAAGACCGCAAAACTAAAATGAAACTTGTATTATACCAAAATATATTATTTAAACAACAATATCTTACAAAAACAATCAACTATGATCAAATAAACATTTAACAACCCATTTATCCAAATTAAGGAGCAAATAAATAACAGGTTAACTATTTTAGAAAGGTGCTTAAGATTGTTTGAATTATGGATAGCGAGCAAACAAGGCATGGTATCGATTGTATAATCGAGACATTTCGAATCGATTCGGTTGCGGAAAGGAAACGATTGCGAAACAATCGAATACCGATGAATTTCATAATGTCATCGCACGATTTGGTTGGACACGAATATGAAACATTGTTTCATGTTTGCTTGTAAAGTTTGACCCGTAGGTGATATCTAGGGTCTATAAATGTTGTAAACATGATTATGTCGTTATATTTCTACAGGGTGTAACAGAAAGGGGGTATAATGCCGAAACACAGCGTTAGTCCTCATGAAACTGAACAACTTTCCCCAAGCAACATGGGTCGTAACTCTAAAAATTTTCGCCTTCCCATCGATCCAAAAAATTTTTTTAAGTTACGACCCATGTTCCTTGGGGTATTGTTCAGTTTCATGAGGACTATCGCTGTGTTTCGGCATTATACCCCCTTTCTGTTACACCCTGTATACACTAACATGAACTAAACATAAACTATACATTTATGAATTACAGATCAAAAATTATACCCGTGTTGCCATGAATAGTTACGGCGACCAAAGAATTCGTGTTTCAGTGGTGTTTAGTAGCATAAGTGCTACTAAGTGTCTTCACATAAAAAATCACTAAAGGTCTATCTACACATCCGGGAGTGCCCGGTACGTGACCGGGCCGAGGCCCGCCAGGAGGGAAAATAATACGTCGTCATGACAGCGCGTCCGGTTGCCATGACGACGAATTGTTTTCCCTCCTGATGGGCCACGACCCAGACACGTCCCGGGCTCGGCCCGGACATGTGTAGACAGATCATAAAGCAGTCAACAAAATGTAACTATAAGTATTGTTAGGGTCTAGAACATCCTCCCCCCCGGTGGGTTCTCGCCTTGTAGTGGCGGGGGGGCTCAGTACCGGCGGACTGGTCATCTGCTGGGAAGCAAAGAGGAACCCGAGGAGGACCGCTCCCCGATGCCTTCCGGTCGGGCTTGGGTTGAGCGGTACTTTGTAGGTGGCGAACCTATTGGGTGGCGCTACTGAGGCGGACAGCCTGTGTTGTATGGGCGGCACAGGCTGTTGAGAAGGTGCGTAGGCTGCGGGCCTTATGGGGGGTTCCGCAGCTGAGGCGGGTGTCTGGGCTGTATGGGCAGTCCAGCTGCTGAGAGGTGGAGGCCGCGGTGGGAGAGGACTGCCGGTATCACGGTGCGCCGCTTTCCCTACCTCCCGAGGCCTAAACGGGGTCGCCACCGTTTTTTGATGGCGGACGCGGTGGGGTCGCAGGGGAAGAGGAGTGTCGGTATTCCGGAGGCCGCTCTCCCTATCCTCTGCGAGTTCTGCGACCGTGTGGCATGTATCGGGGCCACAAATCTGGCTCGCTGCGGGGAGACCATGGGTGGCGGAATCTGAGAGTCCGTCACTCACCACTGGTTAGTCTTCGAGGAGGTGCGGCTGACGTGTTTGGTGTTTCGACACGTTAGCCGCGGAGAGAGGGTGGGCATTTGCCCGAGAGGGCTCTGCTTTGGCGGACACCGCCGACGGGGTTCGTGGATGTGTGCGGAAGCGTTCCCGTGTCCCCGTCACTTGGCGGCGAGAAGGAACACCGTGGGGTTTTAGCAGGTAGGAGTCCGGCATAAAAAAAAAAAAAAAAAAAAAAAAAAAAAAAAAAAAAAAAAAAAAAAAAAAAAAAAAAAAAAATCTAGAACATCCTCCAACTCTTCAATCTTTAGTACTAACTGTAAGTACGAGTATATTCCAAATAATATAGGTATAATAAACCCGAACGGAATATGTGTATTGGGTGTGCTTAACAAAAAACCGATGACAAATGTAACAAACTCAAATAATATGATAATGTTACAACTTAATCTTGATTAAATATGTGATAATGGCGTATATTGATGCCCTTTCAAGAAATATGATAATGATTATATAGAAGTATTCATGCAGCAAATTTTTGGTCAAAGGTCAATCAATATAAATGATAGAACAGAAGTTACTATATGTAAAACTTGGAGATTCGAATCAATATTTATATAATAATTTATACGGCACCTGGTAACGGCAAGTTACATATTTATTATAATTATGTAAAAGAAGTGTTCGTATTATATTGTTATTAGTTTCTAATTCTGTCGATAGGCGGTTTGAGGTCAAAAGAGGTTATTTTTATTTTATTTTTTAGGTATTCTTCTCTTCTTTATAATAATGATCTCGTTTATACATAGATTATTATTTCGTAAATAGATCGTCTTTAAAAGCTATTATTTTTTATTGATAAGGTTTTATTCGGAATTGTATTTTTAGAATTAAGGGTATTTTAGTATACATTGAAATAATTTACGTTAGGATTAGTCTTTCTGTCTTTTTAATATTTATTTAAGAGCGTCGCTCTTGTCTATGCCACTTTTCTCTAATCTCTACCGTCTACATCTCCTCTTCTAAACCCCTCTTTCTGTCTACCTTCTAATTTTCCTTTTTCTTCTACCTACTTTCTTAAACTATTCTACTTAAGTAT
This sequence comes from Anarsia innoxiella, assembly GCA_947563765.1. Lineage (NCBI taxonomy): Eukaryota > Metazoa > Arthropoda > Insecta > Lepidoptera > Gelechiidae > Anarsia > Anarsia innoxiella. The sequence goes on from OX387406.1 coordinate 9,369,950, forward strand.
ATCAATTAATCTTCTGTATATCAGTTAATAGCCTTTTTAGATACGCTTATTTCTTTAAACTATTTTACCTAATTCGTACTGTTACGAAAGAAAAAAGTCTCCCATAAATATCTAAAGCCATTAAAATTAAATCAAAACAGAACATCTTAAGAAAATTCATTCATACTTTAACTAAATGAAAAAAGCTTAACAACCTGCACGCGCGGCCATTCACCTCAAATGTCAAACTCAAATTAAAAAATATATATATTATTATTCTATCACCGCGTTATCTCAGTCACATTAACGATATATCGTTGAATTCGGCATATCTAATCCAACTTTCACCGAAAACTAATTACGAAGCCTGGTAGGGTTCGTAAACTATGGATTTTATTACCCGATCTTTGGTCCAATCGTTTTACTTGGACAGTTACGTATTTGTTACATTTGTCGCCCCTACAATTAAACTTTGAGTTACTCATTAACGAACTGTAACCGTAGGTAACTGTTGCGTGAACTGTAACCAAAGAATGTAGTGCGTACGTGGTTTGCTAATGGTGCGCAAACCCGCTGCAAGCGTACACTCTACTATGTTTTATGGTTACTGTGCATACAATGGTTAATGTTAGAGCTCGCTAAAGGCTTTATACGTATCCTCTCTCCAAAATTGTGTACCGTGCCCTATAACATGGTCCAGAACATTTATAAAACATGTTGTTAACACCTTAATGCATTTTTGTTGAAGTGCAATGATTATGAAAAATAGGAGTTTTAAATACAACTATCCAAGGAACTTGGTTCAAATTATGAAAAGAAATTAAAGTCTCCATACCTACTATGCGAACTAATCAAACAATTCTATTAATTGCATTTTTTCTTCTATACGTTGTTCAGTTTCAAGTACCATTTTTTTTTTCAGTTTATTACGGCCCTAGTGTGCCCCAAACTTCCTAAATCCGTCACTGTACTGGAACAGACTGCAGCAAGTGAAGTGGCACAGTAGATCTAACGCACAGTACGACAACCAACGAGACAGTACACCTCGAACATAATACTCGCAATAAACACGATTCTTGGAAATTCACGTTGTTACCAGCTGAGAGTGAAAGGGGAGAAAATTGTGGGTTGACCTTAAATAAAATAAATAAATAAAAATAAATAAAAATAAATAAATTCTAGCTGTTATGTGAATCGACATCTTAATAATATATTTTTAAATTTTAATATATTTTTCGTATTTAAATGGTTGCAATCGCGTAAAAAAGAGTCTAATTCTGCTTATATTACTATAATTGTCAATGTAAGTATGTGTCGCTCGCTATGTGAGGATTTTTTCAAGCACAAATAAAAGTGTTCCTAAACCTAGACATGTAACATATATCAATGTTTGTGTCATAGGCATGGATGTATGTGAAGGAGATTGTAATTCTTTCCCGTTAAAACCACTGAACAGATTTTTATTAAACTTAATAAAATTGTATTTTGCGCTTCAGGCACGCTTCAGGGTAACACAGTTTTTCAAGAAATGGCTCATATTGCGTCCGAAGTCGCAGGCAGCCTCTAGTATATGTATAATTGTCTTATAAAATACAGGATAGAGGTAGTATTACATACCGATACTAAAACAAACAACTTTTACTAAGACCCAAGTTGGTATATAAATAAATACCAAAGTTATGACATGACATTATATGTACTATCAAGCTGAAATCAAGCTTTTATATACACTTTCGCTATAATACGTAAATATTTACACGTAAGAAATAATAGGCATGACGACAAAAAAAAATGTTTTAGGCCCATCACATAGTTTATTTTTAAATATTCGACACGTATTTTTTCTTTTTTCTCTTAAACTAAAAATTACAAAGATACACTGGGTTAAAGTTGCTCGTGACGTCACGCTTACGTACGATTTTTACGTAGGAGTGACGTCAAAACCCCCCACTCCATAACTTTGATGCTCTGTATCTTTGTATTTATTTATGTATTTAATCAGGTAAAAATTGTGTTTCAAATATTTTTAATAGCCTAAAAGACCGACAAATTATTTTTTGAATTTTTGAATGTAGTCGTCATCCCTATTATAAAATAGGTAGATACAATAAATATAGTAGGTAGTCAACTTCGAATGATTGTTAAAGGTTTATCTACACAGATCCGGGCCGTGCCCAGGCCGTGGCCGGGCCGTGGCCCATCAGGAGGGAAAATAATACGTCGTGTGCAAAAACAGTGAAAAATACAAAATGAAAAAAAAACATGTACAAAACAAAAATGACGGAAAGTTTCAGTATTTTATTGAAAAAAACAGAGCCCGATTGAAAAATACATGTAAAATACATGTCATTTTCGACGCTAGTAGTGACCCGCATTATTATTTCAGAAATGACCGCAATGTAACCGCACCGTAAAAGAGGTTCTACTACCTTCTAGGACGTAAAATAGATTTGATTTCAATATTCCCAGGATCTGATATAGAAATTTTCATTTCGGAAACTGTTATATAGTAAGAAACAATTTTAATCTACACACTACAATAATTTCCGAAATTCAATTAGAATAAAAATCTTGTTTGAAAACTAACATCGTGTTATTTTTGCATTAAAAAAGCATTTTGCAACACTTAGGGCCACTTGTACCATCGGGCTAATCAAAATTAAAAATGTGTTTAAATACAACTTTTTATTTAAGCGTAAAACTTGTCTTGTTCCAAGCGTTAATCGTGATTAGTAAGCTGTCAAACTTAAATGCTCCTTGATGGCCAATTAAGGTAGCCTAATCATAATTAGCTAGTTCAAAATGGCGGAATCTCATCAGCTGACTCAGCTATTGTCATTCATTTCTATCTGCCGCAAAATGGATGAAGATTTATTTCAACAACAATCGAACTGACAATGACATTGACAGAGAGAATCTATTTTTAGGGCATTTTTAGATGTAGGAAAAAAAATAAAAAGAGACAGCACGACTGTATTTCTTAGAGCGCTATCTCTCTTTTAACTTATCTGTAAGTGTCAGAAAAAAGCAACAAATTATAAACGAAATTAGTTAAATATCATCTCAAATGGTGTGGTACAAGAAAGGCCTAACCCTTTCAGAACGACAAATATTTTTTCTTATTTTCATGTTTTTGATGACTTATACGTAATTGCTAGGTGCTAGAGCATCTCGGAAAAATAATGAAAAAAATCCCCCTCCCATACTTTTTCCTGCACACCCCCCGCACGAACGTGCGTTCCCGCTTTTAAAGTACCAACGCACGATCAAACATTACATAGAAAGGGTAAAAATTGAAATAGATTATTATTACTAAAACATATATTATCCTTATCAGTGAAGACAGTACAGCTCGAAAGTCTTGTCCGCTGTGCCTGTCGTCGGTTTTTCGTGCCAAAACAGTCGGTGGTAGGTTGAGCTGTACCTGTCTCGCGCAGTTTTTCGACTTTACAGCAGCTAATGATGGGTTAAGTAGGAGATTTACCTGTTCCTGGGGCTCACGATGCTTATTACTTAAAGGCACAGTCAGGAATTCAGGATCTGAATCAATATAGTCAAGAAAATCCTGCACAAATATATCCTCATCTAGCAGAAGAGGGGTCAACCGGCTCAGTTTCTTCATTGGACATGTCCAGGGCCGACTGACATCCATCGCCAAGCTATTTTCTTGTAAATTAGCAGTTACTTATTGTCTTTTATACAAATAAACAAAGATTACAGGTTGGAAATTTCAGCTTCGATGGTACATTTATAAACGACAACGCACGATCGTGCGTTCGAACTTCGTGATCCCACAGATCTATCAAAAATCATGCAACAAAGGAAAATAGAGTCATATTATCGTAGTTGAACATTTCAAATATCTATTTAAACTAAAAAAAGTACTTATTCATTAAAAGTAAACAAATAAAATATACTTTCGCCTACCGGTGTCGCCAAAAAAATTTACTTCCACCTTGGAACACGTGTCACGAGCCACTCAAGCCCCACTACCCCGCAAATGCTCTAGCACCATGTACCTAGATAAACGCACGAACGATCGACATCGTTTCGACGCTGTGAAATAGAAATTTCGCGCCAAAATATTTTTTTGAACGTGAACGCACGCTTAGTACATTCCGTTCTGAAAGGGCTAAACGTAATTAGCGTAATCAAAATTTGCGAGTTAATTAGTTTTAGCTAATTTTATTTAAGATGAACTTAAATGTAAAATGGTACAAGTGGCCCTAAATACATAAACTTTAAGCAAAATTAACTATAAGCCAATATTTATGACTTAATATCACGACATTTTTGCCTTAAGCTAGATTTAAATCAAGATTACAAGTAATAATTTTAGAATATTAGGTGGAAATATTTTGACCTAGCGTTTAAGTAAGGACATAGATAAAATTCGTTACGCGGAATAAATTTAGATATAAATCCGACTTTTGTTAGGTCAAACAGCATTTTCAACTCATTAGTGAAAATTAGCATGACAGACATTATCCATGATGATTGAATATAGCCATATTAAATATACGATTATATTAAATTAGCGACTGCCCACGACGTCGTTGACAGTTATTAATAAATCTTGGGAAATTTAGGAAAGATCTTAGAATAATATACATCATAATTTTATTTAAGAGCGACGTCGCTCTTGGCGTTGGAGTCGTTGCCACTCTGCTCTATTCTATGCCGTCTGTTCGAGCACTTATAGATAGCCTATATGTTATTCTGATGTGCAAGCTACCATATTATAAAGTCGTTTCACCATTTTATTACACAAATTAGGTGTAAATTCACCTGTGAGATTTTACTGCTAAAGATGTTTGTCGCCACCTGCACATAAGTGCTCAGGCTGATCTTTACCGAAATATTATCCGGTGATCAGCATTTATTGCATCTTACGAAATAACTACAAAGTATTACAAAGCGTGAAGTATGAAATCCCAGCTGTTTCACTTCAAGACACGCTCCAGTACAAAGTTTTGAATATTAAATTTAATGACTGTATGACATTTTAGTATACGAGATGTTAATAAACATTCTGACGAAAATCGGGGTTCGTAAATCTTCTTATGAAACTGAACAAGTTTTCCGGAGAAACTTGAATCGGAATTCAATAAAAAAGTCAGTTTTCCATTCTAAGGCCCTGTTTCACAATCGACAGATAAATTTTATCTGACAAATGTTTATACCTGTCTCTGTCTAAAACGTCATGTTTTATGAAATAGACATAGGTTTATCTGTCAGTTTAATTTTATCTGTAGGGGGTGACACGGGCACTAAATCAGTCAAGTGATTTGGTATTTTGTTATTAAGCTTTGTTTCTAAGCGAAAGTAGTCTTTCATGGTAAGATTACGTCCCTAGAATTTAAGAAAGGTTTTAAGCACAATTTTACCTATCTATCATGAATGGAATTGACTATTGTATCTGTATATCATTATTATTAGATGAATACGCAGGTACGCAGATAGAAAATTCGCAATGAAAAAATAATACTTAGAAACTTAAAACGCAAAACGCCAAAGCCACTACCGTCAACTTATCTTCATATTTCGCGATAGACCCCCAGAAATAGAGACAAATAAAACAAAATTTAGAATACAACTAACAGAATCCAATATCAATTAATCTTCTAGATACAAAAACCATCTTCCTTAAATAAGTTATCGATAAATTTCCAGCTAACGACCAATTAGCTACAATAAAATCTGTTGAGCAAAATATTTAGTATGAATTATAGTCAACGTGAAACACATTCTGGACTAATTTGATAAATATGCGCATATATTAGATTAAGAAATAGGTGAATTGGCACAAAGAGATACATAATTCGAGGAATTATAAAATGACAATTAATTGGACGGAATCGCAGGAGTTATTTCGAAAATGTTTGTTAGCAATACATTATATCTAAAGATAGTATTTACCTCTATATAACTATGTACTAATAACCTTAATTAGATCTCTAAAACTTGAAATGATAGTGAAAAGTTCTCGCTCCTCATATAAAATATAGGTCTGTTTTACAATTTTGTTTATGCGTATAAAATGAGATGTTTGCTGTCTCTAACAGAAATAATTACCTACTACTTACAACTAGAAGCTGAAAATGCAAAATATTAATTGTAAAATGAATTACGAGTACTCATTGTTCTTATTTTCGTTCAAACATAATGTTTAATAATCCTAGAATACTTTTACGTTACTGTTATTGCAAGCGATCTTGAAAATGTCGCAGTAACATAGTTATAGCTGTTATATATTTCTAGGACACGACGCGACCGTCACTCACATATCACCAAACATAACCCAGTGCTATTTCTATTTTACTGCGACAAACGTACTCGTCAAAATGAGAATGTCTTATTGCCACTGGAAAGCATTTTCTGCAGATGACCATGAAAGTCAAGTTGCGAACGCTCCGTACACGCAAAATCTATTTATTACACAACAAAACTATAAAATAATAGACAAGTCCATCAACACATGTCATCTCGTACGATTTTATACAATCTTAATTCTGCAAAACCACTTTACACAGCTTTTCATTGCTATAATGTTTCAAACGAATTGACAGGTCCAAATAAACTGGTTTATTTAATGCAATAAAACGCCTGGCGCTTTTCCAAACGTAACTAACAAACCGCAACATTTAAAAAGTTTAAAAAGAACATCTAGTCCCGTGTTTTCCTAATAAAAGTAGGGAGAATAAGGGACTTCGTGTGTTAAAAAGGTGATCCAATTAATGTTTAGTATTAAATAGATACCAAGTTAAATTTGACTCGCGATTCTGAGAAATACCTACTACTGTGGTGGTATAAATACTATGAATAGTGACAAGTGACGGTTGTCACTATTAGTAACACGTTCCTGACTGAAATAAACGTGCTATTTTGAATGTAGATGTTCATTGTTCGATGTATGAGATCGGAAGATTGGATGGCACCGGTTCGTAGGTATTTTAAATAGCGGCTCTTTGATAAACAGATTAAACCATGTGTTGGCAACACCAACAAAGATAAAGTTTAGTTTGTCTATTATTTTTGTCTATGGAAAGTTGTACTTCTTGTTTCATACTTCAAATTAGTTACTTACCAACTTGGACTCGACCGACCTACAGAGTTCTCTATTGTAATATTTCTATCGTGCCAATATAGACAATTCAAACCATAATCTAAGTGCAGTTTCTCTTTAATTCTTCGTCTCTTCTACAATACAACTACCAACTGCCTCAACACCATGATCTGCTTTAACTACAACACATTCTGTAAATGTATCATTTTTTTAAGATTTCAGATTGCAAACTAAGGGACGATGAACACAAGTTGTTGTAAAGTCGTCTGGATACTAAGTAAAAATAAAATAAAAAGAAAACCGAACAAGGCATCCTAGATCATGAATTTAATACGGAACACTTGAAGGAAAGAGCCGGAGTCGTATCGTTATAAGAAGTCAAGAGGAAAATAGAGGACAGAACGGAATGGAAGTAGCTCCATTGACAAGAGCATGGCATCCATGGGTATATCTCGCAATGCGACCTAAATACAAATTTAATCTTCCTTCTTTTAATCAAACCCGCGCGCTTTGGTAAAACTTATACCCCCTTATTACAAAACGAGGTTTATAGATAGTCCGACGTTAGTTCGTTTCTTTTGACGTTTCGGCTATGGACAAAACGTCAAACTAAACAAACTAACGTCGGACTATCTTCAAACCTCGTTTTGTAATAAGGGGGTTTAAGGTAGGCTTATCAAAATTATCCGCGTAACATCGTGCACACACTCGACAAGCATAAAAAATTTGAAAGCACATGATAATAACGACACGAACTCATGTCTGTCTGTCGAGTGGGTCCTGCCGATGTCCAGGTTGAGTCGAAGGCGGCAATTATTCCCGCGATAATGTCCCACGACGCCTTTAAATATTACCTGATAATAAATTCAGGGTTGGCTCCGAAGTATTTGTAGGAAAGGAAGAAGATTTTTGTTTGTTTAAAAGATTTTTCTGTAAGTATATTGGAAAAGAACAGGCTAATACATTATATTGATGGAAGGTAACGAATATGACACGTAGGTAAATGATTGTGATACAGCAATCTTTTTTTATGAAAATTAGAACGACTAAAGAATTGCATAAATGATTTAAGAACTCAATCCTACTTATCATATTAAAAGAGAGAGAGGAGACTTCAGTGGCACAGTATTTTACATGAAACTGTTCACACTTATCATGTTAAATGTAACATAAATGTTACACAAACGGTCTTTCCATAAAACAGCCAAGTGTTAACGCAATGTAGTTAATAAAGTTATGATCGGCGTTGTAATATTATTAATAATAATGAGACTTAGACTAATCTCTGCCAGTGGTTTTGAGGCCACATCTAATTCAAACAAAGACCGTAAATCGTGGCATACAATGGCATTATTACAAGTGCATTATAATGAATTGTGTAGTTTCAGAATTATGGCTCACTCAACTCAAATTACGAGTGGCACAGTGGCGCTTGCCTTGGTGTCTAAATAGCACTACGTTGTTTGATTGTTATTATTTATATTACAATGTATGTAATAAAAGTATCACGACCTTTCTTTTTATAATTTGCTGTTTAAACTTTCAATACTCCCAAATTATTAATAGTCCTTAGAAATAGTAAATTTAGAGACAATACAGCGAGCTATGGTAGGGACATTCTCCGGACGAAAATAATGAGAAAATTATTCTCATCGTCATTGTGCTTTACAAAAACTAGTCATCTTGTAATGCGCACGCGTTCTTTGAAAAATGATTTCATTATTAGTAGCTGTAGGTACACGGAATTGCCATACGTCTTCGTGAAATAAAGAATCACAATACATTTTTACAGGATATAAACTAAAAATGAAAATTACGTTTAACAGCCATCATTGAAATTTCTGGGCAGTTTGCGGAGATAGTCCCGGTAATACAACTTTTTATTCATAAACTTTTTACATATCGGTGTTGCCAGCCCTAAAACATACAGCAGGTTGTCGAGCTCGTGATTACGGACATCCTCTGAGCGGCGATGTGCCGGCGCAACGTATGCATATTGCATGAAGGCGTCTTGTTAAAAACGCGTCAATCTCAAGCATTGTTGGTTTTATCGACCCCGCTAATGATAGTGTCGATACTGTCGATCGATTTAATCGGTAAGACGGCGAATAATAAGGTAAAATGAGTGAGCAAGATCGAGAGATGTGTTTAACAAACTGTTCGGCTGTTTACTAAGTTTATCTGGTTACGAAAAAAATTGTAATACTGGATTTTTTTAAACAAATTCCCCCTTAATACAAAACGAGGTTTAAAGGTAGTCCGACATTAGTTCGTTTCTTTTGACGTTTCGGCTATGGACAAAACGTTAAACTAAACGAACTAACCTCGGACTATCTTTAAACCTCGTTTTATAATGAGGGGGATTGAGACTTAAAATAAAGAAAATTCGTTAGATATATATGATAAACATGTGGGACCCCAATATGCTACTCTGTGCAACGTTCTGTTTGCATTCTCCTATGTATTAGCTAGGTACTTTACTTTTAAATTTATCATTTTTTTAAATCTTGTCTGACTCTTTCGGCTAAGCTTTGATCGATAATTTACTTAACCCAAATTATTTATTGACCGCTTTCGAATAATTAATGACAATAACGTCGCTTTATAGGCAACTGCACCCATGGTAATGTAAATAACTTTACTACATACATACATACATATCCGTCATACCTCTCTCCCATTGGGGTAGACAGAGACCACTTCCTTCCACCTGCTACGATCTAAACACACCTCTTTCGCTTCATCCACACTCATCAGTCACCTCATACATGCCCGTCGGATACTCTTGATTTGGCCTTAGTACTATTAAATTTACTATTGAATAATAATTATAATACTAAAGGAAACAGTTCAGGACGTAGTTATATTTAATTAAAATTTTATAGCGCCCGCATCAAAAGAAAGTCACTGAATAGATATCTATAAATCTAGTTTTCATATTCGTCAATAAATGTCGGAAGAAAGACCACCTTCTTTTTACTACTTATTCATTTCCTTAACATCTTAACAGCCACGCCTTATCAAAGATTTATCACCGTCTGTTTGCATCGATGTGTTTTCATTAGAGGCTAGTATAAATATACTTTACTATAGCCTGATCGCGTCTTCGTTCGCATTTATCGTCATATCTTGGAAAAAAATCATGATATCTCAAAATAATAATGGTATCATATAGTTTAAGTAATATTAAAAATATAAGTTAGGTATAGTAATTTAATAATTATAAAATTAAATTAACTATTCAGTGCTTAATTCTAGCAACTCAATACGTCTTCCTCTCTCTGTTTGCCGTGCCCTAAAACAGCGCCCACAACATGTACTGTAAATTATTTTTAAGACCATTTTTATAACTATGTGGAAGTGCAATAAATATTATGATTATGATTATTATGATAATATATAGGTTAAGTGTAATTCTGATGTATAAACTACAATATTGCCAAGTTTCATTAAAATCTGTTCAGTAGTTTTGGCGTGAAAGAGTATCAAACATCCATCCATTCATCGGCACAAACATTGACATTTATAACTATAGTTTAAGTTAATATACGCTATTAGTCCTGATCGCGTGTAATTAATATGCAAGGAGACTATAAGCTGTTTGCCTGGTGAAACTGGTTCCGTAGTAAGTGTGGCTTCATTTGTAACGTGGTTTGTTACATTTGTGAGGTACCTATGTTCTTACTTTTGCATGGAATTGGCTCCACCCGGCTAAATCAAAAACATGTGTAGTAAAAAGGTGCTAGGTTGAAAATAATAACGTTCACAAAAGACCGTTTATTTTTGTCCATTAAGGAGTTGAAATAAAAGCGTATTAAATAACAATAGATTAAAAATCTAAGCACTTGTTTAAGAGTATCTACGCGACAAAAAAAAGAACTAAGGGGCTGTTTCGACATCTACAGTTAAAATTTAACTGACAAATAAGCCTAGATATCTATTTCATAAATGACATTTTAGAAAGTGACTGGTGGTGTTTATCTGTTAGTTAAATTTCATCTGTAATTGGTAAAACAGGCCCTTAGAATAACAGGAATATACTCTTAACTTCATCACGAACTGCAGATGCAGAAAAAGATCAAGGGTACCTATTAAACATCGTGCCATCTTATTCTAAATTTTGACAATGACAGTGACAGCTATAGTTGTAATAGAGATCTATGACTCTTGAAGTTGTCAGAGTTGTACTTTTGTTTAAGTTGTTTTTACTTAATTGTGTAACAATAAACCCAAGTGTTCTGAATAGGGATGATGTCTACATTCAAAAATTCAAAAAATAATTAGTCCGTCTTTTAAGCTATTAAAAATATTTAAAACACATTTTTACCTGATTAAATACATAAAAAAATACAAAGATACAGAGCATCAAAGTTACAGAGTGGGGAGTATATACGAGCAACTTTAACCTAAGTGTATCTTTGTCATTTTTAGTTTGAGAGAAAAATGAAAAAATACGTGTCGAATATTTTAAAATAATCTATGTCATGACTAAAAACACTTTTTTTGTCATTATGCCTATTTAGTCTAAGATTCCTATATCTTTCTTTTAACCATTTAATACATTAGTAATAATGAAGCTTTATTTTAACAGAGTTTCTTGCAACTGTCTGGTAGAGACGTAGACACATTCTGTCGGTGTAAATTGCGATGCTATTTGGGAGACGAGACGCCAATGGACCATTGCCAATCAGCTGCGTTCTTTAATAGATATATCGACTAATAGGACTTATCCACTTTCCTCTTCTTTTTTATAAAGAATTGAACGAGTGTGAATGAGACGGTTGCGTTGTGGAAAATTTTAATTGAAATACGTTTTAATAATGTTTAAATCGGTTTTAGACGTTATTTTTAGTGTATTGTGTTAAAAAAGACATTGATTTTAGCACTCTGATTAAATATACCATTCAACAGTATATTTTACAGTAAACTTTAAAAACTAACTTAAAAATAGACCCAACTAACTAATCCAACTAACTTTAAAAAACTAACTAACATAACCACTAACTAACGAACGAACTGACTTTAAAACAGAACTGAAACGTAGATAAACAATTAAATTACATAGGTACCTAAATACATATTTCAAAGCATCAGCTACATTTGTGGTTTAGAATCACAGCAGTATGCTGAGCTGGATAACCACTTGAGCATCGATGTAAAATACATAATGTTATGCATAATATTGATATTACCCACCGATATCGAAACTACTTAAAGTTTTATATTCCACCTTTTTATTACCAAAAAGTCACAAAATCACGACGATCGTGAATGTTCGGTAAACTCCGACAAACAACGAAGACAATGTAACACTAACACATAATAATAATGATAATGACTATTTACTTAACAAAGTCGTAAAGCAGGGGACCAATTCTACTAAGTTAAGTTAAGCAACCAACTATTGTCAACACATTGACATAGTATTGCGATAGGTGACTTTGGTAGTCTGCTAAGTTGCGCGACAGATGCCCCAAATCAGCTATTTTGCTAATTTTTGACAGTCCGATGTCTGGATAAACGTCAAATAGCGAAGAGAATACCGTTTGGAACTGCCACTTTTGTGTCATTGTGCAGTAGACTACCGAATAGAGCAAATAGTAGTAGTTAGGTATGGTCTATGTATCGTCTATAGTTGTCGTTTTCAATTTATCCGTTAGTAGAATACCAAACTGTTAAAATCGTACAGCTCACATTCTAGAGACACACCATTTGTGCATTTAGTAATTAGCAGAATCGGCCCCCAGTAGCCTACCTTTATTTAGTTTCATAGAAAGTAATGTAAAGACTAAACAGTGGTAGGCAAGTCTGTTGATACAACATCTTCACTTCTAAGATGTAAAACACACATAAAAACTGTTCGTTAAGAACATTATGTTTCGTAAATCATTTAGCGCTAAGACAATGTTGCAAAGTACAGGCTGACTTTGTAAAGCAGTTGATCAAAAATGCATAATTCTCCTGAATATAATCACTGGCCATACTTCATCAGCGCAATTTTCTGTCTCCCTGGATACAAAATTAGCTGATATGCAAAAAGACCATATTTTGAAGAGAAGTTTGTCTCATACATAATACCTAGCTACTCGTAAAAGTTCATGAATATAACCAAGGATTTTAAATTGTAGACTCATTACAAAATCACCCTGTATATAACAAGGTTGAGCTTACGACATCGTAATATTGAATTTAATTTATGAAACATATCAAAATAGGATGCTACTTACCTACATCGGCCATCTGTAAATTGGTAATTTATCGTTTCATGGTTGCGTCCCACATTTTCATGTAAACACGTCTAGACAGGATTTGATGACAGTTTCCAATTCATTTTGACGTTTTCTCATAAAACGAACGTCTATTATGAGTATTTTATCACTAAAGTTCGAAATAATTTATTTTTAGGTTATGTAACAAAACACAAACGTGCAGAATAGAAGACACATTTTTAGCGAGTTCGAATTTAAAAAAATATATTTTTTCTAAGTTTAGGAAGGCAAAGGGTGATGCACATACAGCCATATCATTTTTGTATTAATATATAGTTAATTCCGACTATTCTTCTATCTCTCTTTTTTTTCTACGTCTGTCGGGTGCTAAGCAACGGAATACTCAGATCTCGATTCCCAACTCGATTCACACATTAGCCGTTTTAATGAAAAAAATTAACATACTAATTCGAGTCAAAATGTATTGCCACGTCAATCGAATGAATGTTTAAACTGTAATGTAGATACTTTGTGACACAACTTGCTCGTAACTTTGGTAAAAACTTATTCATTCTTTAAAACGGTTAGTTCAAAGATAATAACGATTAAAAGTTTTTAAACGTGTTTTACGGTTAAAAAAGTACGAGTGCCTATGTACCTATGATTTGTCACGCACAGGTTTGTCACCCTGTTTTCTTTTTGTAGTTATTTTTTCAGTTCGATTTTATATATTGCCTAGTTTAAATCATATCACGAAAATCCACTCGCTCTCTTGCGGAAGAGAGCGAGTGGATTTTCGTGATATGATTACTACGAAACTTTTAGTCAATTACCTGATTTTCGATGCATATTTTTGTTCTAACTATTCACATCGCAAAATTTTCCTAACCTTTTCGATCAATACTTAAACAAAAGTAAAATCCGTCACTTTCATTCAATAACTCGACATATGTAAAGTAATGTCCAATGATTTTATTATTCCAAGCCCGTCCCGATAGCCATACGTTTTGCCTTTATGCAAATAATACTGAATGGAAAGGCATTAACACTCAATAAGATGAAAGAAGGAACAGAATAGACACTTCTTTGTGCGAGAACTTTATTTGCATAAACGTATGTTGTTCCGGTGAAAAATAGGAAGAAAACTTTAAGGAAGTTTTCTATCTTTTATATTTCAAACTTTTTGATTTTCGTTTACTTGAAATGATAGTTTAACTAATACAGAATTATAATTATATACAGAGCTAAGATACCTATTTAAAAATTACCTAATTGGTAAGTAGGTACCTAGATTTAAAATGACGAAAACCTAAATATTCACAATTGTAAGTAGTAGCCATTTAAAAGAGAAGAAAAGAGTAGGTATTGATAAGCTAATAAGTTGTTTACTCATTCAGCGAAGAATGGGAGGTCCTGGCCTACAACAGAACGGTAGAACAAGGAGAGTGGCCTTTGCCCAGCAGTGGCACGTGGCAGGTTGACTGTACCTGTATATAAGTGTACGAAAGATTGATAAAATTAAATACAAAAACTGAAATTCATGAGTCTAATATAATGCTGTCTACACACCAAAGCTGCCGGCATGCCGCCGCCGGGCTAGGCCAGCTGCTTTACGTCATACGAATGGCAGCTATCAAAAACGCCAGCGGCTTTGGTGTGAAGATACCATAATGAAACTTTTTCTAGATGCAAATCATAATAAACTTCGGTACATACTACCTGACGCCTTCCCAGATACTTATTCTCGTGTCTTATGATAACATTTATATCGAGTCTAACAGGTTCCAATATGGTTCGTGTATTTCAAACGAACCGTTACATCTCATTCACAATTTAATACCATATTTGCTCATCAATAAATGCCCCCACTGGGCTGCCTTAGGTTTATAAATTAAGGGAGTTTATTCATGAGTTTCTCTTCACTTTCTGGTGACTAGTTTCTCTCTCTGTGGAGTTTCTTCTCCTTAGTGGTTGGAATGAGCTTTTTTAAAAAGTTAGTAAAAAAAATGATGTAGCCTAGTCCTAGAGCTTTTCAACTACGATTCGAAAGATTTTTTACAGTTTCTTAAACTTGCCTGAAAGAGTTTTCATATTTACTTATGGTACCTACAGATATCTATATCGTTATCGAAGTTACTACATAAGTTGTATTCAAATCTGTTCAGTAGTTTTTTGCGTGAAGTATTTAAGTAGTTATAAACATTCATACTCACAATCATCCACCCAAACATGATTATAATTTGTTTTTAAATAAATACGTATAAGTAAGTAAAAGATTGAGAAGAACTGTCTTCGTCTCTACCTGTCCGTCATTCAGGTGTCGCAACATTACATTAGATAAAATTTTCTAAATTTTCACACCAATTCTTAATTAATTCACATACCAAGTGTCGGCGCGTTTAATCAAATGAATTTCATCTGATTTCTTAGATAACAGCCACGTAGTTTTGACTTAATATATTTTATTCGAATCTAAATTCTATTCGAGAATGAATTCGAACTCGAACATTATTTTATAGATGTTTTGATCGAATATCGAAGATAAGTATTGACGAATGTTATTAATTTTTTACAACTAAAAATGTAACGGTTTGAAAATGTTACTTAAATATCAGATTTTTATTAACAAGTGATTTGTCAAGATTGAAATACGTAGTTGCATTCTTTTTTCTGTACATTCAAAATAGTATCGAATATTCGAATTAAAATTCAAACTAAATAAAGCCTTGTTAACATTCTAATCATTTGCCTTATGATAAGTAGTAAGAGTAAGTAAATTTATCCACTTGTATATTACGAAGTAAATAGTTATTTAAGTAATGACATAACAACATTTTTACAATATAAAAACTTAATGGAGAGCTTTCTAATTCAAATGCAAAATGCCCATATAAGCTTGCAGCAAACGCGATGGACGCGCGATAATTTGGGCAAGTGTGACGCGGCACTTACCTGAAGAAATACGAATCACGCGCATAGCCCGTAACTCACCAAACACCATCACTCAAACAGAATTTAAAATGTTGTCACACACACAACACTGACACGGCACAACCACACACAGAAAAAAGTATTTTAAGAAAAAAGTCGATTTCAAAAAAGATTTTATTCAAAAATTGAAAAGAAATTAGTCCTTCGAAGATCGAATGCGTGACAACGATTTGGTGTAGGGCGCGAGCGCACACGGCGCGATCAAACCTTACACTGAGCTACCGCCAGCTATCTCTCACTATCTCCTTTATTTTTTCACATTTTATTTTCAAACGAAAATTTGCAAAGATTGACGCCTCACCGCGGTTCTCTTTGATACTTTTTAGGGATCCGCTTTTGACAAGGAAGCGCCCGGCTTAAGTATGAGGAAATGACTTCAAAGAAACGATTTATGATAGGGCTTATAGGCTGATCTACTATAATTTAAATCTAATGCTTGATATTTAAAATAAACTTTGTTTGAATTCTTAGACAAGACTATTGCAACGATTGAATTGAGTAGCGAATATTGTGTTCTCTCCTTTCATCATGACAGACCGTCATATATGGCATCAAACCAATACATCTGTCACGTTCTATCCTTTCATGGATTCTTACAAACTTCGAACTTGAGTGAAAGCATCAGTTAAAGAAAATTCCGTTTTAATTCATTTATTATCTAGACTCCTCTCTAGTCTAGCCTTCTAGTTCTAGTTCGTCTCTAGTCTTCTTCTGATTTTAGAGATCCACGAATCCGTGGTAATGATTCGTTAGCTTTAATAAATCATATCGACAAATAAAAGATGGAATAAGTGGGAAAGTTATTTAAAAAAGCTTAGGTATTTCCGAACTGATGTACAAAAAATATAACTTGAACTTATTTAAAACTAGATTTCGTACCCAAATATCTTCGAAAAAACACACAATATCTGCAATTAATTATAACCTGTGTGTTATTCTGATGTCTTATCTAAGATAATGTAAAGTTTCACAAAAATCTGTTCAGTTATTGTTGTTGTTGCGTAAAAGAGTAACAAACATCCTCACATTCATCCATCAGCACAAACATTGCCATTTATATTATCAGTAGGATATAAGGAACCCGTGAAAATAAAAAAATATATTTTATACAATTTGTTGCAGCGACCACCATGGTCTTAATTTAGGGCACCCGCATGCATCACGTCATTTCTGACACGATAATCCTGTAGCAAAACCTTTACGGCTACATTTAGCTTTTAAGGCACTAATTCGGGAACGTTTTAGGCATAAATGATTGTTTTAAGCTGATTAGATTGTTGGTTATTAATGTTATTAGTATTTCAGATTCGCTTTTTGTTTTTTTGAAGATATTTTGGATCTGTGAATGAAAGGGAAGTGGGTGGTCGGCATTTTGTGCACGTATGAGGCGACTGATGAATGTAGATGAAGCGAAGGAAGTGTATTTGGATCGTAGCAAACGGAGGGATCTCTACCTACCCCGTCGGGAAAAAGGCGTGACAATATGCATGTGTAGATATGTACGAATATATAGAATGAGATTCTTCAATTCTAATCATTCAGGTGTAGCTAAAAGCGCCGCAATGTGTCCACTAAATGATCAGTAAAATAAAGCACTCGAAGCTAGGCGCTTGTGCTAAAATCAGCGCTAATGCAAGTGATCAGAATTGTACCCTTTATTACATAGTAAAGGCTAGAGGCTACCGACATGTGTTTTTTATCTTTTCGTAATAATGTCATAACAGAGGATGAGCATTTTGTATTATTAGACTCATAAACACATTTCATAAGGGTAGGATTCTTAGTTAACGATATTTTTTTGTTTTTTGTTTACCCGACCAGGATTCATTGATCTCGAGTGTATAAGAAATTAACAACAATTTCTAACTCTAAACAGAAACTACAGTTGGAATTAATGAATGTAATACATAAAGCTGTTTTAATGAAGGCACCAATATGCAAACATACAAACAAGATAGTAAGGAAATGAAGCCATGTCTCCGCGCAGACGCACGATGCTCTTCCTCCATTTTATTATATTACTTCTTCTTGTTGTACCTGTTTTAGTTTCGAAATTCGAATCTTGAGATAAACTATGAGGTGATTAAGGTAAATTAGTTTTAGAATTTAATGAAAAGCAGAAAAAGCGACAAATCTTGCTGTGATGTTCTATGTATTTATAATTTTTATTTCTGTGGCCCAAAATTTGATAACTTTCATGTAGGAAATTTAAGTTCTCCTTCAGAACAACCATATTTAAATACATACATACATATCCGTCACGCCTCTCTCCCATTGGGGTAGGCAGAGACCACTTCCTACCACTTGCTTCGATCCAAACACATCTCTTCCGCTTCATCCACACTCATCAGTCGCCTCATACATGCCCGTCGGTTTTTTATCATATTTATTTAGATGATTACTGATTTTTACAGTATTTGACGCAGGTACTTACGTTAAACACGTTTACGTTTGACTTCGTTTACAAAACAATTGATATTACGGATATTGTACATCCTACATAATGCAGTTTTATTGTAGCCTATTGTGTCGTTCTGACGTTCGAGCTTTAGTAACTTCCGTCCGATAGATAACCGGACCGACACACGACAAAATAGGAACCAGACCTAAAACCAATTCTACTTGAGCAACTTAAGCCTTGCGCAGCCAAATAAACCCGGAGTTAGCTGCTATCACAGGGTTAATTAAATAATTTATATAGATTTATCTTAATTTAAGTAACCCTGTGTAAGCAGCTAACTCCGGGTTTATTGCGTTAACTCTGGGCTGCGCAAGTGGGCCTTAAGGACCCAGCGTTCGAAAAAGTAAATTATTTAACTTATAATACCTACAGCTTATAGTGCAATTTACTTCAAAACTCAAGACAAAAGAAGTCAAAAGTCACGTGTCGCCAGCAGCAAAATACATCACAACCAATCATGAACATGCAATACCCAAGCTTATTACAATTGAATAAGATACAAAAAGTAGATACAAAAAACCTATTGAAGTACCGCCGTGAGATTTATTTGCAAAAATTACGAAAATTATCCTTTTGTTTGGTGTGAAATGAGTTATAGCATTCTGTTTTGATTGATTTGAGCTACATAAATACAATAAATGGCGAAAAAGAATGCACACCGGCAATCATCGGATTTCCGAATACAAACGAATCAAATCAAAATCAAAATCAAAAAATATTTATTTTTCTCTCACATAACAGATATTAATACAGTATGATCTTATATTAATTAAGCAGATTTGTAATGCGAGAGACAGGAGCCCAAACTAGGATACCCTGTATTTTGGGACTCCTGGCCTCCTCATTGCAAGAATTCCATCAACTTAAAAGACAGAGAGAAAGAATAGAAAAGAAAAAAACAAAAAAGATAATACTAGAAAAGTTTGTGTGTGTGTATGTGCGTGCGTGCGTGCGTGTGTGTGTGTGTGTGTGTGTTTGTGTTTGTGTGGTAATGTGTATTATTTTTAAACGGTTTTATTTATTTTTTTGATTATAAATTTCAATAATAGTGATTAACAATTAAATATTTAATATATTTTCTGCATCACTGTAGTCTAAAGTATGTAACCATTCCTTAACTTTAAGTTTACATTCCCTTTTAGACAAAGGATATATTGAAAGAATATTATTTACTTTATTGTATAGTTTACTACCCCTGAAGTTATAAAATTTTTTGGCAAATTGTGTCTTTAGAAAAACTGTGTCACACACTTCATGATATCTCCTTACGTTTAGCACATTAATGTTTGAGTCATAGTCCAGCGAAGAATGTTTTTTAAGTATAGTCGCTAATATGTATAGTTTTCTGATTGACAAAGCATTTGTTTTTTTATAGAGTTCTGACGTTGAAAATAGTTGAGGCTTCTTAAGTGCAATTTTAAGTATCAATCGTTGTATCCTTTCGATTTGTAACATAATTGTCTTCCCCGAACCTCCCCAAATGGTAATTCCATACGTTAAGACTGATTGGCATAAAGATTCATATACTAATTTTAAAACTTTCCAGTCGCATATATTTCTTAAGTTTTTAAAAATGTAAATAAGTTTTCTTACTTTTTGAATTGTTAGTTTGATGTGTTCTTTAAATGATAAATTTTGGTCTATTTGGATTCCTAAATACTTTATTGAATTGACTTTATCTACAGCTAGACAAGAACACTCCACAGTCTGATGATGTGCGCATGAATGAGCTTTAATATTATGATTTAAAAAAGTTTCCCGAGAAGGGGCTTTAATCGAAAATGTCATATATTTTGTTTTGGCAATATTCAAGGTTAAGGTGTTTAGTTCAAGCCAGTGAGTAACCACATTGAACCCTCCTTGTGCTACTCTGAAGGTTTCTTCCCATGTTTCGCCTTGAAAGGTGAGGCTAGTATCGTCAGCATAGGAAATAATTTTACAGTTTGGGATTTTTAGCCGGCATAGTTCATTAATGTAGCAAAGAAATAGCGTGGGACCGAGTATACTTCCTTGTGGCACTCCGAAGTTAACAGGTAGTTCGTCACTGATGTTATTGCCTATTCGAACCATCTGTGTACGATCCTGCAGGTAGTCTTTCATGAGTAAAAGCTGTGTTCCCCTAATTCCCAAATTACTTAATTTTTCGACTAATTTGTCTGGACTAACTGTATCAAAAGCTTTTTGTAAGTCAATGAATATGGTCAAACATTTCTTTTTCCTATCCGTATTCAGGACAATGTGATCAATCAAACTGTGTAATGCATCTGCAGTAGATATGCCTGGTCTGAAGCCAAATTGATTATTTGAAAGTACATTTTTAGTTTTCAAAAATTTTTTTAACCTATTGTTAATTATTTTTTCTAGAACCTTGGACAAAAGTGGTAGCAGTGCAATAGGGCGATAGTTTGTAATGTTATTTCTACTGCCACCCTTAAAAATTGGGATTATTATTGATTTTTTAAGTGCTTTGGGAAAAACTCCTTCTGAAATACATCTATTTAGCACGTGCACGCACACACGCACGCACACATACAAACGAATGCTAATTTCCAATACCTATAGATAAATCGTTCATCAGAATTTGAATTTAGAACTAAGCACTTTATTGTTGCATTTCTCGCATTTGGACCACGAATGACAAAACAAACGTCATGGTGTATGCGACACAGATATCGCTAGGTGCTAGATACACGAAGTCAAAATTAGCCGATTGCCTCATTCCGTTATTCTAATAGCTACAATATTGCTAAGTTTCATCAAAATCAGTTCAGTTCAGAAGTTTTTGCGTGAAAGAGTAACAAATTTCCATCCAACCACCGACAAAAACATTGACATTTAAGATTCGCATGGAAACTCAAAGAAAATGAAGAAAACACGCACCCAAAACACTGATCAACAATCCTTTTCTAATTTACCTAACCGTTACAAGCACTTAATCAAGCATTACCTACTTAAAGTGTAGGCAATGTACCAGGAGCACATAGCATGAGGAAGCTAGACTGTGTGTTTAGTGATTCTACTGTGACCGGGGAATTATACGCTGTGGAGTATTGCTTTGGGGGCGTAAAGAACCGCGAATGTAGTGTACTTGGACATTAATGGGGTATTTTAAGTTAAATAATAATGAAGTGGATGGATACAAAGTTTTAGGGTTGTTTCTGATAAAAACAATATGGTGGTAATTAATTTAGAATATCGAAATATTCTTAAATGTCGATATAACAATATCTCAGTGCTTTAACCTCATTAAAACCATTTACTTACCTACATACTCTTTTTTTTTTTTTTAATTTTTTAAAATTTAATTTCTTTTTTGAAATTTTTAAAATTTTCAATAATTATTTAAATAAAATGTTCAATAGTTTAATGATGATTATAAGTCGTCCATTCATGTAAAGCTACCTACTAACTCTCCCATTAACATAAACAAACGAGACGAAAATGCGAACCTCTAAAAAATCACATTCGCGTTATTGCATGCGCAAACGCACAGCGCACGCGTAAAGCACGCGTTCATAGGGCGCATAATTTATGATTGAGCTCGGTCCATTAAATACGATACAGGTATTAGAACATCGCTAGGAACTTTCTAATGGAAATGTACGCACTTACCTACTTACGTTTCGATTAATATAGTGTGGATTTAGAAGTTTATGTGCTCGTACGCATTAGCTACAAAGATTCTACCGCCGAATTGATTAGTTAAGTACTTACCTAACTATTATAATAGACACCAATCGCGTTAAGGTCTATCTACATAGATCCGGGCCGTGGCCCGCCAACCGGACACGTTGTCATGACGACGTATTGTTTTCCCTCCTGGCGGGACACGGCCCGGACACGTCCCGAGCACGACATGGATCTGTGTATATAGACTTTACGTCGATTGATTGATAGGTTTGTCTCGATTTCATATTTAACATCAAACTGGTCCACCTGCGTAAAGGTCCGTAGTTGACGTGATTATAGGAAACAATTGGGAGTTGACTCGTGCCTCTGTGTTTTGGGGTTCGTTAGACGAGCGTATCATGATAAGAAAAAATGCTTTAAATGACAACTGGGACAAGGAATGTTAGCATTTTGTCTCATTGGATTGATTTTGTCTTAATACTAGCCGAATTTGATCATAATTACGTCTTCAGTGAGAACAAATCAAGACGCAAAGCTTTGACAGAAAGAAAAGATTACTAAGAGACTTAGAAACTGTGAGTACCTTTAAGAAACCTTTAACAAGCTTATACATTTTTAATCGTTCTAAAGGATTTACAATTTTGTTTACCAATTAAAAATTGATGGCTCAATAATTTAAAAACCAATATTCTATGCACATCTTCGTCATAATTTTCCAAGTTGTTAACGGCGTGGTAGACAGTTTTACAGTCGCTACTGAAGTATTGTGTCTAGACGAAGTGTACGTGGATGCCATTATAACTAATATTAGTCATTTAAGGGCTTTAAGGAAAGTCTTTACCTACCACTATAAAACTAAGTAGTCTATTAACATTTTTGTTTAGGCCTCGTTTCCACTAGGCAAGGCGTCACTATTGACGTGGAACTCGTGACGCTCAACATCTACGGCAAAGTTTCACAGCAGCTTGAACATTGCCAGCAACTTTTGTAGTATCAATGTTCGCGCAGACTCGCTGACTTGACGAGTAAAGCCAAGTTAAGTTTCATGGCGTGTTTCGGCCATGAAATAAAGGTCTCTAGGATATATTTAACGTGGTGGTGTGGCACGGTCTGTCCTAGCTGGACGATTGTTTCAATTTCAACTTTCAATTGTTTTTCATGAAATACGTGTGCTATTCTATGTACAGAAATCCAGAAACGATTATGATACTCTTATGCACTTAATAAAATATGAGTTTCTAAATAAAACATCTATTGACATACATTATATGGATTGGTGTTACCAATCTAGATGCGTGTATGTTTTGTCCTAAAGACAAAGAAGTCATTCTAGCTCTATTAAAACCTCCAGACTCTACACAATGCTGTAGGTATATAAGTATGTATGTATCTCTATAGAATACACAAGAAACCCACTTTCATCAAAACGGAGGTATTCTTATTCCACCCACTGCATGTCATGAGATCCCCAATGTCCTGAATTCTGGGACATTCCTTCTCATATCATTTTAGGGGTCCTTTGGAAGTTAGATTTAAATTAATAAAACCTCTAGGTATTTTTGTACCTAGATAGTATGCAGTAAATATTGTTCATATTAACTTTTCATGGGAGTTAAAGTCGTAGAAAGAATATAGTTTTAGGAAAAGTTTTTTTTATGATCTTAAAAAACTGTGTTTCGTTGCTAGCTTTGCATCTAGAACTAAAATAAGATATCAGAATAGGAGAGTTTTAATAATATAGTAGCCGCCACTACTCTCAAAATTAAATTTTCTAAACCTCAAAACAATTATGAATACGTTTAAATCTACGGAACACACATCACAAAAAAAATGCTAATTACAATGCGTGTAACATAACAAGGCATGTCACCTCGTCTCTCACCATTGACAAGAACGTGATTTCGTTACAATGCGCCCGCGCCGCCGCCGGTGAAAAAATCGCGCGATGCACTTATTTGCATACCCGCGCTTGGAATTGCCAATGAGCTTATTACATTTTACTGCTCTTGTGAGAATTTGTGAGTGCATTGCATTCTTTTTATTGTGGTGAATTTTATTCTAGAATAACCGCGATTAAATAGGTATTTTATTTTAATTATTTCTTCTTTATGCTCTGGAGCGCTGCGCTTGTCGGTGGAGTCCACAACTCTGCTCTATTCTCCGCCATCTGTTTGAGCATCTGATACGACACAACTTATATTCCCTCTTTTGTTGACTATGTAAGCAGATGACAAAAATAACCTGATTCTAATAATGAACACTAACTAATCTTACTTTGTTAGTGTTAATTGTTAGTTTTTGTTTAAAAATTACATTAGTAAGCAAAGTTAGTAATGAGCCATATAATCTTATAGAAAACCTACGAAGTTAATATCTACTTATTCATGAGTAAAGTCTAGAATTTCAATTTGTCGATTGTTTTCGTAATCACCCAACCTATTCCTCAATTGATATTAAAACTTATACAAGATTGTTTTTCTAAAAACTATAAAATTCCACGCTTCTAGGTTTAAATAATGAAGAACGCTGCAAATATTGGTTTTCTAAAAACTATAAAGTATCTGCTACTGATTATTAAGGAATGTACTATTTCATTTGCTTAGTTACCAACTGCAGGATAAAAATAAACTATTAAACAATAGTATAATAAAATAGCAATATCTTGTATAAAAATAACTCTACAATAGATAATAAAAATACAATCAATTAAAATAGCTAATTGTAACGAAATTATCGGCTATTAATATGAAACAATCGGTTTTATAATCCGAAGATGGATAAGTGAATACTTAAGTAGTGTGATATTGTCAATTAATATTTTAATCACGATATCGACGTCCCCCGCGAATAATCCCGTAATCGAAAAAATCAAATTTTACAGGAGAGCCAAAAAACCGAAAAACGTTAATAACTCTTCTAATGTTTAAAGTACAAAAAAACTTTATATATTATATTAAAGCTGATTTTTTTTACAATCGTTATAATTCATTAAAGTCCCGTAATTATAAATAGATTATGAGCTATTAAGAAAATAAGATAATACCGAAAATAACAACCAAAAATTGCTACAGCAATGATCTTTACGGGTTTATTCGGGTATTTTTTGCATTTTAATTGATCCGTAATATTTCATTACCGTACTATTCGAGGTAAAAAGTATGTCAACTGCTGTAACGTAATAGTTAGTTGCGGTAGTCTTCGGGGCAAATAGTTGTTTATTTATTTTCGGTAATTATTAGTTACAAGATTATTCGTAGAATAGATTTTCTTTGAACGTGAAACAAAAACTATAAGAATTATGGTATAAGTTATGTGTATGTATGTTATATTATGTAGGTATGTATATGAGTTACGTAAGAAAAGATGATTTTGCCCAGTGATAAAAATTCAAAGGATGGTTAGATAAAAAAAACATTATTAAAGTAAGATTATTGAAATTTATTATAGAAAGATAAGTAGGCCACAAATACAAAAGTTAATCACTTAAATCTAATCAATCATCATTTGAACCACTAAATCCAACTTTTAGTGAGCCTTTGAATATATCTATTCTAAGTTTTTGATATTTTAGTAACTCATTGGGCTAAATAAAATATTTATTTTTTGATTTATTGCAACCGAAAAGAGCGGGCTGCATGATTTTTGAACCTTGCCTGTCCAGAATGGACGAATAACAAAAAAAACTCAAGTCAATGTCATGTCACATCACAGCCACATGTAAACAATCACAAGTCGATTGAGTTTTTTCGATTTAATTTTACTTAGCTTACTTTTGATTTACTTAGCTTAAGTACACCACCGGACATTGGCGAAATCAAAGAAGGGACCGCCATATTACCGAGAATTGGTTGGTCAATCACAAGTCTAACCTACAAAAAACATAATGACTGTAAAACGACTGAATAAAATAAACATTCTGTGAATATTAACATCAGCAGTAACATGCCAGTAACTATAAATGGCTACCGAAACAGATTTCAATGACGTGTTGGACGACATTTTCTTAGGAGAACAGTCGGAGCAGAAGAAAAGTTACGAGGAAGGTTTTAAAGCTTGGAACGCTGCTGGGAATTCAGAAGGATATCATTTAGGCTACCACAGAGGTGCTGAACTTGGTAGAGAACTGGGTAGGTAATTAGGTACTATCATCTAACTTCATCTAACTTTACAAACTTGCAAGTCTTGCAACCTCCTTTTACATTTCTTTTGATATTTTACATAATATTTTATTACTCTATACTAGAGAGAGAGAGAGAGAGAGAGAGAGAGGCTGCCCGCGACTTCGTACGCATTTATCGTCATATCTTGAAAAATTAACACAATCAATATCTTAAAATAATATGGCTGATTCCACAGTTTCGTGCAAATTTAGACCATTCCACGAAAAAAAAAATTTTACATCGGTTCCGAAAATCGGTATGCTAAAAGGATGCCTATACCGTCTAGATGTAGTATACTAGTTTGGACGTATTCATTTTTTTCATAGTTTTCGAGGAAATCGTTGGAGTGTAATGAGGCAATGGAATGTAATGAAATATCGTGAGAGTGTAATGATGTTGTTTGGAAGGTAATGAAAAAATATTAGTCAGTATTAAAAAAATGATTAAGAAAACCAACTTTTTCTTCATAAACGTACTTATTCATGGAAATCGTATGTGTCGTATGTGACTTCTAAAAGTATAAACACCTAAACTAGAAACTCACATTGTGGCGACCCGCATAATAGGTGACAGACAATTATAACGGCGCGGCGAAGTTGTACATCTTATATTTGGAGTTACATGGTGATATGACTCTAGGCAACTGGATATAGTGATGACTTGGAGCTACGCTGCAAGACGCTGGCCGCGCGATGTTATGTGCGGACGTGTTAAACTACGTGATTGCTGATGCAGCGGAACCATATCGATGCAGGAATATTTTCACGCTCGCTGACTTCTCTTATCTATCACGTACTCAAGATCCGCACACACATAAACTCTAAAAAATACTCATGTCAAAATCTAAGCAAAATGTATAGCCAGAAATTTTTTTCATATTAATTTGCGGTTTGTAAGAGTATAAAAAATAACAATAAGGCCAACCATTAACATTTCAATCTGAATTTCGTTAAGTAAATAGGTACCTAGATAGGTTGGTATTGTTTGAATAACATAAGTTGAAAAAGTATGTAGTTGCTTAATAAAAAAAATTAGGCACGACAATACTCATTAAGGTAGGTAGGTAACGTTTTATAAATAATGTTATTTTTACAAAAAACGTTAGTTAATACCGAAAACATGATCTTTATAAGTGTTTTATATTACTACTTTACTGCCCGTAAAACTATTTCATTAACTTCCAAAACCTTTCATTCCCCTCTGCCAAAAATTGGAGGGAATGGATTGTAATGAATTGGAAAGGAATGAAATTTAGGAAGAATTTCTCGATTTATTTCGAAACTAAGAGTGCAATATAATAATAAATAATGGGTATAACATGAAAACACCCACATACAAGCTATAATTTTATCTAAAATAAAATTAATTTGATCATGAGCTTACTTAGAAATGCAATGTAATGTGTACGAACCTGTGGCAAAAGTGATTTTCAGAACTTAAATCGGAAATATTTTTTACTGTGGCTGCGCGTAGTCTTTCTCGGTAAATTGTTTCGGCAGATAAGAGGGGCGCGGGAGACGTGGGCGTGGGCAAAAGTAGAAAGAGGGTTGGGAACACATAATGTTGATTGCAATTTTCGTGGAAGAGAATGAAGTTTTTCGTTTGACAAAATTTTAAGTGCGATTCTTTATAGTATATTGCGCTATGAATTATTAATGTTTATTTATTAATTATTAATTGTAATAGTGTAACTTGATATTCAGGTACAAAAAACCTGAACATTTACCGTAGGAAAGTGTACTAAAGTATCTCAGAAAACTCAGGATGGGTATCTGGATGAGGAGTGTAATGAAATTATGACATGTTTTTGTTCAGGGTTTTTTTTATTTAATTAATTTAGCAATTAAATGAAAGATGCGTCTTTAAAGCTTTACTTAAACATGACCTTTTTTAATTTAATCATTTTAGATAACTGTTAAATTCATATGATTTTTTGGTCTAGATGGCAAAAAAAAGAAAGTGGGCGGGGCTTGCTCTAGGTTCAAGGTCGTAATTTACTTGTACCTACTGTGCTTGTACAAAATAGGATAATCGCACCAAATATTTCGTATTTTAAAATAGATCTACAAAATATTTAACATAACTGTTGTAAGTAGTGACCATTTGTGTAATTTACTATCTATAAAATATACTAAAAGAAGATTGTAATAAAAGTTTACAAACTACAATTTGGTAAATTAATAACAGTAATGCTACATTACAGTAAAAAAAAATTGAAAAATAATTAAGTAATAGCTTTTACTGACTACTAGTTAATATTTTTGCACACGAGTAGTACCGTTATCAGTCTTTGCAGATTTAAGTTTTGTATATTTTCCCGCGTATAATACCGTAATCAGTCTTTACGATTTTACTATAATATAACGCAACCGCGAATAACATTGTAATAACATATTACGATATTTCCTTTATTTAATTTGTCCCCCGAATAATAACGCAATAACTTTTACGGTTCGATGGCTCATCTTTTTTCCCCGCGAATAAAACCGTATTATGCTGTTACCGTTTGCGCTGCGCTAATGTATTTACGTAAAAGTGTAATATGGGTTTATTCGTGTCAATCATTGATTGAGTAGTGTTTTCGAATAATCGCGTATAAAAAAATATCTTTTTAATTTACACTAGGAAAAATCTGAAAAAAATTCACCAGGTGTATTAGGACCTCCAGAGCGCATTTTTGACAAAAAAGTGAAAACCCCGTAAGGAGTCTTTACGGGATTATTCGGTGGGGGCGTCGATATTATAGAAGATATGAATGACAGGTAGGTATATAGGTAATTTTAGCTTTCGAAAAACCAGAAACAGATTAGATAAGTATTATTAGTGGGATGGCGGTGTAAGTCTAGCCAAAAGAGCTTGCGCAACGTAGGTAATGTTCTTCGAATGAATAAGTACTTAAGTGTATTTTTTTAATCAAATCGTATATTTTTATCGTGATTTGTTTACAGTGCAATACACTCTATGCCGAATATCAGGAGATGTACCTAATCTGCACATGAAACTGTACAACTTTACCAGAAAAACATGGGTCGACATATGAAAAAAAAAACTTTTCATACGTAGTATCCAATCAATTAGTCGATATTAAATTGACGTGAACTTAATTTTTTTTACGTATTACGACAAATGTTTCTTAGGGAAAGTTGTTCTATTTCATAAACAGATTACATCACTTGATTGTCGTTATAGAGTGAAACAACAACTAGTATCATGGTTGGTAACGAAACTGTCGATTTTAACTTTATTACTCCTATTAAGTATACTTCTCTTGCTATTTTA
Source organism: Anarsia innoxiella (assembly GCA_947563765.1). Taxonomy (NCBI): domain Eukaryota; kingdom Metazoa; phylum Arthropoda; class Insecta; order Lepidoptera; family Gelechiidae; genus Anarsia; species Anarsia innoxiella. Next base: position 9,399,725 of record OX387406.1, read on the forward strand.
TCCATCCATTATATCTTCATTAGGCAACAAAAGTACTTATACCTTATCAGTTTCGTAAAACCTATTTTATTACGATATAATTTCAGGGAAATGTGATAGAAAAATTAGATCAATATAAATCTGAGCGCCAAAACACACGGTGAAACGCAACTGAAACTGCTAGTTACTTTTGAGTTGCATCACAGTTTCTGCTATAGACTTCCTAAGAAAACCACACACGACGCAACTAGTTTGAAACGATGAAACTCAAAAGTAACTAGCAGTTTCAGTAGCGTTAGACCGTGTATTCTGGGTCTTAACCTACCAAAAAAGGTAAATTAAGTTTCTGATATTTTCTCTGAACGAAGGTACCTACTCGTAGAGCTTTTTCAAGGCAGTACTGGCGCCCTAAGGATACGTACTAATCATAATTATTAGGTATATTTTATGTCAAGGTATATCTAGCTCACTTACTACATCAATTTGTATTCTTTGCCACAAGTATGTCATCATTACCACACAGAAGGCACAAGACCACACAACTGACCATTTACATGTTAATTGTTACCAGCTATTGTTTATAAATTACTTATTTATAATTAAGCTAGTTTTAATGCAATGATATTTCTTTATGCTTAGTTTAATTTGAATTTATAATGGGTTGTCGGAGATGGTAATTACCTAAGTATAATAATAAATTACTTAGTAGGTAGGTACTTACCTACCTACTGGATAGATTAGAATTTAAATAATTGACATAATTACCAATTAAAAAAGTCTGATATAGCTTTATAATGCCCTCTTATATGAAAATGATTACCTTTAACTAGCTAAAACAATTAAACCATTAAACCTACTCTGCTTCCCTCAACTGAGAAAGTAAAGTGTGGTGAAGAATAAATAACACATATATCCATCTCGCGGTATAAACACTGCGGTATTTTTGGAGCTATAAATCGGGCAGTCAACTGAAAACTTAAATTAACCACTTATTTTGTGCTTACAAACAAAAGTTAGTAAGTGCAAATGATACTGGCAGCGCCATCTAGTATCGAGAAGCTAGTATTAAGTAGTCTTAAAGCTTTGTCTACTCGTCACTAGATGGCATTGTAAATATTGTCTATGATTGTTTTTTTAAACTGGCAACATTAGTAGGAATTATTATTTTTAGTCTGTAGCAATAAAATCTGACGTCTTCCTTTTGACGGCCGCTGTCAAGCGACCAAAACAAGCACGTGTGAATAAACGCAAAAAAATGCGTATTGAAACGTGCTATTTCTGCTCATCCAGGATATATCCTGGCCATGGGATCCAATTCGTCAGAAACGATTGCAAGGTAAAGTCATTCCCGACCATATCCATCGATTTTACACGTTATTGCACCACTGTTGAAACTAACCAACTTTCTCTTTAGATCTTCAGATTTTGCCGTTCAAAATGCCATGCGGCATTCAAAAAGAAGAAGAACCCACGTAAGACCAAGTGGACTAAAGCGTACCGTAAGACGGCTGGCAAGGAATTGGCAATTGACCCGTCATTCGAGTTTGAAAAGCGTCGCCATACGCCAGTGAAATACAGCAGAGAATTATGGAACAAGACTATCGAAGCTATGAAGAAGGTTGAGGAGATAAGACAGAGACGGTCTAACACCTACATTATGCAGAGATTACGGAAAGGAAGAGAGGTAGAATGGCAGAGAGATGTTCGGGAAGTACAGAGAGATATTTCACTTATCAGGTAAGTTGTTTTAACTGCATTAGACAATATTAAGAATTTTAAATAGAAATAGATCTCTGGTTGCTATTAGAGCTGAGTTATCAGCTTATAAATACATATTTGAAGTTTACTTCTAACTGTCAGATTGTTGTGGAAATGAATTGAAAACAATGTTCAAATATGTAGATAGATTAACTTAATATAATGAAATCACAGTTACAAAAACTTTTCTTTCTAATCTAACAACAATAATCTTCTTATTTAACCGTCTGTGTCCTACTCTTATTTATGTTATTAATAAATCTATCTAATATTATCAAACAACTTCTCACAATCAAAAAACCTCCACAGATCCCCAGCAGCAGGTCTGAAACAAAGACAAGCGCAAGAAGAGACAGAAATGGAGGTTGAACCTGAGACCATTGCAGTGATTGATGCTAAAGGCCGTAAACAAGTCATTGAAGCACCCGTCATGGTGCCTGCTACAGGAGAAATGATTGAAGATGGTGGGGACATAGAACTTTAGTAAATACTTTAAATGGAGATTTGTTTTTAATATTAAGGTTAATAGAAACTCTTGTCATCTTTCAAAGTATTTAAAAGCAGTGTTTATGAACAAAATTGATAATTTGGAATACTACTGATACTACAAACTTGTAACAGTACCTACTGATTTTAGTCCCAATTAAATTTTTCTTTTTCACCAAGACAAATAAAGAAAATTATTTTAAGTAAAATTATTGTTTTCATGCACCCTACTCTTCTTTCTCCAAGATGTTTCTATACTTTTTTTATTACCAACGTCATATCCATAATTTTCTCTTCCACTAAGTAGACCAAGCTTACACTAGTAACTTTATACGGCTGTCGCCATCGTAGCCTTACCACCCTTGTTGAATTAATTTAATTAGTGAGTGAGTACTATTCGTACGCGTCTCATAAAACTAGACGTATCTGCTTTAAATTAATAGTATTGCATCAGAATTACAGTTAATATGATGATTTAGTGAATCTATTAGATAATAGTGTATAGTTTTACATAAATATAGTCAAAATAATGTAAAAATGTTCACTTCTTACATTGTTGGTGTAATAGTAGCGTGTTTAGCTTTTGCTGTAGTATATCAACATAATGCAAACAATAGAAGTTTTATTCAGAAGCCAGATAAACGATACGATTACATCATTGGTGAGTTTTATTCTAAATCTAATCAAAATTAATTAATACGTAGTAGTGATCGACTTTTCAATTTTCATTAACGCCTTTTCATTTTCTAAAACTATTTTTATGTAACGTTATAAAACCTTTGCTATTAATTTTGAGCAGGCGTTAGTGTACATTGCAAAAATGTTATAAGTTCATAAACCTCTTAAAAACACTTTAAAAACTAAGTATAACGAAGTAGCTATATACTCGTTGTATAATATCTACGTCAGTCTATCAATATGATTTCGTAAAACATATAACGTACATTTCTACCCGCGTAGTGGGAGCCGGCACATCAGGTTGCGTGTTAGCAGCTCGTCTCACAGAAGACCCTAAAACACGAGTCCTGCTCATCGAGGCTGGTGACACCATGGGGTACTTCACGAAGCTGCCTCTGACAGCCACCGCAGCTCAGCTCGGGCCCAATGATTGGTCTGTAAGAACTACGCCACAGAATTACTCCTCTTTTGGGCTTTGGGATCGGGTAGGTGTTCAATTTATTTATCTTAAAGGTACTTAAGATAAATAAATTGAACATAGGTACTGCATAACTTTAAGATATCCTGCATGCTAAAAGTTATTATACAAGAGTAAACGGGAAAGGACATCGCGGCTGACCTATGCGAAGATGGCGAGATGAGCTCGACTTATTATGTAGTATGTGCCATGCCATTATTCATTAGCACTAGCATAGGTACAACAGAAATGGATGGAGAATAAGCACCGTGGCCTTTGCCCAGCTAGGGGATATGACAGGCTGACTGTTTCTGTTATCTTTATAAAAGGACGTTAGTGACGAGACAGGACATTCTGTATACCTATGTATACAAGGGAAATATGTACCTAGGTAGGTAAGTGCTACTAAAATAGGTAAGTACCTACTTACCCATTCAAAATACTTATTCGTTAACAACATACTTCTTTCAGACCCAATTCCTCCCCCGCGGAAAAGGCCTAGGCGGTTCCGGCCAGATCAACTTCCTCATTCACGGCCTAGGTCTCTCCGCAGACTTCGACAACTGGTCTAAGCTAGGTTTTAAAGGATGGAACCTAGATACATTGAAACCTTACTTCATAAAAGCCTTTGGAAGTTCTAACAGCGAATTTGACAGTGGTGTCTGTTCGGCTCATAGAAAATGTCCGGATCATAAGGTTAGTTATAGACATGTTTTATTTGCGAATGTTTTAAATGAAATGGCATTTCTTGATTAATTTCTTCAAAACGCAAGGAAATAGCTGCAACCTTATCCTTTAAGCTCGTCTACCTACCAACAATGTTAATTACTTACTACTATAATTAATATGCCGTAAATTAAATGTTTAATGACTATCCTACCTTCATGCTATCACTTCTCTCTCTGTGGGGTCTGCAGGAAGAAATTTCTTTTATAAATATGCTGTACCTTTTGTATAACTTCTCTTTTTGTCTGTTTCTATGTATTATCATCTTACAAAAAACTGTTAAATAAATAATAAATAATGTTTTCCAGACTAAGTAGTTTTCAATCGGCCATGATGGTCGATTCTGAAATGATAGAACAAGCATTCTCGTCAGATATTTTTTATATTTACGAGTTTATAATTTCAGGCTCCAATAAAACTAAAACGCATTAACGAATCTAACGAACTAATGCAAGTGTTCAAACAAGCGTCATCTTTAGATAAAGACGCAATATTTAGAAGGACGACGGCTACTGTAAAAGATGGAAGACGGCATGTTGCGTTAGACGCGTATCTCACTCCAATAATGCATAGAAAGAATTTACATGTGTCGCTGAATACGCAGGCAGTTTCGGTAAGTGTTAAGTCTCACTCATATTCCCTAGATTTGTAGGTACTAATGAATTCTGTGCCACTAAGCAAAAATTGACGCATAACACGTGACTCTCAAAATGTACGGTAAGGTACGACAACGTTGCACAACTGCGCGCAACAAGGGTTTAACTTGCTCGCAATGTGGATACGAGGCTTTAGGATACAAAAAAAAATCAAAAAGCCACCTTACTTTGCCTATCGTTAACATATATTGTTGTACCGAGCATTGGAACAAATCTTTTTTATGGGCCTAAGATCTACAACATGTCAGTCAGAAGTGTACCTAAAACATCCTTTTGCCTTTTATCGTCCCTTAAAACTGTCCAAACACTAACTACCTAGAATATATTATGTATTTTTTGGGAACCTTCTCAATCAACATCAAGCCAATTTATTTAGACACATACTAACGCTCGACATTTCTTCACCAGATCCGTTTCGAAAATACAACAGCATCATCTTTATACATTCTAAAGAACCACAGGACTTTAGACAATATATTTGTTAACAAAGAGATCATATTATCAGCTGGAGCTATAAAAACTCCACAGCTATTAATTGTGTCGGGGATTGGACCTAGAGAACAAGTGAAAAAGTAAGTTTTTTTTCAGTTTACAGGTTGTTAGGTATACCTTTTGAGGCCTAATACCTACTAGTGTGGGTTCCACCTTTTTGGTCTAATATCTTCTTTATCAGCCCATATATGTCCCCACCGAGGGGCACGAGCCTACTCTCATACAGAGAGTGATTGGTCTAATATACCTATACCTAATTGGGTTCCAATAATATAAGCAGTTAATTTACTTTCTGATCTGTGATATTACAATCACAGCTTCAACCTCAATTCAAGCCTTTTATTGAAGTCACATGTAGTACACGTACCATCAGATTTAAAGAAGGTACCTTAGCAAAATGCCCCCATTATTTCGAGATGCAAAATTAATTTGAACCATAAGGCCAAGTCCAGAGTAGCTAAACCGACATGCATGTATGAGACGACTGATGAATGTGGATGAAACGAAAGAAGTGTGCTTAGATCTAACCAAATGGAGCAGTTTCTCTCTGCCTACCCCGTTGGAAGAGAGGCGTAACAGATATGAATGTAGAGTACTTCCATTGAATTTTATCTTTCAGTCTAAAACTAAACTTAATAGCAGAAAACAAGCACGTGGGCACAAACCTCCACGACCACATGAATATTCCCATTTACGTAAGCATCAAGAAACCGATCAGTCTCACGTGGTCCAAGTTGTTCACATTCAGCACGTTTTGGGAGTACTTCTGGCATGGGAAAGGTAATGTTTTTCACTGAAAATATAATATTTTGTGTAGTCGCTATTTTTCTTTTCTATTAAGGACTATGTAAATATAGTCTTTTATCTAAGATTTACGCTCTTGTCAATGGGGTTCACACTCTGCTCTATTCTCCGCCATCCGTTTGAGCACCTGATTCGACATAAGTTCTATTCCCTCTTTTATTTGATCTATATAAGTCCTCGGCCTCCCATTCATTTACTTTCTACTTTTGCTTTCATGTAATTTTTTATAAATTCGGTTTGGAAAAAAATACAACTTAAGACTTATAAGTATTTTTAAAGAGTCAATTTGCCAGCAGAAGCTCCTATAAGTAATAAAGAAAATATGTAGAATATTTCATCATGTTTTCACAGGTTTAATAGCTTTTCCACCATTAGCTGGAGTAGAATATCGGAACACGTCCGCATTGATGTTGTTTTCATTGGGAATTGCCAGCGAGAGGCTTCTTAGAGATCTATCCAACTATCAGCCAAAGGTAGGCATTCATAGATGCATTAAAAGTTATTTCTAATGATATCCAGACAACAAAGCCTCCGCGCCGGCTTTTTTGACAGCTGCCATTCGAATAACGTAAAGTCGCCGGCCTAGCCCGGCGGCATGCCGACGGCTTTGGTGTGTAGATAGTCAACGTGTGGACCGCAAAAATCTATGAGTTTTACTCGATTTAAAACTATCGAGTACCATGTGAGTACAGAGCTTAACACAAGACCGACAGATGTGTTTACCAACGGGAAATCTTATTGTGGGACTATGAATGCGTGAAGAACATTTATATTAACAACTAGCTGTCCCGGCGAACTTTGTCCCGCCTTAGAATGAACTTTATTGTATGGGAATAAAGTTCAAATTGACTCTACATTTTAGTAAAAAAACATTTGTATGGGAAAAAGAAAAGGTCTGTTTTAGGGCTTTCCCGGCAATTATTCGAATTTTTCTCACCGTAAGAACCTTCTCCTGATAATAACGAACAGAACAAAAAAAGAATTAGCGAAATCGGTCCAGCCGTTCAGGCGTGATGCCGTGACAACGGAAAACGGGTTTCATTTTTATATATATGGGAAAAAGAAAAGGTCTGTTTTAGGGCTTTCCCGGCAATTATTCGAATTTTTCTCACCGTAAGAACCTTCTCCTGATAATAACGAACAGAACAAAAAAAGAATTAGCGAAATCGGTCCAGCCGTTCAGGCGTGATGCCGTGACAACGGAAAACGGGTTTCATTTTTATATATATAGATAGATAGATATAGAAGATTATTTTTTTAACACCTTATCATCATCATATTTGAGCGTTGCTCTCGTCGATGGAGTCTTCGCCACTCTGCTCTATTCTCTGCCGTCCGTTTGATCACCTGATATGACACAGCTTCCATTCCCTCTTTTAACACCTAAAGCATTTAAGTATTTTTTTTAACGAAAGTTAAATTATCAATTTTATCTATTACCACAGAATACCAAATAGTAGTTAAGTACCAATACTTTTAATTACTTTTTAATTCTTCTCAGGTATTCCGCGACACATTCCCGTTCTACAACGACACGAACAAAGAAGGCTTTATGTTCCTAGCGACATGCACACACCCTCGGAGTAGAGGTACAGTTACAGTGAGGAGTGTGACTGTCGCTGTGCCACCTGTGGTAGACCCAAACTACTTGCATCGCTATTCTGATGTACAGTGTATGGTTAAAGGTAAAGTATAACGAAATCATTAGTGGAAGATATTGTAGAGGGTATAAGATGAACTAGACATGAGTTTTGTGCAAGTCTTAGTAGGTACGTACAAAAATGTCTCCCTAGGCATATATTTTATATTTATTTTATATCTGTCTCAGCCTAAAACGTCATGTTTTATGAACATAGGTTTATCTGACAGTTAAATTTTATCTGTAAGTGATAAAACGGGCCCTTTGTGTGCTAGACTCTACCATAGCATAGAAGACTGTGCTACTCGAACAACTACTTTGGTATTTGGATACTATCAATCGACTTATTTCTATTATAAGACGAGTCATAGAAAATAACTGTATAAGTTTTAATAAAAACACAAGGTTGGGTGCGATTTTCGAATTTGCACGTTGCAATTTGTTTCTGTTAAACGTCAACAAACTTTTGATGACGCCGCGCCGGTGGTGTAAGAAAGTAATGGCTAATGTAATTTTAACTCAATTACTTATTTTCATTTATTGTGTTCCGAACTAATCACGGTATCAAACTTATAACCTTTCACCCCTCTTTAAATATCTACTTTCAGCCCTCCGCAGAGCCGAAACCCTAGTATCAACCCAACCGTTCAAGGATATAGGCGCTCGCATCCACTGGCCTAGAGCGGAAAGATGTTTGACTTTCTGGAACTACACGCGTGAGGACCAAACGGGGGTCTTTAGACGACGGAGGAAGAAGTGAGTTACGCTGGTTAAGCTGGGTACTCATTAGCGAACTGTAACCATAAATAAAGCATGCACCGTAACCAAAAAACATAGTGTCTACGTTGTTCGCTAATGGTTCGCGAACCTGCTGCGAACGCATGTCTGTTGTTTTTTTTTTTATTACATTGCATGCAACTGTTAGGCCTAGAACACATGGGGAAACGTAACTGTAACTTATAGTTACTTTTGAGTTGCAGTTGCATTGTAGTTGCTCGCTAATGTGTTTTTAGCTTCATAATTTTTTTATTCACTTCATTATTTTTATTCGCAGCTTTATCATTGACTTGTTATACCAATTTTTTTTATTTAACTTGCTATGTATGTAAGTAATTAAACATTATCAATTTAATTATCTAGACAAAAACCCCAGGAAAGTACCCAAAAGGACCCTCTTCAGCCACCCAAGCAACAAATTCCAGAACTGAAAAGTCCACCAGATGCATATTTAGAGTGTATAATCCGCGAGGTGGCTGTAACTGGGCATCATGTCGCAGGTACCTGTGCTGGGGGCACTGTGGTCGATGAACAATTAAGGTTAGTCAAAAAATTAATTAAAAAAAATAAGTTCTAATAACTAAAACCCGCCTACGGAAAACCTGCGATCTTAAAAGTAAGAAACAAGAAATAATTCTTGTCTTCTTAACTAGATACCCCATAAATGCACAGACGTAGCGATTTTCAGAGGAAAGCCGTGGTCGTATGCCTCTGTGCCTTGATATTAATAACCGTGCAATGTCGGAACCTGTTTAACGTACCTTTGTAATAAGGTAGGTATCAATTGCTTGCGGGCAGCCATTTATAGTTATATGGAGGCATACGACCACGGCTTTCCTCTGAAAATCGCTATGTCTGTGCATTTACGGGGTACCTAGTTAAGAAGACAAGAATTATTTCTTGTTTCTTACTTTTAAGATCGCAGGTTTTCCGTAGGCGGGTTTTAGTTATTAGAACTTATTTTTTATTTCACACTTTTTAGTTAAACCAGTGATAACTACGTACCTACTACAGAACTCATACAAACACATACATGACAACAACTCAAACTCCATGTTACACTTTCAATCTATCTTTTCATCTAAACATATTGTACTAGCGGGCATCCGCGACTTCATAGTCATCTACACCACAGTTACTTTTCAAAGTGGATAATAAATTATAGGGTAACAATCCTAAAATATTGCAAATTTTTTGATAGAGTACATAACACTAAAAAAACTACACAAAAAGTACCTAGATAGGTAGGTACCTACTTTTGAGCAGATATGCACAACGCTTTCCTGGTCCAAAGTAAGTAGCGTAATCCGTTTCGGATAGGTATGAGTGTGGATCAAAGATGCCTTTTATTTTATTTTGACGGGGCGCTGCGCCCCCAAAGCCTGATAATCTCACACTGATAATCTGTCCATAGTACGAGTATATGTAAAAAGTATCTATTCCCTTATTGCAGCGGGGGGCTGCGTCCCCCCAAACTGACACAATGACTTCTTTGTCCACAGTAGAGTTCAAGAAGTATTTTGTTTATTTAGGCGGGGGGCTGCGCCCCCCCGACACCCCCCCCCCCACACAGTGTCAATTTTGTCCAGTATAGTTCAAGAAGGTTTTGTTTCATTTTGACGAGGGTCTGCGCCCCCCAAACCTACACAGTGACTTCTTTATCCATAGTAGAGTTCAAGATGTGTTTCTTGTCTTTTGGCGGGGGGCTACGCCCCCCAAACCCCCCCATACAGTGACAGCTTTGTCTAGTAGAATTCAAAAAGTGTTTTGTTTAATTTTGGCGGGGGGCTGCGCCCCCCAAACCTTCCGACACTGTGACTACTTTATCCATAGTAGAGTTCAAGAAGTGTTTCGTTTCTTTTGGCGGGGGGCTGCGCCCCCCAAACCCCCCACACAGTGACAACTTTGTTCAGTATAGTTCACGAAGGTTTTGTTTCATTTTGGCGAGGGTCTGCGCCCCCCAAACCACCCTAAACAGTGACTACTTTATCCATAGTAGAGTTCAAGAAGTGTTTCGTGTATTTTGGCGGGGGGCTGCGCCCCCCAAACCCCCCCACACAATGACAACTTTATCTAGTAGAGTTCAAGAAGTGTTTTGTTTAATTTTGGCGGGGGGGCTGTGCCCCCCAAACCGCCTTACACTGTGACTACTTTATCCATAGTAGAGTTCAAGAAGTGTTTCGTTTGTTTTGGCGGGGGCTACGCCCCCCAAACCCCGCCACACAGTGACAACTTTATCTAGTAGAATTCAAGAAGTGTTTTGTTTGATTTTGGCGGGGGGCTGCGCTCCCCAAACTATCCTACACACTTTGTTCATAGTATGAATGTGAGTTCAAGAAGTCTTGTAGGTTATTTCAAACTTCCCTTTTAAGACACGCTTTACAAATTAAAATCACTGCTTGAACTCATGATAAAATAAACAACTTTGAATATGGGATCTTTGTCAGAGTCTAAAAATGTTTGCTTTTTCGTACACGTTACGTGGGCAAAATGTACTTATTGAGGGACCGAAAATGTTTGAATGCCAACAAAGTTGATTCCATTACTTGTACTAACAAGTTGTAGGTAATTTAGCTTAAAACTAGCCAAAACAGTCAACATAATTCTGAAAAGGCCTGATTTGGCAAGCTGTAGGTAAGTAATCAGTAGTTTCAAAGTAATTATGATAGAAAAGGCAAGACGTTAAAAGACATATTTACAAGTAAAACCGCGTGCTAAACCTAGTTATATATATAATATTTGGAATGTACTCGCTGAGCCCTTTCATTTGATACCCCATACATTATCCTTTGTAAAATTTATTATTTTTCGTCGCGACTTCTTGTCCACTAGTTCACAAGCAAATCCGTGCGCAAAACCTAGTGATATATATATTTTTGGAATGTGCTCGCTGAGCTCTTGAATTTGATACCCCACACAACACCATTTACAAACTTTTATTTTTTTCTTCGTGACTTTTTGCCCACTAGTGGGCAAAGTATTGAACTTATTGCAAAACTAGGTATCCTATGTCACCCGCCGTATTATTACGCATCTTTTGACACCTCATTCATTAAAATCGGTTCAGTAGTTTAGACGCTACGGTGGAACATACATACATACATACATACAAACATACATACATACATACATACATACATACATACATAGACTGCCAAAAACATTACCCTTCCTTTTGGCTTTGCCGTAGTCGGGTAAAAATAGGTAGTTACATAATAAATAAATAGTTAGTTTTATAATAACATCCTGTTTCTGAAAAGCTTGTTAAAGTTAATAATCTATTAAGTATCGTGCCATTTTCTACAAATAAGAGGGCATCATAGTTTTCAATAGAGAGCGTAAACACATCTTTTCTTCAATCGAAGGGGTTGTTCTATACGTTTATAGTACGACGACGTTTAAGTCTTTTATATGAATTTTAATAGAAAAGACATCAACGCGTTCGATGTTTTGATTTACTCATAATAAACTATAACCCCCTTAATACAAAACGAGTTTTAATGATAGTCCTGGGACTAATATAATTTTTTGTAATTTTTTTGAAACGTCATTTATCTGAGTTTATTCTAGGACTATAATAAAACTCCTTTTGTAATAAGGGGGAATATGTTACTTACTGTATTATGTTTAGGAAATAGTTCTCATTACCTATGAAATCATATTTATATCAAATTTAGGTCTCAAATATATTTAATATCTAAGTAAGTACTTAATGCCTAAGCGAATTGCAGTGGTGCTTGATGCTTCGCTTATACCTACTAAATATGAACACTTATATGTATTCTGCTTATGTTACTCTCATTTTAAGAGATACTTGATACCTATTTAAATGTATTTATCAATTTCAGAGTGAAATCTGTATCAAACCTACGCATAATGGATGCCAGTGTCCTCCCGTCTCCTTTATCATTGTATCCGAACTCGGTACTTATTGCAATGGCGGAGAGAACAGCTGATCTTATAAGAAATACTCAACAAGGTTAAGGCTGTTTAGGAACGAGGCATAAAGGCGTGTACTTCCGAAATCAGCGTAGCTTCCCTCCTTTAATGTTTTTCTCTTTTTTTGGTTCTTTAAATTAATTACTTTGTTTTTTTTTTTATAATTCTTACTTTGTGACGATTTCAAGTGTAAATTTAATGTTACCTACGAATAAATTATTTTTGAATTTTGAATTTTTATTCATCAGCGAGGTGTAACCATAACCGTTGCATGCACAGTAACCAAAAAACATAGAGAGTGCACTTTTAACAGGTTCGTGATCTATAAGTAACTACGTACACACTGGTTACAGGGCATTCAACGTTTACGGTTACAGCTCGCAAATGATTAAGTGCCTAACGGTTAAAAAGGAGAAGATTGTTTATTTGTGTGATAATAGTGTTAAAACTGAAATACATACAATATTTTTTTTTTTTTGACACAAGACAGTTTTTTTCGATTATCTCAAAACACACCTCTTTGCACTTAAGCGCCAAAACACACGGTGAAACGCAACTGCAACGCAACTTAAACTATTGAGTTGCATCGAAGTTTCTGCTATAGACTTCCTTAGAAAACAACACACGACGAAACTAGCTTGAAACTTTTCGTTTCAGTTACGTCGTGTGTGGTTTTCTAAGGAAGTCTATAGCAGAAACTTCGATGCAACTCAAAAGTAACTCACAGTTTCAGTTGCGTTGCACTTGCGTTTCATCGTGTGTTCTGGGTCTGAGGTTTCAAATTGGCAACGACGAAATATTATTATATAAAAGATAAATAAATAATTCACCTTTATTTAATATAATTTTCTATTACATCTCGCACTATACTATACAATTGTTGTATATCTAACCTACGTATGCATAGACATAAGTATAGTTATAACAGGTTCTTTAGTGTCAGTAATGAAGAGAGAAAAGTTGACAGTAATGCGTCCCTTTGGCAGTAACATTGGAAACCCGGGTGGAGGCAGCTCTATGTTTGTCAGTTTGTGGATACCCTGAAGAAAATATGTAATTTACTAATTATTATGCTATTTTTCAAATGAATATGTACAGTAAAGTCTCTCTACCTGTATATGCAGTTAATTGAAGCCTGTCATGATAAAATTGATGAATTGTAAGCAAGCAGTATAAAAGTATGTAGGTATAAGTATTTTGTTCTTTGTATTTTAGACGATTATTTTAATGCTTATTATGTCAAAGGCCATGTGTTGAAATACTAAACTAGAATTTCATTCGCTTTCATTTTTGTCAACTTTAATTAAACCCATATTCCTTGAAAGAAGTTGGCGCTTTAAACGGGCTCATAAGTTAAAAACACACGATAACTAATAGGTACGTACTGGGGCCCAAGACTCCTAATTTACAATGTTTTTAGACTGAGAATCTCAGTTGTGTATCGGCAGAGTGTAAATGTCATTTTTAACACATTTGATCGCAATCAGTGTAAGCTATTGTTTAGTAGTAGAGATGCGCCGAATATTCGTTTACTATTCGGTATTCGGCATATTCGGCACCTCAACCGAATATTCGGTTAAAATGACCATTTATTCGTTTATTTTGTTTAGTAATAATTTTCTTGATAAAACAAGATATTAACCTCATATTCAATTATTTTAAACCAAGGAGCAGTCAATCTTATATCCTCATTTTCACATATAGGTATTACAAGAGTTATTAGGAGATGATATCTAAATTAAAGATAAGATAATAAGTGACACTTAAAAATTGAATTTAGAAACCTAGTAGACATTCTGCTCTATTTAGTGACAGTCAAAGGCGCTTTTCTTTATAAACTTTACCTATTTGTTGTATCAAAATTGGGATGAAAGAATAACCGAATAGTTCGGCCGAACTATTCGGTTCGGTAGGGTTGCAAACCGAATAGTGTTCGGTATTCGTAATTCGGCAAAATCCATATTCGGCGCATCTCTATTTAGTAGGATACCAAATGTGTCAAAAATGCCATTGACACTGCCGTCACACAACTGAGGCTATTTTAAATGAGCAAACTTGGGCCCCAGGTTGGTAAAACTTAAAACTAAATACTCACAGGCATTATAGGGCACCTCGGCGGAATATCAGAGAACGCTCGAATCCAGTCCTTCATCCACCGATTGGAGAGGAAGTCGCAGATCTTTTGAGTAAACGCGAGGTCGTTACCCTTGTTTTGGTACGTATATGATGCTGTGAACTGAAAATAGAAAAGAAAAGGATGATAAGGGGCATGTTTATACTTCTCCTCTATGACAGCGTGCGATTAGCGCGATAGGTTTCATATCACTTGCGGCAGTAGGTATTTTTTCTTTCTGGAAAAGTAAAGTTCTAAGTTCTTTTTATTTACCTTTTTTTCTAAGTTCTTTTTTAGTTTTATTTTGTGTTTAATTTTGTTTTGTTTATTTTTATTGGGGGCTATGGCAATGGGGATAAATATTAACTTACTTAATTACCATTGTATTGTCGTGTTTTCTATTGTATTGTATTGAATACTCACACTGACATTATCACCCCAAGGCTGCAAAGATTCCGCAGTGATATTAGTTTGGTAAGAAGACTTTCGGTTCTTTCTCGCAGTAAACGCTTGGGCGTTGATCACATACTTCTTATTGACGTAGCTTATAATTGTACGATCTTGTATGTATTTTACATCTGATATTACAACTGTGATCTGGACACAAAAGACTAACGTAAAAATTATGAGAACCAACATATATACCCACCGTATCATCATCAGCCTTTTGCAGTCCTTGACGTAGAATATGGAAACGCTTCACTGCATTTACCGTTTCAAAAATTCAATAATAATTATTATTGAATTTATAATTAATAATAATTATAAATTGAATTTAAAATTTATAATTATAAATTGAATTTATAATAATTATTATAACCAGAATCCAATTTTTTTCAATAAGACTAAGGGCATGTTTCCCCATCTACAGATAAAATTTAACTGACAGATAAACTTTATGTCTATTTCATAAAACATGACGTTTTATACAGTGACAGGTATAAAATATCTGACAGATAAATTTTACCTGTATATGTTGAAACGGGGGCTAAATATGTTCTCTACTTACCACAGTAACTAAAATGAAACAAAAAACAGATATCCAATTGCACATTTTTCTTTCAAAATCTATAAAAATATTTTTACCGTGTCGTAGATCACTGCTCGCAACAATAGAATAAATATTAATAGTCAGGTAATTTCGTATTTCAAAATAAAATAAATAATCAAAATGTCATTATAGCTATGTAAGTAAAATTATGTTATAATAATGTTAATGAAAAGCCCTAGCAAATAGCTCAGTAGATAGCTACATAAATAACACAGTTATTGACATTAAGTAATTTCATTTCAACCACTAAACTCTCATTTCACTGAAAATAATGAATGTTTAAATATCCTTTAAGTAAATAAAAACAAAGCAACAAAACATTCGGTACCTAAATAAAATTACTCTATTTTTATACCTGCCACTGCTGGCTTTAAAAAGATTCAATATTTATAAATTATAAACACGAATCATAATATAATTAATTCAATTTCGGCTTCCTCGTACGTTGGTGGAATAAGTAAGACACCTACGATGCACTCGTTAGTTCAAAAACGAGTTGAGGTCGAATTTACGACAGCTTTAATACAAAATCTCGTTACTGCTGTTTAGTCTTGAGAATTTTGCGTCTATAAGTACTTAAACTAATCAATATAACAATATTGACTTTACAGCTCGATGTTTCAGTAATCTGAACATACTTACATAAAACCATTTGATTCGTTTTTGTTGAGTCCCACAGTTATTTGCAAGTAAAGACATAGACTCGAAAACGCACTGATCCGCCACGTATCAATGTGAAATTGTAGTGAGAACTGCAAGTAACGCAAGAACCTTGGTTCTTATTCATTGCATAAGAACACAAAATCATGGAAAACGACTTTTTACTCAATTTGTGTTCTATTACTGCATTTTACGACTACTGGAACATTTATCTTCTTTTGTAGCCGACAATGAATATGAAAATGCTAAAGTAGTTGTGAATACTGTTGATATCTGAGACCAAGTTTGTTGAGCATGTTTGGCACATTCTCAAGAAACTTGTTCAGTCAAATTAAAGTAACTAGTTGTCAGTTTATAACGCATACTAGTCTGTGAAGGTGTAATATTTGTGACCACTAACATTTGATTGATTTGTAACGACAAAATGTGCGAAAGCAACGCAAGACTTGATGGAAAAGTGGCTATTATAACAGGTGGCAGTGCAGGAATAGGATTTGAAGTGGCAAAGAATCTGGCACGTCGAGGAGCTAGAGTAGTCCTCGCTAGTCGCAATGAAATGAAGCTACAGAAAGCTAGAGATGAAATCCAAGAAGAGACGGGAAACAACAACGTTGCTTATAGGATGATAGACTTAGCTTCTTTGAAATCAGTAAGAAACTTCGCAAGTGAGACTATGAATGTGGAAAGCAGATTAGATATTCTTGTCAACAATGCAGGCGCAGTCGGTCTACCAATAGATAAACTATCAGAAGATGGTCTCAATTTAACATTACAAGTGAACTACTTCGGCCCTTTCCTGCTTACATATCTATTACTTCCTTTGCTAAAATCTTCAGCCCCAAGCAGAATCCTAAACAGTTCTGCCGGATCAATGTACATCGGCCAAACTTGGTTAGATTTGGATCATTGGAATGATATTGGACACTACAACTATATAACTTCTTTAGCAGTGACGCAATCAGCAATAACTTTATTTACAGCTGAATTAGCATATCGATTGAATGGTACTGGGGTTACGGCTAATACGTATGATGTATTCATTGTTAAAAACACTGATTTGTTTGATAAAGTACCTCCAGCTATTGGGAATATATTTAGAAGGTTCTTTAACACAGTTGGACAAGACAAAGATGTTGTAGGACAACAGATAGCGTATTATGCGTCTGAACCTAAATTAGAGCGAGTCAGTGGTCAGCATTTTAAATTCTGTACGTTTTGGTTAAAACATTGGTTGGTTGAAGATAGGAATTTGACGAGAGGAGTTTGGGAGGCGTCGGCAAAAGCTGTGAAGATTGCAAATGACTAGGAAGAAAGAACTAACCTTGACAATATGTGTATTTGCTAAAACCTAAAGCAGAATAAGCAAAATCTGGTAAATGTTTATGTCATCAAATATCTAATAAAAACTATTTATTACAATAATTCTGTTTTATTTTAAGCACTTACTCTTCAAATAGTAAAATACTTAAAATAGATGTTGTGGGCCATGCAAATGTTGTGATCAAAGACATTGGTCCATTCAAAAACCGGATTGTGTGATAAAACGTATGTTCGTTTATGTCAACCAAGTACCTAAGTTAACCTTACAAATTCAAGAATAGATAACCAATTATAGATTAATCTATAGGGTCAGTGGGGGTAATTATGAGACGAAAATACTAACTTTTGTGTTTTGAAAGGCTAAAAATTATTTTAGAAAACTTTTAACTAGATACTTCAGTTCGTCCCCCGATTGTCTTTCTTGTAATACCTTTAAATGAAGTATTTATACCATATTTATCATTTTATGATTAAAAATATGTGTCTCATATTTTTCCTGTGTCGTGGGGTTAAAATGAGACATCGTAGTTTAAATATAAGACAGCTAATAACTTCCATATTCTAAGGATTTTTAAACCAATTGGATAACCATAAGACAGAGCGGGAAAAATGATACGAAATTGATTAAAGAAATTATGTTTATGTCTACTTTTTATCCATTTTTTTTTTTCAAAAATCAACAAGTCATCGAAATTATGCTGAATATGTATTTCTTTGGAGCGTAATTACTAATTAAATTACCATAAATCACATAGTCGCAGTCTTATTTATGCATTACTACATGGGCATAGAGATCATTTTTTACTTGTTGCTAAAGAAATCTAAACAAAATAATAAAAAAATATCCTTTAACAATGGAATGGGCAAATATGAGACCTTTTAGTTTTACTTTATTTTGTATTTTTCACGGTCTATGTCAAACATCAATACACCTCTTTCAGTTTTTTGCTGAGGAGGTGGCAGTTTCATGACAATTTCTTCTTTTTTAATAGAGTAGAAAATATATATATCTCTCTCTTCCTAAATAAAAGTCTAAGTAAATAACCTAAACCGACGGGCATGTATGAGGCGACTGATGAGTGTGGATGAAGCGAAAGAGGTGTGTTTAGATCGTAGCAAGTGGAAGGAAGTGGTCTCTGCCTACCCCATTGGGAGAGAGGCGTGACGGATATGTATGTATGTATGTAAATAATATGAGTATCAGGGTAAACAAAGAAAATTTGTCTTATATTTATACCAGGCGGTGTCTTAAATTTTCCCGCAGGAGCGTCTTATTTTTTCCCACGAAAATAGTACGTTCGCTCTGTGCGCTAGCAGCAGATAGGCTAAAATAACCGAACGCCCGCGCAAGGAACACACCCAGCGGGGATACGGGGCGCGGTACGGTGCGGGTAGGTACAATGGTCGACGAGCAATAATAAAAGTTACGAATGCCGAATCAAAAATTTTCGCGCCAAATTTTACAACAAGAAACAAATTGTACAAAAAGTCTTTGATCCTAGTAGACAATAATATGAAAAAAAAAATTTACTTTATACTTAAAGCAATAAAGCTTCTTTTTGCATGTTTTTTTGTTCTGAAAGCGATGATTTTCCAATATTTTTTCTTTTGTCTTATATTTACCCAAAATATCGAATGTCTCATAATTACCCCCACTGGCCCTACCGAAAAGTAGCAAATTTGAGGTCACCAACGTCACCGTGAATATGAAAAACAAAATAATAATGCGTGTCGATATTAAACACACATCAAAAGGTAATTTAATTCGCTTCCTCATACGTATTAAAATTACTACTGGTTTGTAGGCTTCATTTGTATCAATTAAAAAACTTTAGGCTCAAGTTGCGCGTGAGATTCGTAGACCGAGCAAAAATCTTCTGGTAGTGGCAACCTACCGAATCATTTTGGGATCTGATTTTCCTTAAAACTTCTTTTGATTTAATTAATTATAGGGATCAGCTTTATTTCTGATATTTTCACAAGCTAAGAGGCATGTTACCTTTGATACACACTATGTTTTATTGCTCTTGTATTTTGTCTTAGCGAATACAAAGTGAGAACCTAAAGTACACAAAGGACCTTTTCTGTAGAATAAATAATAAAAACTTCGCTCGGTAGCATATTTACAATAAGTTCCTGTTCTCAGTTTATCTGTCGCCCTTGCCTGACTGTGTTGTCTTTGTGATTAAAGAAATGTGTGAGACAGAAGCAAGACTTGAAGGAAAAGTTGCGATTGTGACTGGAGGCAGTTCGGGAATAGGGTTTGAAGTAGCCAAGAATCTAGCCGGTCGTGGAGCAAGAGTAGTCATCGCTAGTCGCAATGAAGTGAAGTTAAAGAAAGCTACAAATGAAATTGTGGAAACTACAGGAAATAACAACGTGGCATACAGAATCTTGGATCTTGGTTCTTTTAAATCTGTGAGGAATTTTGCAAGTGAGACTATCTTTGCTGAACATAGATTGGATATTCTAATCAACAATGCTGGTGCGATTGGTTTGCCGGATACACTTTCAGAAGATGGATTGAATCTGACGATGCAAGTGAATTATTTCGGTGCGTTTCTTCTTACGTATCTATTGCTGCCTTTGTTGAAATCTTCAGCTCCAAGTCGAATAATAAATGGTTCTGCAGCTTCAATATACATCGGCGAAATAGATTTTGATCACTGGAACGATATTGGTCGGTACAATTTTGTTACCGCTCTTGCAAATTCAAAACTAGCTGATACGTTGTTCACAGCAGAATTGGATAGAAGATTAAAAGACACGGGAGTCACGGCGAATACTTTTGATCCTTTTGTTGTGAGAGATACAGATATTCTTAATAATTCACCCGATTTTATAAGACATATATCCAGATTCTTTATCAATGTTATTGGACAAAAAAAAGAAGATGTTGGTCAACAAGTTGCGTATTTAGCAGCTGAACCTGAGTTAGAAGGAGTGAGTGGACAGCATTTCAAGTTTTGCACGAAATGGTTTAATCATTGGCTTGTAGCTGACAAAGATTTAACGAGGAGACTTTGGGAAGAATCGAAGAAAGCTGTAATGATAACTGAAGAGGAAGATTGGGAAGCGAATGAACGGAAGAGATAATTTTGTGTGTAACAGTGTGAATGAGAATCTTTACACTTTTGGGAATTTTATAAATCTAGTCTGATAAATTGTTTGTCTTTTGACTTAATATTAAGTTTACATACTTATTTAACGCTTTCATAGATGACTTTTTGGTACCAAAAATAGCGAAGACAAAAGTTATTTGGCTTTTATGATACTGTCGAGGAAAATTCCAGTACCTAACTGTGCAAGACCTCTTAAATAACGCGACAACAAAGCATACGATTGACAACGCCCACTTTAAAACAAGAATATAATCAAACAGGAAAATGATGAACGATGTAATCTTTGTAAACTTTATAGGCTATTGTCTAGAATGAACAAATACATCTTAGCTTAGGTATTACTCATACAGAAAATTATAATTATTAGTCGTATAGTAGAAGTAATATTTATTGTAATCAACAAAATATTGTTTTATTTACTATATCCCATTACCATTTTCATGATACTGGAACCGCGCGGTTCGAGATACTTCAATCTGTCATTTGTGAATGATCCACCGAACCCCTAAGACCCAGAAAACACGGTGAAACGCAAATGCAACGCAACTGAAACGAAACGTTTCAAACTAGTTGCGTCGTGTGTGGTTTTCTAAAGAAGTCTATAGCAGAAACTGCGATGCAACTTAAAAGTAACTAGCAGTTTCAGTTGCGTTGCAGTTGCGTTTCACCGTGTGTTTTGACGCTAACCTTAACGTGCCTTAACGCAAGTACAGAAGCACCCTTATAACAACACACAAACAACCTATACGCTAGTATTCTGTTCTGGTATCCGTATTTATATGAAGCCTCACTTTGTGAACGAATTACTATGTTCGCTTTTGAGCTATTGCTCTGATATTTTTTACAGGCAACTTGAATTTTCTTTTACAACATTGTCATAATAAGAATTGATAGAGCGTTAGCTTATAACTGCCTTTTAACGTAATCAGGAACATTTCGGATAATAATTACCTAGTAAATAAGATACATAAACAAACATATATATATATATATATAATTGGGATGATGACTACATTCGAAAATTCAAAAAAATAAGTTCTAAAAACTAAAACCCGCCTACGGAAAACCTGCGATCTTAAAAGTAAGAAACAAGAAATAATTCTTGTCTTCTTAACTAGGTACCCCATAAATGCACAGACGTAGCGATTTTCAGAGGAAAGCCGTGGTCGTATGCCTCCATATAACTATAAATGGCTGCCTGCAAGCAATTGATACCTACCTTATTACAAAGGTACGTTAAACAGGTTCCGACATTGCACGGTTATTAATATTAAGGCACAGAGGCATACGACCACGGCTTTCCTCTGAAAATCGCTACGTCTGTGCATTTATGGGGTACCTAGTTAAGAAGACAAGAATTATTTCTTGTTTCTTACTTTTAAGATCGCAGGTTTTCCGTAGGCGGGTTTTAGTTTTTAGAACTTATTTTTATTTCACACTTTTTGGTTAAACCAGTGATATCTACGTACATTCTACAGAACTCATACAAACACAAAACACTATTCAAACTCCATGTTACACTTTCAATCTATCTTTTCATCTCAACATATTGTACTAGCGGGCATCCGCGACTTCGTAGTCATCTACACCACAGTTACTTTTCAAAGTAGATAATAATTATAGGGTAGCAATCCTAAAATATTGCAAATTTTATGATAGAGTACATTACACTAAAAAAACTACACAAAAAGTACCTAGATAGGTAGGTACCTACTTTTGAGCAGAGATGCTCAACGCTTTCCTGGTCCAAAGTAAGTAGCGTAGTCCGTTTCGGATAGGTATGAGTGTGGATCAAAGATGCCTTTTATTTTATTTTGACGGGGCGCTGCGCCCCCAAAGCCTGATAATCTCACACTGATAATCTGTCCATAGTACGAGTATATGTAAAAAGTATATATTTCCTTATTGCAGCGGGGGGCTGCGTCCCCCAAACTGACACAATGACTTCTTTGTCCACAGTAGAGTTCAAGAAGTGCTTTGTTTATTTTGGCAGGGGGCTGCGCCCCCCCAAACCCCCCCACACAGTGACAACTTTGTCCAGTATAGTTCAAGAAGGTTTTGTTTCATTTTGACGAGGGTCTGCGCCCCCCAAACCCCCCCACACAGTGACAACTTTGTTCAGTATAGTTCACGAAGTTTTTGTTTCATTTTGGCGAGGGTCTGCGCCCCCCAAACCTCCCTACACAGTGACTACTTTATCCATAGTAGAGTTCAAGAAGTGTTTCGTTTATTTTGGCGGGGGGCTGCGCCCCCCAAACCCCCCCACACAATAACAACTTTATCTAGTACAGTTCAAGAAGTGTTTTGTTTAATTTTGGCGGGGGGCTGTGCCCCCCAAACCGCCTTACACTGTGACTACTTTATCCATAGTAGAGTTCATGAAGTGTTTCGTATCTTTTGGCGGGGGCTACGCCCCCCAAACCCCCCACACAGTGACAACTTTATCTAGTAGAATTCAAGAAGTGTTTTGTTTAATTTTGCGGGGGGCTGCGCTCCCCAAACTTTCCTACACACTTTGTTCATAGTATGAATGTGAGTTCAAGAAGTCTTGTACTTTATTTCAAACTTCCCTTTTAAGACACGCTTTACAAATTAAAATCACTGCTTGAACTCATGATAATAAACAACTTTGAATATGGGATCTTTATCAGAGTCTAAAAATGTTTGCTTTTTCGTACACGTTACGTGGGCAAAATGTACCTATTGAGGGACCGAAAATGTTTGAATTCCAACAAAGTTGATTCCATAGGTAGTACAAGTTGTAGGTAATTTAGCTTAAAACTAGCCAAAACAGTCAACATAATTCTGAAAAGGCCTGATTTGGCAAGCTGTAGGTAAGTAATTATGATAGAAAAGACAAGACGTTAAAAGACATATTTACAAGTAAAACCGCGTGCTAAACCTAGTGATATATATAATATTTGGAATGTACTCGCTGAGCCCTTTCATTTGATACCCCACACATTATCCTTTGTAAAATTTAATATTTTTCGTCGCGACTTCTTGTCCACTAGTTTACAAGCAAATCCGTGCGCAAAACCTAGTGATATATATATATATTTTTGGAATGTGCTCGCTGAGCTCTTGAATTTGATACCCCACACAAAACCATTTACAAACTTTTATTTTTTTCTTCGTGACTTTTTGCCCACTAGTGGGTAAAGTATTGAACTTATTGCAAAACTAGGTATCCTATGTCACCCGCCGTATTATTACAAATCTTTTGACACCTCATTCATTAAAATCGGTTCAGTAGTTTAGACGCTACGGTGGAACATACATACATACATACATACAAACATACATACATACATACATAGACTGCCAAAAACATTACCCTTCCTTTTGGCTTTGCCGTAGTCGGGTAAAAAATAATTAGTCCGTCTTTTAGGCTATTAAAAAATACTTGAGACACGTCTTTTACCTGATCAAATACATAAATAAATACTAAGATACAGAGCATCAAAGTTACGGAGTGGGGGGGTATTGACGTCACTCCTACGTAAAAATCGTACTAAGGCGTGACGTCATGAGCAACTTTCACCTAGTGTATCTGTGTCATTTTTAGTTTAAGAGAAAAAAGAAAAAATACGTGTCGAATATTTTAAAATAATCTATGTGATGGACTAAAAAAAATTTTTAAGTCATCATGCCCATTCACGTAATTAAAGTTATACACTCAAAATCACTTTTTCTTTTCGAAACAGGACATTTAATTTATACAATGTTAGTATAACAATCTCACGGCCTATTTCCCCCCATTGTGGTCAAAGTACCTTCTTACCTATTGTCTAATGGGCATTGGGAAATGATCTTACCTACGAGTTATCTATGATGGTTATACAATTAAACTTTGTAAGCTTATTGCGGAAGAATTTACGTAAGTAATTGAATAATTATAAAGGGTAATAAATGGCCGAAATAAGAGTTTATGTGCGTTTCTCTAGTTCATTATTTTCCAAATGTTTTACGCGGGTTCGGGTCCATACATTACCTTAAGAAATAAGAGTAAGTACCTAAATATGTTTGGTTCGTAATAAGTGGAGTAAGAAGGTGGTCTCTGCCTACTCCGATGGGAATGAAGCAGGCGCGGTCCTAAGGGGGGGGTCACAGGGGACATGACCCCCCCCAAAATCTAACGTCAAATTGAAAAATCTCAACAATAATAATAAAAAAAAAGGAAATTTCTAGCTATCCCCTAACAGCGATAGATTTATAATTTGCTGGGCCTCGATTCTGTAATTTCTTGTTATTTTCAGTGTAAGGATATGGACACCGACACCGATAAGCCACTGAACTGAATTTTGGTAGTCTCTAAAATTAAAACTTCGGTGTGGCTGTCCTGTCGATGGTGACTTTGCTTTTTTTTTTAACACGTTTGATACCCATATTTTTTAATGATTTATTTTTACATTCGTTCTTTTTAGTGGCTGTATAGTCGAATGTCACTGCTTACCAAATATTTGAATGAGATAGAGTCGTTGCAGTGTTGCCGTATGTACGAATTTGTCCGTACACGTACGGAATTTGGGGTATTACGTACGGAGAGAAATGGCGTACGGATTTGTGTTCGGATTTTTAATTATTACACATTATAAATAAAATGTAGCACGCTTTCAAAAATAAAAGTGAATATCTATGTCGATTTCGATAGTTTTTCACTTCCCTCATCTCATAAATTATATTATTGAGTAAGTAATTCCCCATTCTAGACAATAACTTGTCTATGACAACTGATTGTCTATGATCGGGAATTACCGCAACATATTTCGTTTCGTCTGACAGAGGGAGCATGATACACGACTGACATGAATGAACGAAAGAGATACATTATAAATCCATTGTTGTTGTGGTTATTGTTTTGGCATAACGCGCTCATTACACGCATTGTTCTTTCTTAAAGTGAATAAAGTATTGCTGTGTGCGCAGCAGTTGAGCGTATTTTCTCTGCTATTAACTTAATAAAAACAAAACAACGAAATCAACTCTCAACAGAGACAATCGATACGCTTCTGCATACTAAACAATTGTTAGGAAATACGCCATGTTTTGATTTGAATGTTGATAATGATATGATTAAAAAAATTAATAAAGACATGTATAAATAATTCTTGCTATTGAATTTTTTTTTTATTGTACGGATTTCGTACGGAGTTTCAGATTTATTTTACGTACGGAATTAGTACGGATTTTACTGTCGAATGTACAGATTTTTAGTTCTTGTTGTATGGCAACACTGAGTCGCTGTCAGTTGTCATTGTCAGCGTTGTTTTGACATTGTTTGTGATAACTTGTTGGTGTTTATTTTGTGTTTATTCGTGTATTTATCCACTAAAATGACTTTATAAGTGGTGTAAAAATGACTTTATAAGTGGTGTAATCTAATTCTCCAAAACACCCGAAAAACTGTTTACCAAAAAATTTGAAAATTCGTAAAAAGTGGTTGCAGCTTGCCCGCATGGATCCTAGGAATATGTCTTATAGATCAACTACTTTTTCCTGTGAAGACCACTTCAATGTAAGTTAACATACCTAGAGATAAAAGATTATTGTACTAAAGTGATAAAAGGTACTAAAGTATGTTGTGGTTTTGAGGTTAGCTTATAACTTTGTTATTTTGTTACAGATGGAGCAAGATATTGCTAACTATAGTCAATATAAAAAGGAATTTTTTTTTAAATGCATTGATCGATGGAGCAACGCCTTCTAAATCTGATTGCCAACCAGATCGCCGGAAAATAACGTCTGATAAAAGTAGTACTTCTCGGCGAACATTCATAAAAGGCAAAAACTGAAATGCTTCTAGAGCTCATTAGAAAAGAGGAAGAATCTCAACCTATTGAAAGTGCGCCTGAAATTTTTATTGAAACTCCTATAACGACAGGTATGTGAACTTCTATATTATCTACATATCCAAAAATAAAGCGATGTGAGATTTTTCATTATGTATGCCTATTATACTTAGTTTATTTCTCTACCTAGATGCTACTATCTGTTTAAGTTAATAAACAAGTGCTTCAAACTCGTGAATCAATTTCTTTGAAAACTATAGACATGACAGAGAAATATAAAGTCCTTATGCGATATTGTTGTTGTCAAGCCAGACTGTATTAGCCAAGCTTCCTAAATTATTTTATAATGATATGTAAGTATTCATATTTTTTTATCTTTACAGAATCACCACCAAGAAAAGATCAATTTACATCAACCGAAAACGATCAATTTACATCACAGCTGAAAAGGCAGTCCAATTTAAGGAAAAATTGCATTATAGAAGTAAAGCTTTACCAACAACAATGGTGTCCAAAGATGTCGCACTTTCTCCTTATAAATTGTCAAGTATTACAAGTTACACATCTCCATTTAAGATGGAACAGTGCAGTAATGTAATAAAGCCATCAAAAAGGGGTCTTACTGAATTAATAGGAGAATTGGGTTTATTGATGAAGATAAATCAGACAGTGAAAATGTAGAGGTTCCAAAACAGCCAGATTCATCATCATATGCACCTTCTTCATCTATTGTTTCCAACTCGGGTACAACCATAGCAGAAACCAACGAAGATATTCATAAAATACAGTGTTTGCAGCATATTTTGCGCCTTATTCATAGAAAACCTATGATGTACATTGGAATCTCTGAAGATTCATATTTTTTAGTACACCTGATTCATAAACGTATCCGTATACCACATGAACATATTTTGCTTTGTCTTAAAAAAAAAATGATTAGGGAGTACTTTTTCAGAACTTGAAGATAATTTTGGATTATCTCTGTCATATGCTAGTAAATTATTTTAAAAAAATATACCCTTGATTGCTAATGTGCTATGAAGTTATATTGTGAATATAGATGTAGTTTCAACTAAAAAGCCACTACCCATTTCATTTCGCCATATTTTTTACAATGTCAGCTGTATAATTGATTGTTTAGAAATTGATATTCATAAGCCACCTAAAGCCCTTTTCCAAGCACTTACTTGGTCTGATTATAAAAAAGGTAATAGGTACAGTAAAATATTTGATTTCATGTACTCTAAATGGATAGGTCAATTACATTTCACCTGGTTTTGGGAGATGGGCCACTGATGTTACAATATTACAAAATTGTGACTTTTTAGATTTATTAGGTCCAGGTAATTATGTTCCAGCTGACTGGGGATTTAAGCATGTTGAGCAAACACTGAATGCAAAGGGAATTAAATTGCTTAGACCACCAAGTGTCCCAGCAGGGTCAAAGCTAACAAAAAAAGAAGTAAGGCAAACGAAAATTATAGCTAGTTTAAGAATTCATATAGAACGAGTGATAAGGAGATTAAGAGAGTTCCACATGTTAAAACAATATCATGTTATCAACAAAAACATTCTACGAGTACTTGATGATGTTATCGTTAAAGCTTGTGCTCTGATCAACACACAGGACTCTCTTATAAAATAAGGAAAATGATGGGCATTAAAATGTACCTATGTACCTTTAGTTTTAGTTATTTGAAATATATGTTATTTGTTAAATAAATCCAGCATTTATTATTTTTCTAATAAAAAATCTCTCTAATGAACTACCTACCTAATCCTTGATAGGAATTGGTAGCTTTGTTTATTACTTTTGGAAGACAGTTAAATGACCCAAGATTACTAAGTTACCTATAATATCCTAGTATGTATGTAAGTACCTAACAAATTCATAGGCACTGAAATGTAGAAAGTGCTCTACTTCAAACTAATTTTTCAATCTTTACTTGTTAGGATGTGCACTCAAATTAGTTAGTCCTGTCAGTGAATAAATTAACTTGGTTTCAATGAACAATAGTTATTTATTGTATGATATTGACATACCTATCTGAATGGTGTTATGTAAAAAGGAAACAATAAGAAGTTAAAAATATTTTAATTACTTAAATAGTTAGCAAAGACACAATGGTGTATGGTCCATAATGGTACCGTTACCAAATACATAGGTACCTATTATTATTACGATTATGAATAATATGGGACAGATATTTTTTTTCCAAAATAACTCAGGTGAAATAAATAAATAATTTAAATATTGTTCATTAAATATAACTGGAACAACATCCACTTTCTTTGTTTTTTCAAAGTCTGGATGTGCAACGCACAAATATCCTTTTTTTAAATTTGTTAGGTACATTTGCAGCGCACTAATTCACAGTTCATTACTTTTCTATCTTTTATTGTTTGAAGGTACTCATTTAGCAGAACTTGCACTACTGTCTGAAGTCAAAGCTTCTTTATTGCAATGTTGTTCCACTGTTACAAACTTCAATGTGGTTCCAACATGGGAAAGTTTTGATTTCTTCTAATAGCACTCCACCTCTGTGCAAGAAGGCTCCTCGCTTCTTCTGTGAGACCACATTAGGAAAGCAACAGCAGGTTTGCAACCGCCAGCTGATGCTGTGCAGTCTAAACATTGGCAGCTTACAATTTCCTCTTTGTTCTCGTCTACAACCATTGTCACATTGTAAGAACCCGCTTTCACTTTGTGTTCTGGACAAATCTTGCATTTAAGTGTGCAGACGCCAGACTCGCGACGCAGTTGCACGTAACCAATGGCATCGTCACCGTACGACTCTCTTCCACCCCTAAAACAAAGAACAAGTAAGTTAGGTACCTAATGAAGCTGTTTTTCGCAATGGTAGCTAAAATAATGCTATAAATCTTTAGTAGTTGAATGTAAATTATATACTTACACAGCAGTTTTCACATTCCCGAGTTCTGCAGCATAAAAGTCTACCGTCTGCTTTGATAAAATTACTCTCCATTTTAAAAAACTCCGAAGACAAAAGTAGCAGAAACATAAATAACAGAATTAATTCAGAAAATAACACAAAAAGCTATGATGCAGTTTTGACAGTTGGCAGCCATTAAAAAAACTATCGAAAGAAACGTCAAATAATTAGGGAATACGGTTTTGATGCGACATCATGAAGCCACTGAAGAAAATTTTGGTAGTCTCTAAAATTAAAACTTCGGTGCCGCTATCCTGTCGATCGTGACTTTCTTTTTTCTTTTTTAAACACGTTTGATACCCATATTTTTTAATGATGTTTTTTTCATTCGTTCTTTTTAGTGGCTGTATAGCCGAATGTTACTGCTAATTATATATTTGAAGAAAAAAGTGGCATGTTTTTTGTTGGTTGACATTATGTTTGACGGTGAAAGTCATTGGAAATTTGGAAGATGCGACTGAAATTGTAGAAAAACTGTTTAAAAACAAATTACTTCTGCTTTGGTAAGTAAGTAAGTTAGTCTTTTTTTTACAAATCATTACGTTGTTTAAATGTTCAAGACAATTCTTACTATAAAAACCTGATTGTTTTAGGTAACATCTTGATAGATTATACGGAGGCCCACCCTGACCTGGCACTAGGAAGGTGCACAAGGACGAAGGAGGGCCGCAGTCTAGCTTAAAGGCTCTGAGAGGAATGCGCCCTGATACTGAACAATGTAGGGGCAGACTGTAGGTAGGTACTCATAAAAACTAGTGAGGATTATTCATACAATATGATATTAATGTAGGTACTAACCTGAGACTACTCTCTGATCAACATTTATTCCTTTTTCAGAATTACAACGAATATAAGAGTAAACTCATAAGAAAAATTAAATCAGAAAGAAAAGACAAGTGCAACAGGAGGAAGGCAGCTGCTGAAATAACATTGTCTCAGGCAGAAGATATAGAGTTGCTTGCTGCAAAGCTTTCAGAAATATCATTGCATGGCTTAACACCAACTAATAGACGCCGCCGCCGTAGTCACATTTTGTTTGATCTAAAACTATTATCGTGACCTAATGTAAACCTATAGTGCAAATAAACGTATTGAATATTAACCCATTCAGAATGCTATAACTCCTTTTGAGTTTTATTTAATATATTAGAATTTGTTATGATTAACTACATTAATACGGTACTTATCGCTTACAAACATCTTAGAGCAAATATGTTACTTGTAGGTATTAAACTTTGAGTAGAATGTAGAAATTATTTAATAGGAATTTATTCTTGTTAACTATAGTGTAGTCTTGTTTTAGTAGTTTCATTTTGCAAGAAGCAATTGAGTTTTATTTATCTGAATATGTGTACGTTGTGGGTCTCTCATAAACTAGCTAGTAACTGTGTTAAATAAAGGAAGATATTTCAAAATACTATAGCCTTTTATTCTGAAATACTTATACATTTTTACACATTTATAATAATCTATATAAGTACCTATATAAAAGAAAGTTGTGTTGTTTACAGTATTTACATAACTACAAAACGTATACAGGCAAAGGTCCACAAGGAGGAAGATTCAAAGTCCGTAGGTAAACACCAACACAATGAAAAAACTGCAGCAGGAGATAGAGTAATCCAAACGTATATAAAATCAAACATGACACACACACGACATATCGGAATAGGTTTTTTTTCCTTCTTTACCTTCTTTCTCCTAGATATGAATTGTTATTCAAAGAAACATTATGTGTTTTTTTATCGATACTATATAAAATGTGAAGAGACATTGAAAGGACTTTGCTAAAATAGCAGTGTCTGCTCAAATGCAGTTTTGACAGTTGACAGCCATTGAAAAAAACGTCAAATAAATTAGGGAATACGGTTTTGATGCGACATCATGAAGCCACTGATTACGGGAATACCAAAATTTGCTAAGATGGCTCCGTGGCCCCACGATGGCGCCATCGATGTCAAAAATGTATCAAAAAACGAGTTTTGCGGAATACCAAAATTTGCAACCATGGCTCAGTGGCTTCATGGTGGCCCCATTGATCCCAATCAAGCCAAGCCATTTTTTTACAGAATACCAAATGTGTCAAAAATTGCTGTCGACAGTATACCGACACGATATCCACGGCTATTTTAACTTACAGAATCAAGGCCCTGATATCTAGTGGTATTTTTATGAACTACGTACGATGGCCAAAAGAACTTGGAAATTACATCTAGTTTATAGTCTGATCCTTAATCCGAGTAAGTGCAACTGTCAATTATACCAAAAAGGGTGACCAGCTACAATAGTGATGTTCAGCAATCTATAGATTTAGATGTTTAGTTGAGCCTAATTTTATTAGGTACCTAATAAAAAAAAAATAGTAAGTATGCAATAGGTTTTTATTTAATAAAAAGATTAGAGGAATATAATAGCATACTTATTAAAATTGCTCACTACAAAATTATTACAAAAGATGGAAAATTTATTAAGAGATTTAGAGAAATTAAAATAAAACATTACAAGTTCTTTTATACATTTTTACACGACTACGGCGAAGCCAAAAGGAAGTGTGTTTGGCAGTCTATGTATGTATGTATGTTCCACCGTAACTTCTAAAATACTGAACCAATTTTGATAAATGAGGTGTCAAAAGATTCGTAATAGGCGTGTAAAAACATGGTTGAGAGCTAACATGTTAGAAGAGCGATTAACAGGTTTAGCTCTTCTAAACATTCACCCGGAAATAGTACCAGACATCTCAAATATTATCACCCGATTCGCAAATACAAAAAGACGACTTCCATTTGTTTTATAAGTAACTAGCTTTTACCCGCGACTTCGTCCGCATAAGTTTTTTTGTTTTCTCCCGGCTGTAAGTCCCCCTGCAAAAATGTCCCACTATCGTGTTCCGGTCCTCAACTTCACATCAAAATTTGTTCAAAAGCAACCTAAGCACATAATGGATAGCTCCGAATGTTTCCTTAGTAAATATAAAAAGTAAATAATGTAAATCGGTTAAGTAGTGTGATGGAATGTCGCTAAGTTTCGATCCAAGTAAAACTGTTAAATAAAGCCAGTTGCATCAAAATTTTATCATAAATTCCCTAAATTATGGCGCCTACCTACCCTCTAAGTTAGAAAAGTGATCAAATACTAACTTGAAGTCTTAGTAACACTCAGTTTAAAAAAAAACATCAAAATCATTTCAGTAGCTATGGTGTCATGCGCTTTTTGACACGATCACGCTAGATTTCCGCGGGAATGAGGTATTTTCCCGCCGTAAAAAGTAGCCTGCGTCCGTGCCTAGGATCCTATCTTTAAATTAACCAAGTCTTATAAAAATCCGTTCAGACGTTAAGGCGTGAATGAGGTTAACTTTTAAAACAAACGATTTAAAATCACTAACTCAATTCAGTTTTCTGCCTACTTCCTACCCCCTAAGTACGATGACGTGATCATTTTGATCTTTTATCCGTTTTTAGGTAACCATCTATTACCTTACTAAATTTCATCAAAATCCGTTCAGCCGCTTAGACGTGAAAGAGCAAAAGTCCCAACAAAAACGACTAAAAATCACTAACTCAATTTAGTTATCTGCCTACTGCCTACCCTCTAAGAACGATGGCGTGATTATTTATAGCCTATGACCATTTCTAGGTTATCATCTATTACCATACCAAATTTCATCAAAATCCGTTCTGCTGTTTAGGCGTGAAAGAGTAACAGACAGACAGACAGACAGAGTTACTTTTGCACTTATAATATTAGTATGGAAGTATGGATTAGTATGGATTAAGTATTAAGTGCCTAAATATAAAGTTTCATGGTTTTATCTTTGAATAATGACGATCTCCCATACTAACTTTCATCCCTTATTACCACCCCCTTAAGCCGTTTTTTTTTTCTCAAAATAAAAAAGTAAAACATAGCCTGCGACCTTTCCTAGGCTTTGGTCGAACTCTGTAACAGATTTTATGCAAAAAAAGTTCCGGAGTTAGGTGTGGAAGCGTAACTTTGATAGGACTTCCATACGAACTTTCATCCCTTATTTCACGTCTATACAGGTAGATATTTCCAAAAAGCTAGAACAAATATTTATTTATTTAGTACTAAGTGCCCAAATATAAAGTTTCATGGTTTTATCTTCGAATAATGACGATCTCCCATACTAACTTTCATCCCCATTTATTACCACCCCCTTAAGCCTTTTTTCGCGACAAAATAATAGCCTATGTCCTTTCCCAAGGTCTAGACAACCTCTCTACCAAATTTCATTGAAATCGGTTCAGTAGTTTAGGCGTGAAAGCGTAACAGACAGACAGAGTTACTTTCGCATTTATAATATTAGTATGGAAGTATGGATGTATAAAATAAAATTGTGTCTTGTGCAATAATGTTTTTTTTATTCCAGATACCTATTTTTTATTAGTGTAGTGAGTGACCCCCTCCAAAATTTCAGGCTACGACCGCGCCTGGAATGAAGCTTCACATAGATTATATGTATAATGTAGGTAGGTACCTATGTATGTTATAAGTAGGTAAATCTACATTATTTTCTTCGAATATGCTGCGAAACGAAATGTCTTATACAGGGTGTAACAGAAAGGAGGTATAAAGCCGAAACACAGCGATAGTCCTCATGAAACTGAACAACTTTCCCCAAGGAACATGGGTCGTATCTCGAAAAAATTTTTTGGGTCGTCCATACTTACTCGATCAGCTAATCGGACATTTTGTATGGGGAGGCGAATTTTTTTTTCGAGTTACAACCCATGTGCCTTGGGGAAAGTTATTCAATTTCATGAGGACTATCGCTGTGTTTCAGCGTTATACCCCCTTCCTGTTACACCCAGTATAACCAAGACACTGCTGTTAAAATCACGACAGTCATTTGTTTATGATGAACATTATTGAATACCATTCAATTGGTGCCTCCTTTTTTATATGTTTTTATTTGTAGAAACAATCTCAGTTGAACAGGGATTGTTGTTTAGAAACCAGTATTAGCTAAAGAGAGACTTGCATTCCTAATGTTTAGCACAAGAACTAAATTAGTTTGGCAAGCAATTTTACTTCGCACACAACGTGTGACAAACTTGAGAAAGTACCGTTTTAACCGCAGACGTGTTTCACTAAAACCTATTAGAATTTGTTGGTTGTTACTTCTTTGGCCCTTATTAGGCGTACAGTCCGAGGACTACGAATTCGCGGCCAATATTTTATAAGTAGGTACTCGAATGTATTTAATAGGTACTTTTAGTAAAGTAAAGTAACCATTTATTTCCAGTTCAAAATAAGTAAGTAAAATAAAACAATTTAAGTAAAAACAATAAGCAAAAACAGTAAACAAAACAAAACATCACCCATACATACCTACGCACATACATATCAGCCCCGCCTCTTTCCTATCGAGGTAGGCAGAGACTACTTTCTTCCACTCACTTCAAACCAAACACACTTCCTTCGCTTCATCCACATATGTGCAAACGCCTGTTCAAAATATTTTACAATCGCCAAAACATATTTCTGAGTTATTGCTGTAATAAAATAAACAAGAGTTGTTTTCTCAGAGCTGAGATTTGGTAATGCAAAGTATGGCACATTTAGGAATTAGGTATTTTCTGCTACAGCGGTTGTCCATCGCTATCCAGCTTGGAAACGCAGCTGGGGTGATGGGCACGTTTGCACCAGGGGAGACCAGGGGCGGGTCATTCCCGGATTAGTGTTAGTTAAGTTTAAGTTTAGTTTAGTGGTTATATTTTATTTATTAGAGTGTAGTATTTTAAATAACATATTCCCATGTATAGTATTTTTAAATATAAATAAAATTATCTAGATTATTAATAAGAATAATATAAAATCATGTTCATACATAAATATCACACCTCTTTCCTATCGCGGTAGGCAGAGGTCATATCCCTCCACTTGCTACGATACAAACACATTTCTTTCATCCACATTCATCAGTCGCCTCAAAGACTTGGTCTTATATAAATTTGATAAGTCCCTACTTATTAAATTAATTAGTAGGTTAAAATTGTATAGCTACAAATTGAAAGTAAACTTCATGTAACATTCACGAAATACTAAAAAATAATAGACATTCGTCCACATCAAATGTTCAATAATAATATAATAATTGCTATATACTCGTCTCAATGTGGTGAATGACATAATATAATTACACGTTAGTGATGGGAATCATCACTATCGATACGTCGATGATTAAATGGAAACGTGAAATATGAATAAGATGATTATGTTATATGCGTAAGTATGTTTTATGTAATTAAGATTCGCTGACTTTTATTGATAAAACTCTGATTAAGTATATCTTAAAACTTAAGCTGAAAGCTAGGAGTTTGTAACCCAATTATGGCAATGGAACTCGACTTGTTCCCTTAGCAAATAAAAATCATTTTAACCTAACACTTGTTTACTACAATTGCTTACTTAAATATATATTTTCGGTTAAAAGTCCAGTCTCTACCGATTTATATCAATAAAAATATCTTCCACAAAAGCATTGCAAATTTATCGATACTATTACGATCTCATCTCTAGCTCGAAGATGGGTCATTCGAAAGTAAAAGTCAAAGGTTACGGCGCCGGCGCATATCGTCACAACACTACACTTCAACAGATTCAACACAATCTTTGTACACAAATAGTGAATGGTACTTTCATAGTGATTGACATATTGATTCATCGAGTAAGTACCTACTACTAATTTTGAATAAGAGAGTTCTTTTGGAAAAAGTGGGCTTGGCTCGGTGATGTTTGTTGGAAATTTTAGGTAACCACTTTGTTTAGAAGTGACCTTTTCTGTAAATGCTGATTATCTCATATTTTTATAAGTACTTAATAAAAGATGACAGACACTTAGATTATTATCATTCTGAAGGATTTACTCACTAAAATTTTGATTTTTTGATAAATTAAGTTATGTATGAGGTATCTACCTCCTTTCTTACGTATCAGAGTAGGCTCGTGTGTGCCCCTGTAGTGGGGAATAGGCTGGTAAGGAGGAGGTACCTACTTATTTGGTACCCTACAAACCTACATTAATTCAATGTAGGTAGGTAATCAATTAATGTTTCCAATTAATTTATCATTACGACCAAACGTAGGTAGGTAATAGAACCACGACAAAACATTTTCTTTCATAGATTTCGCAGACCATTTCATGAAACACAAAAATTTCATCATTTCACAAAATGGTCATGTAAACATTATGTAAGAGTAAATAAAATAAGTAACATTGTGTTGTGATTATGAAAGACGTTTGAACCATCTATTAAATTAATAGAAGGTAGTTATAATAAATCAATTCAGACAGTAACATGTTAAAACAATAAACGAGCTTGTCGTCTATTTACAATAGATGCGAATGAAAGATTAAGTACTTTTCGTAGCTACGCAGTACCACGCAATAGGCAATAAATGGTGGTTAATATCTATAGGTACCTACTAATATTAATTATATTACAACTTTTACTAAAACTGACGTGCGTGAATGAGGTGACTGATGAATGTGAATGAAGCGAAAGAAGTGTGTTTGGATCGTAGCAAGTGGAGAGAAGTGGTCTCTGCCTCGATGGGAGAGAGAGGCGTCTCTGATAAGAATGTGACTTTTACTGCAATTGTAAAGAGCAAAAAAGTATTTATTTTATAAATAACATAATAAATACCTACCTTTTCAAATAACATACAATAAATATTCTATAGGTCGCACCACGTAAAATGAACTCTGGAAACAATTGAAAGTGATGTGTTCGCGCATGGGGACACTTACGCACGAAAGTGCTAGGGCTATTTATCGTTTCATTCTTGAAAGAGTCTTTCGCTCGCGGTTACGTATGTTGACTTATAGACTTACGTAGGGGATGATGATTCTGATTCAAAAGATGATGAAAGTAACGACAACGATAATATTAAAATGGCCACTTTTGGCATCAACACCGCGACCTCATCTGGTTTTCACGCCACCCAAGAATGCTTAATGGGAGAACAATATTTTTTAAAATTTTTGAATATTTTTTTAAACTTTTACACATTTAACACTAAATCCAATATTTTTTTTAATTTATATTCCACCCTACTAATACTACTAATAATAATATTTTTCTTTCCTTTGTGCGTAAAACCATGACTGTACATGACTGTAAACACTTTCGTGCATGATGGTATTTCAGAACAAATGTTAAACGTCAGACTCAAAAATCGTCTAATTCGCAGCTGTCAGCTAGTATTCTTTTTATGTGGCGCGACCTATACCTATCTATCATCGATGATCAGAAAAAAAACTTTGAAATACCAAAAAGCAAATCTCCAATGCAATGAAAGCTCAAGTCACGTAACGATCACTCACAAATGAATGAAAAATATTAATTAAAATAATCGAAACCGTATTTCTAAACTCATCAACTATTTACTATTTTAATTAAGCGCATAGTGTTTGCGAAATAATGTTTTACGTTTTGGATATTTATAACTTACGTTACGATTATTCTTAGCAAAAATCATCCTTTTTCAACATATAAATTTCTTTGTAGCAGCTAATCCTACTCTTATCATAATTGTCATGTCCAATGGATGGATGTAGGTAAGTATGTGAGAATATTTGATGCTCAAGCACGAAAAACCCACTGAATAAATTGTAATGAAACTTTTCTGTATTGTAGTTTACATACATGTACATACATATCCGTCACGCCTCTCTCTCATTGGGGTAGGCAGAGACCACTTCCTTCCACTTGCTACGATCCAAACACACCTCTTTCGCTTCATCCACACTCATCAGTCGCCTCATACATGCCCGTCAGCTTAGGGTACTCTAGATTTGGCTTAAATTTTAGAATAACATTTAATCTACTTATATTATTTTATGATACAGTCATTTTCCAAGATGACGATAAATGCCTATCAAGTAGTGGTAGGCAGTCGATCTGTACAAACCTAGGTACTTATAATGTATAGTGAATACAAAATCGCATAGTATAAAAAGATGCTACCATAAACGCCAGTGTACATATTCGTGACATGATCGTAATTTACTATCGTGAGTTATTTTATATTTCAGTAGACAGCCGTTTACTTATATGACGGTGGTTTTAAGTGAGGAGCGATTGCGAGTTGAAAAGTATTGGGAATTTAGTTACTAGGCTAAAAGAATCGATCTACATATTCCACCATAAAATATCGAATCTCTAGGGTTTCAAATTCTGAAAAAAGTGAAACCTACTCCGACCATAAATACAGCGTAAATTTCCCAAATAACGAAATGGTTCGAAATGATACCTACTCAGTGTATCAGCTGTACTTTCAGCGTAGTATACCTAAATACCCATTGTGAAGCCGTACAATTGGTAGCTTCCAGATCTTTTCTAGATAGAATTATCTGTTTCTAAATTCTTCTGAAGCGAATAAGGTTACCAGATGAAAAAAACGAAAGTCCGGAGAAAAGTCCTAATTCTCATATAAAAGTCCTGAGATTTTATACAGTTCGAGAATTTCCTCTTAAAAACGTAGTATCGTTATGTACAGTAGGTACCTGTATAAAAAAGTATACACTTTAACTGCAATCTTATCAAAAGAAGATTATTTCGGTTACGTTTTACTAGGATGATTAAGTAGGTATAGATTTAAACTGCAATTATTTATAAAAAAAGACATTTTTTAGTTTATGTTAGTTGATTTAACTATTAATTAAAGAGATCTTTGAAAAATGTAAGCTGTATTTTGAAATTCCTGAGATTTCACAAGATTGACAAAGTCCGGCCGTACTCCTGAGAAAAGTCGAAAAGTCCGGTAATCTCAGGACAAATCCTGAGATATGGTAACCCTAGAAGCGAAGGAAGTGTTTTTAGATCGAAGGAACTGGAGGGAAGAGGTCTCTGTCTGGCTACGCCGATGGAAAAGAAACCTGACAGATACGTATGTACCTAAGTATGTTCTTCTTTCATCTAAAGAGAATGCACATTAAATAGTGATAACTGAACCGCAAAAGTCTCTGCCTTGTAAACCAAATGAGATAACCCGTCGCATATCAAGAGTTAGATGGTGATATACACCGCGACCTTACATTATACCCTTTCATTTTAGAAGCATACGCCTAAAGCCATTTGCTTTTTGATTTTGTAACCCAACACTCTATTAATATGTATGTTTTGATATTTTTGAGAAGCACGAATAGTTTTAGAATTGCTTTTCAAGGTTTTTTATGCTTAGATAATTACCTTTGTAATTTTATTTATCTTAATTAAGACTATATAGAATCGAAATTTGAAATAGAAAAGAATTAAAACTGTAGTATTTTTAAAATTTTGGTTTATGTTTTGAACTTCATTAATATTTACAATCCAAAAGCGGCTCATAAGATCTAGATTAGACTCTAGATAAAATATTTCACTAATACGTAGTAAAGTACCTAGGTACTTACCTACTAATTTTAAGAGAAATAAACCTTAAAATACGTACATATTTAAGGTAGAAAATGTATCAATAACAAACATCATGCTTTACCAATTTCTACAAACAAAACAAAATTTTCCTCAATTCACCTCTACCATATCAACCACATTCTTAATCTATCTAATTATAACCTCAAAAGCATTTTAGAAACAAAAGAAAGCGTTATTAGGTAAACAAATGACTGTCTTCAATTTTCAAATGACGTAAGCTTTTATCTCAGCGCAATCTGATTAGATGCATAGTGTAAAATACTTGAAGAAGAGATGAGATTTTATCGAAAGTATCGATAAAAAATATAATCTAATAGACGGCGGAAATATATTATATTACATCATTATTAATAAGTATATTATTTATTATATTTCTTTTACATTTTCAAGTTTATTTATTGGGCTGTGAATATATGTTGTGAATAAAATTGGGACAAAGGTGACTCTACTTTTAATAGAATTGTAGCATAAATAATTTATTTGGTATATTTTTGAACGTATACGTCATTGTCTACAAACAAAGATACAATATTTTTGGAAATATCACGGTCCTCTTATTTTACGAATATTACTTACGAAGATTTTCATGACAGCTTTTTTGATGTCAAAATAATCACAAGATTTTATTTATGTAATGCCTTTATTAAAGACATCTTCGTTTGCATTAATGCTCCCAATCATCGATACATAACGAACTGACCATGGACAACCCTAAAACCGATAATTGAGTGTTAAATTATGTATTTGTTTTAAAACCGCGCATGCGTGTAAAAAACAAGTCGCAATTTGTAAAATATAGTCGGAAAGTTCCGTTGGGATGTGATGTAGTTATGTAATGCGAAGGGAGTTTAAAACCAAGCCCAAGTGAGGGTTAAGAGCTTGGTAATCAACACTTTTATATTGTTTATTGACATTCGAATGAAAAAGGTTCCTACCTACAAAGTTATGGCACGTTTTGTCTCGTATCAAGGAAGAAGATATGTCGAGACAGACAACGTACAAGAATTTAAAATTGGAAGCACTCAAAAGTTTGTTTTCTTTTAATTTACGTTCTGTCCAATGAGGAAGGAATATAAGGAGTGGCCCAATTTTTTTTTCATATACAAATGAGTTTATGACAGCGTGCCAAGGTTGCGCCAAGTTTTCTCATAGTTTTCTTGGTAGATGACCTGTGAAACGATAAATAGTACCATTCAAAAAGTAACTATTTTGCGCCAGACCAGACGCAGATCCGGACGGTATGGCTCCTCCTTATATATTCTATACTCAAAGCTTCTGTCAACTGAAATTAAAGGCTTTTACATTAGCGGCCAGCTGAAGTTTCACATGTAATATACTTAATATGGAAACGCCAGCTGCTCGTTGCGTCCAGTGAATAGTGTTTATTGGTCTAACAGAACGTAAGGTGTTAGTTAGTATAGACTGACTAGGTACATGAATTCTAAAAATAGCCAATTATATATGCTAATCAGTCATCTGGCTAGATAATAAATGTGTACGCTGTAGGAACCTATAGATGTTATGAAACCTAGACTTTCGCTTTGAGCACTTTTTCAAATACTTAGATTAATGGAGAAACATAATACCTACTCTTCAGTTAGAAGAAGAAAGTGCAATCATTGTCAAATTACATATTCATAAAGAAAGTCCTAGTCGATGGTTGTACAATTATGAAAAATATACAGTTTAGTAGTTACAACATGTTTGTTATTAATGTTAGAAACTAAAACTAAACTAACAAACTAAACTAACTAACTCATATGCTGTACCTTTTGTATAACTTCTCTTTTTTTTCTGTCTCTATGTACTATCATCTTACAATAAACTGTTAAATAAATAAATAATAAATAAGCTTCTCTGTAAATAAAAATAAACAGACAAGCACCATTCTTTTCAATTTGATATCAAAATATACTCGTACTCACTTATAAGTATCAAAACATAAAGTATATAGGTAGTTATAGACACTTTTGTCTCTAATTGTGTAGTTAGGTGATGTCATACGAGTACATAGGTAAACGTCCTTTTTACTTAATGGTACCTTCTTATTTACTCATATCTATTTAACCAAAGATGTAACCAACCAATGTCAAGTAGATAGGTAAGTACTCATCGAATGAAATACTTTATTTTTCTTATTTGGAACTCACCGTTCAAAACACTACCTACACTCTATTGAATGGACTTAAGTTAGAAAAAGGTTAAGGATTAAGGGATTATGATCTAAAGCAGCTATAAGACGTTTACTGCTGGACATAGGCTCCTCATTAAGATTTCCACTTCTCTCAAACAGAAGGAGCTTGCATTCATTCAGTTCCTGAACTAAATTGCATAAATATTAATTACGGTCACAAAATATAGAAAACAGAACTTTCTCATTTTGCTACCTACCAAAAATCTAGCCAAACCAAAAACGTAATATGGCATAGCATTTAAAAGGTAACATCATCTCGCCAACGCAAATTCCATTAGTTTTTACCTAAACATTACCTATTTGTAAAATATGATTTTAGTGCTTAAACTCACAAGACTTAAATTAAAACTCTATTTGTATAACCACACGTACTGGTCACGTTTCAAGTAAGATATTGCAGGTTTTAATTGCTTTAAAGTGAACGGATGCAATTCTATGAGAGTTTGCCAACCTTGTGATGTCTTACTGTGTATTTAAGTATAGTGTAAATGACTTGAATGCCCATGGAACGCATTAGTAAATGGATCGTCTTTCAAATTCTTGGCTAATTTCAAATTTCTGACTCGAAGCAGCTAAGTGATTCTCAATTTGAACATATCTATCCGTTCCGATGATCTCTTTACATTTTAACATAAAGTTTTTGCCAGATGTATAGAATGCACAATTTCTCAACTAAGGTCCTTCTGGAACTAGCTCTAAAGGGAGAGTGTTAGCGTCTCCGCGATTTATCGTTTTTTTTTTGTTTCGCAGAAGCCCCTAGTCTCCACGGAGGCGACTTTGCTTTTTTTTCATTTAAAATCGGCTGAACCGCTGTAACGTAAAAATCAGAAAAAGTAATACCCTCTCAAAATTCATAGTCCCTAAGAAATGACACCGATTATATTCTCACAACTAATAAAATTACCATAAACCGATTCTTCTAAAGGAAAACAGTAAGTTATAAACATGTTTACATCAAAAACTTACATTCCGATGTATTGGTAACAGTTTAGTAATATAAATAATAAATATTTTTTTAAAAAATGAGATAAAGGTCGTGGGTTCGAGGTAAGGCTGCAAGGTCTGAATAATTTAATGAACTAAATTAGAAAAAGTTTTTAAACTGTTTAAGGACATATTGTTTCTCTTCTACTTCAGTAAATTAGCATGATTATTGAACAACTTAAATAAATTGTAGGATTTTAATTTTACAAATATAGGATTTTAGGAAAAAAGCCTACCTCTTGATGTCTGAAAGCCTTTTTACATACTCCTTCACAACATGCCGAAACAAACAGCCCCTTTATAATATAGAGACGGTCACACAAAGTAATGGAAGCCTCGAAACCCTAATAAAAACCACACTTTCCTCTTAAAATATATTTTAACTGGCACAGTGCCCATCACAAAATGCTCAATCTCAAAACTGACCCTTCAACACTAAGATAATTACAAAATTATTCATCAGTATAATTAATTATCTTTGATTAATTAAAATTACTCTTTCGTAATTGTTTTTGAAGTACAGTATATTACATTTGTATGAATTAGTGATAAGCATGAATTAGTGGTTATTATGACCTGTTGGCTATTCTATACCTTCCCTTGGGCGTCAATTCGTAAGTGAAGTTTTATAAATTTAAGGCTTTCGATTATTTTACTAAAATCAATATTTAACTGAACTCTAACTCCCTCGCTGGTATAAAGACAAATAGCTCTAATATAACAGCGAAAAACTGTTATTAGCTCTCTAGTTTTTATCTAAATTACTAAATTGATTTGTAAGCTGTTGTTTTTCCTAAGAAAATAAAATAAAAATAAATAAAATATTCATAATGATAGGTACTAGAGTTATTATATTATGAATACAGAGCTCTTGGATCGAAAAAATATTATCCTGTTGTAAAAAGCTGATGAATGTGGATGAAGCTAGTAGATATGATCTCTACCTTATCATATCAGCCTATGGACGTCCACTGCTAGACAAAAGCCCCCCAAAGATCTCCACAACGACCGGTCTTGCGCTGCCCACATCCAGCGGCTTCCAGCGACTTTAACCAAATCGTCAGTCCACCTTGTTGGAAAACTTTGTTTAC
Organism: Anarsia innoxiella; assembly: GCA_947563765.1. Taxonomy (NCBI): domain Eukaryota; kingdom Metazoa; phylum Arthropoda; class Insecta; order Lepidoptera; family Gelechiidae; genus Anarsia; species Anarsia innoxiella. Next base: position 9,443,842 of record OX387406.1, read on the forward strand.
CTACCCAAAATAGGCAATGTATGTATTTGAAAAATCACATACATACCTACCTATATCACTTGCATATCTTACACTATCTACACACTAAAGCCGCCGGCTTTTTTGACAGCTGCCAGTCGTATGACGTAAATCCGCCGGCCCAGCCGGGCGGCATGCCGGCGGCTTTGGTGTGTAGATAGCATTACGCAAACAAAACTCTTTATCTATTACACAAATCGATTATATTAGAAAACATTCCCAGTATGTGTAATCCTTAATAGCGAGGATGTAACGTGTAATTTTATCATTTTAATTCAGACGCCACAGAATACGTAATATGATAATGTATTTAATTACTGTATGTTTGGCTTGGGGCCACAGTTCGGGCTTAGTTTCGGTAATTCACCGATGGTGCAACTTTCTATTGCTATTGCAGTTATTTTTATAGAGATCCACTTAAGCTTCGTTAGCTAGTAAATGCAAAGAAGTTTGATTAAAGAAATAAAGGTCTACCTATACACGTCCGGATCGTGCCCGGGACGTGACCGGGCCGTGGCCTGTCAGGAGGGAAAAAAATACGTCATCATGACAACGTGTGTGAAGTAATCCTTAGAAAATTGGAATGATATCCTGACACGGCCCGGATGTGTGTAGATAGACCGCATTATCCAAATAATCTTTGAATAAATAGTCCAAAGACAGAAGACATTTTTGTAGTTATTTGACAATATACATTTCCTTCACTTAGTACGAGAATTCAGTTTTTCTCAATTATGTTGAGAAAAGCCGTTATGTTGAGATAAACCGTTAACTATATATGGATATAGTTAACGGTTTATTCCTTTTGTCAATGCAAATTGAAAACAAAATGAAATACATTTTGAATTTTGAAAATACCAAATCTTTAAAGTATGTATATTGTACTGTACAGTCCAAAATGATTGTACAAAGAGCTAAGAATTCAAGATAAAACATTCAAATGATATTCTAAAGCAATTTATTCAGTTGTCTGTATCTCTGTAGGACGCAGGCGCCATCATTGAAATCAGAAGCTAGTTTACTATCCATTTCAACACCGAATCTTTGTAATTAATATGCCATAAGATAATTTTACGATGAGCGAACTCAGGTAGGTACTCAAGCATATTTTAAGTTTATAATAAGACGACAACATTTTAGCACAGATTACTTAATAGTTACTACTGTTGTCGCTTTGCATGTACTGTAGCTTGACATATTTTGCACTTATCGAAAATGAAAATGAAAAGTGTTTTATTCAAAAATAGGCAAAATTCATTACACTTTTTTGATATCACTTTTTTTTATCTAAAACTACTGCCGGTTCACTACCTGTATAGCCGAGAGGAAGAAGACGGCAAGAAACCTTCGGCACAGGGCCCTACGTTATGTGCTATATATCTTTTTTTTTTTATCGAGACACTTATATACAATTACATTATCTTTATTATGTTATTATTTATATTAACTATTGCAGGTGCTCATTTGAATAAAAAATCGGCATTTTTCCTTACTTTTACTTCACCTTCATTCAAACTGACCAATCTAACTAGTTTGATATAAAATATATAATATATTCACAAGTTAAAGCCCATGGCGAAACAAGCGATTTGCTCTAAGACTATAAATTATACATGACATGACTCATAACCTCATACACATTCAAATCGTTACAAAACATTGACATTGAACAATCAAAACATAGGGTTCACATTATAATTAATTCAGGCCTTCTAGGCAGGATTTGGAAATTGCTAATTGTTAGAAAAATACTGGGTTTTAGTTATATTTACATACAATAGGAGATGGACATAGAGGTTATTTCTCAGCTTTTGATATTATGGACATATTGACAAGTCGGTCACTGGGGGATGATTTGGTAATATTCACGGATTTACCTGACTTTCATGAACTACGGTTTGAACCATGATTGAAATATCCCTCGCATATCATCATGTCAGCCTATGGACGTCCACTGCTGGACAAAAGCCTCCCCCAATGATCTCCACAACGACCGGTCTTGCGCTGCCCACATCCAACGGTTTCCAGCGACTTTAACCACGTCGTCAGTCCACCTTGTTGGAGGCCTTCCCACACTGCGTCGTCCGGTGCGTGGTCGCCACTCGAGAACCTTTCTGCCCCATCGTCCATCGGTTCTACGAGCAATGTGCCCCGCCCACTGCCACTTAAGGTTTGCGATTCTTCGAGCTATTTCTTGATAAAACGCCAAGTCGGTATCAAAAGTAAAAAAGCAAGGTTTAGCTGCCAGTGCGTTGAAGTTGTCAAAAGAGCCACGGATTGAGCAGTATTGAGCAGTAACCAAGTAAACACTTGGTTAACAATACAATGAAGTTACCGTTAAAGAATTAGTTTTGTTTTACCTCGTTTTATTTTCTTATCTGACTCTATGGATTGACAGGTTTTTAAACCATCATCAAGGCAGAGTAAACCAACGCCACTAACTATCTATCGCTTAATCTGTAGATAGCGCAATAAAGATCATGATTACATAAGAAACAATGGACACACCTAAAACAGCTATAAATCCAAGGAGGCTTACAAAATGCCCACCAAGACCCACACAAGAACAATACAGTAATATTTAACCTTCCTTGCAGTTAGAATACGAATGGACCCGAAATGGCCCGTTACAACACCAACCTTGCCCCTTTACCGTTTTAGAAATATAAAATTCAAAACACGCCTGGCTACTGTAAGAGTTTTGCTAATGAATCCTTAACGACCGTTTGATTATATTTGGCATATATTTAAATAAATATTTATCTTGATACCTAATTCAGAATATTCTAGAAAGAAACGCTGAATTGTTATGAAATGAAATGAAATTCATTGAATCCTGTAGGTTTTGACAACACTTAGGACGGGTCATTTTTTAAAGTTAATGCTAGATTCGCAAGAGTGCAGTTTTCCCCAGAGAAGAACTTAGCGAGAAACACTGTAGGGTTGCTCTTAATCTATCTCGTAAAGATAGATTCCAATGTTAATGAATTTAAGATAATTTATGAGGAATAATTTTCTCTAGTGTCTACTTAAACCCAGACTTTATCATAGTACCTAGTAATCAACAGGTTTATGACCATTCCTAATTAGTAATAAGTAGTAGGTGTGAAATTTAATTATTACAATTAAACTTAATATATTGTTTTGTATTGCGATTTGTTTTGTTTTGCGAATATATTGTATTGCGACGACCTGAACATATTTAGGGAAGATTGGTGGGAAGCCGCCACCGAGAGAAATGTGTGGAGAAGTGGGAAATGGGAGTGGCTTTTGCCCAGCAGTGGGACAATATAGGCTAAAAAAAATGTTTCAAAGTGTTTGACTAGAGCTCCTCTTTGTCATTACATACTTACTTATGTATTAGTTATACATACATACCTATGCCTATACTTTTTTTATCAAAATAAAAGACGACAAAACATCAACAGATTTCTTATTTTAACTACGTAATATATTTATTTTAATAAACACCTAGACAATACAGCTAAATCCTACTAATATTATAAATGTCAATGTTTGTGCCGATGGATGGATGGATGTTTATTACTCTTTCACGCAAAAACTACTTAACAGATTTTGATGAAACTTGACAATATTGTAGCTTGCACGTCAGAATAACACATAGGCTATAATTATATTTAACGATGTCATGATTATCTTCCAAGATATGACGAAAAATACGTACGAAGTCGCGGGCAGCTTCTAGTCTATCATAAATCTAAAAACCCAAATTACTCTTTCATTCTCCCAAGCAATCTTCTTAAATCAAATTTGAATAAGTACAAGCTTTTCGCCTTTCTCTACTCCGGCTCTTATTTCTAACAGTCAGTTTTAGGCCGAAAACTTAATTGCAACGCTCTATTGAAACTTAGTCGGCATTTCGGTCATTTCACAAGCATCAAAGTGCAAAATAACATAGTGCAAGTAGTCTTCACTTTGTACTCTGTGGTGTAATTTGTAAACTTCAGCGGTAGTAATAGAAAAATGTAAGTTATGTACTTACCTATTAAGTTTATTAAAATGATTGTCTCTGTCAGATTTCCGTACTTTTTCAGAAAGTGACCCACTTGCTTGACGCATGGTGCCATTGGTCAAAGGCCAGGGGCCCAAGCATGCTAATTTAAAATAGCCTCAGTTGTGTGTCAGTGGCATTTTATGACAGATTTGGTATGCTGCAAAACAATGGTTTACACTGATTGCGATCAAATGTGTCAAAAAATGACATTGACACTCTGCCGACACACAACTGAGATAATATTGTAAATATTAGCAGACTTGGGCCCCAGCTCGTTTACGTCATTAACAAATGAATCACTATCTTTAAAACAAATGACATATCTGTCATGTGTTTGTTGCATGAACGTCATATAATTTCAACAAATGACAATACGGCGATACTCAAATCTTGTGATCATAAACTTGCCTTATTAGAGCCTTACCCCGTTTAACCCCCTTATTACAAAACGAGGTTTAAAGATAGTCCGACGTTAGTTCGTTTCTTTTGACGTTTCGGCTATGAACAAAACGTCAAACTAAACGAACTTATGTTGGACTATCTTTAAACCTCGTTTTGTAATAAGGGGGTTAAAGTTTCTAACTTAAACCATCACAAATTATGAAATGACACAAATAATGCGACCACTTGAAACATTTTTTAGTTTGACCTTAAATCTAATGAGAATTATATGAAGTCTTATGTGAGACTATTATTTTCATTCTAAGCGAACTGTATTGCACTTTATATTGTAATTCAAATGTTTTGTAATCTTCCGTCTTTAGTGAAAATGAGATTTTGATGCAATGAAACTAATGTACCGACGACGCTGAAACTTTTTTTTTAACTCAAGGATTTATGCAAATGTTTTTTTTTTCTTAAAATCCTTGATCGTCACTTATCTCAAATGGTGCAAGTACGGAAAACTGACACCAAAATGTTTAGCAGTGACGCTGTAGCTGTAGGTACTTTAAATATAAAAATAACTTTGGCATTGCTAGGTACTTATCCATGAGGCTTTATTACGTAGTTTAAATATTTTCCCTTTTCCCATGAATAACAATAAAAATACACCTTCCCAATTCTTATTACATACACTAACTTCGCAACTAGTGCGCTGTGCAGTCAGTAAACATTGTTATAAAATTGTCATTCGGTTCATTCTTTGATAAGATTCCACTTTCAAACAAATTGTATTTTAGATTCTAGTTTGTTTAAAGTAAATCAAATGTCATGTCTGATAAGTTGTTGTTGTATGAAATAGACTTGTTAACAAAGTGTGAATATTCACATCCTGTTTAAATGATTGGAAAATGATTTGTCATAGACCTTATTTATAGATTGAATAAATACACTTTTTTGATAGATATCTACCTACTAAGATAAGTAGGTATTGATACCTCTATTAATGAAAACTTATTACTTAATAGTGCACGATAACAAGGTATGTTACAACTATCGTAAAATGTTTTCAACTATTGTAGGCGATTTGCGAACTCCAGTAGACTCTATATTGTATTGTTACCTAGCTTAATAAGCTTTACTATGCAATTAATTACGTAAAACATTGAATGAATGAATAAAGTGGTATAAACATGATATTTCCAAAACGACTGAAAACAATAGAATTTTTATTTTTATAGTTTTATTGCCGACTTAACAATCGATTAAACCTAAATAAGGTTTTTTTTATCGAAAAAGAATTATATTCTGCTGATTCTGCAACTTAAGATATGAGACGAAAATACTAAACTTAAAACTTTTTAATCACGGTTCAAAAACGACCATAAGCAGACATTAGTACATCATAGACATCAAAATAATAGCAGATAGTACCTATTATTAACTCCTCAATTGTTTAGCAATAGTTTCTAACCACATAATAGTAGGTGTAGCTACATATCGGTCAAAATGTCCCGCCTTCCGCCACTTTATCCACTCGAAGTAGAGTTTAAGACCATTATTATATTTCGCCATGACTGTCAAACGTTTTACAATGAAGAATTTTGAATAGTTCTGCTTTCATGTTTCATGACGAGTTGGCAAATAGGTCAACATCCTCAGGGCCCGGGTTCGATTCCTGGATAGGCAGATATCTTGGTCTTGATGTTAAGTCTTGATGTTTGTATGTTTGTGTGTATATCTTTGTGTGTCCATAACACTAACGGCATAGGAATACCTAGTGTTGGGCTAAGTGTTTAAAACGTATGGAAATTCATGTAAATCACAGTCTATGGAATTCAAGGGTAACTCTCCTTATCCCATATTGAGATAAAAAATATTGAAAACTAGTTTACAATTAATAAATTTTTAGTTCCAGTATAGACAAATTGTGCAATGCAGTTAATAATTATAATATAAACACAATAAGTATTTATTATTTAACAGTTACTACAACACAGTAGATATTTTCTATTCAAAATCGCAAGCTTAAGCACAACACAAAAAAAATAGGCAAGTCAAAAGATTTTTTCAATTACCTAGTCTAAGAGTGCACAAAATGATTCAAAAAGCGACCTTAGGCGTTTCACCTATGACCTCGAGTGACCTTACCACTGTATCCCAAACTAAAAAAAAATGGCATGACGCCCTCCAATTAGACAAAACTTCCTCTTCGGATGAGCATCTCCCTTGCTTGCACAACGATCCTTTCTCCTCCCCTCTAATACGACCACTCGGTTCTGCTATATATCGAGATACAGGCAAGCAGCATCACATTACTTCACTACCACCCGAAGTGACCCATCACTAAGCATCATGAAAGCCTTCGTAGCGGTAAGTCCGCAGTGCCTGTGCCAGTGTTTTTAAAAAGTGAAAAAAAAACAAGTGTCAGTGACGTTCCGAAATCAAAAAGTGCAAAGGATTCGATATTGTGTTCAGAATTGTCAAAGATGGCGGGAAACACTGTTTTCAAGTGGTTTTTTTGAATTTGGAATGGCCTACACTCGTTTTCCCGGGAGCTATTTTGAACGTTATCGATTTGGATTTTGGCATGTATTCTGTAGTCTTTATCACGAAATATTAATTATTTTAATTACTCATCTGTCAAAAAGATAGATGCTCAAATCGATAGCGATCAAAATACTCTCGCTTTCTCCCCTTTGTTTGCCCATCGTAGTTACATCCCGTAATTAATTTCTCATTTAAATTATGAAAGTACTTATAAATTACGAAAACTTCTCACAGTGTCTTAGGCCTTAATTCTCACATTTATTACATTACACTTTCTTTAAAACAACAATGGATATTATATCACTGCCTTTGTTGGATAACATTCGGTAATTTTTCATCGATCACGCATGATCGTAGAGACAAACGATTCTTATCAATCAAAAAGTAACTAGCAAACTAATAAAAAAAGAATTGCAAATATTTGAATAAACTTTTTTCACATTTAAAAAAGAGGTTTTAAACAAAATGTCGATTTGATTTTAAAATGTTTGCAATCATTTTTATGGCAACAAAAATTATATAACCGTAAATTTTTAAAAAAAACATGATCACATAAATTAAGCGATGATCGCGATGCAAATAATACTCCCTTGACCGTAGCAGGCAATAAAAAAAAATAACACATCATTTCGATTTGCATTAAAAAAGTGATTTTTCCTTCCCTCACATCGCAACACCAAAAAACGATGTTGCTTGGCAGAATGCAATTTAGCATGATTGCCATAAATTATTTAAAAAAATCGTTTTGTTTTCATAATTTAAATTCATAAACTGACACATCTAATAACTCCTAATATATGAATGAGAAAGTCATTCTAACGGTTTTTTCTTTTATGATTATTGCTTAATCTCGCCAAAAACATCAAAATAGCTTAAAAAACTTAATATGAAGATAGAGACATAACATTCATAAATTAAGAAAAAAGTATATTCGCGTAGGCAACGCCTTCCCACGCCTTTTTATATTGATTAATGTTCGATGTATTATGAACCAGTCGTAAAGATTAGAAAACTGATTGAAAAGTTGATAAAAAGGGATACCTTAGCCGTTATAAAATAAGCTTTATTTCCTGAAACTTTAATAATGATCAAATAGTCCCTAGATAGCTAGATTAAAAATAATAAGATGAAAAATTGTCCCTTCATAACTTAAGACAAGTGTTAAGAGTCGACAATGGTACCAAGCATTCGAAATCCTATCCTAACTACCCCTGTCCAAAGTATTCCTTATTCTATGATCTTATGCTATTAGGTAGACAAGACTGTATCAACTACCGAAATAAATGAACCACGAAATATAATACAACACTTAAATTGAAAAGAGCAACCCAACAGTTTTTTGCTGGATTCTTCTCTGGACAAAACTGTAATCTTGCGAATCTAGCATTAACTTTAAAAAATGACCCGTTCTAAGTGTTGTCAAACTTAAGCTACAGGATTACATGATTTTCATTACTTTTATCATCCTAACATGTAGTAACACCTAATAAAATACAGTATAATATAAAATTGAAGATAAATATTAATGTAGTAAAGTAAGTAAGAGATTGCGTATATCAACCTCCCTCGGTTGAGTAATGTAATGATAGGTAAGAAGCTTGGGTCAAAGGTGGCTAAGACGACGGGTACTTGGGTCATAGTTGGGTCAATCTTGGGTCACTATAGGGTAATAGGTTACAAAAGGTAACCCTTTCAGTTTTACGATGATTTGATTGGTCTAAGTGATCGTGAGTAGGTACTCAATTAATTTTTAGATAAGTTTCTATCATAATTACAATTTACATAAGAATTTAATTTTTACATCGTAATTTCAAAACGAAGGAAAAGGCGGGTGTCATATTGAATCAAGATGTTAAAAAGAAGGCAGAGAATAGGGAGAGATGGAAGAGGCTCCACCGACAAGAGCTAAGCTCTTAAATTAGAAGAAGAAAGAAGAACTTCAAAACATTATTTTTAACACTAGTGCAAAATGGGTGAAAACAAATCAAAAATCCACAAATATTTAATCCCACAAATATTGGAATTTCGAATAAAAACACAAGAATGCAATCATTTACTTAGCTATGCAAATTTTATATATAAATATTAAATAGATTCGCGAATTATGTAAACATTGACGCCATTTATAATTAAAAAGACATTTTCTCTCGCCGAAAGGATTTGAGAAGCTATTAGCGAAATGCATTCAAAATATTTAAATAATTTTAATAAGCTAGATGCATCCGGTATTGGATATTTTAAACGTTAATGATTATAGATAAACTAAGATAGGCTAAACTTTCTAAACTGCCGTCATAAAAACATAAAAATATCATTAAGTCAAAAAAGTTCCAAAGGTGCACTTTCAAAAAACATAGTTCACATACTATCATTAATCTTTGAAGGCGAATGAACTTTGTCGACGACTAGTGCGCTTGATCAATCTCATCTATCTACTGTTCGCATAGAGATACGCCTTTTTTGCAAAACAAAACTCGAGCAATTTATCCAACTTTGACAGCTACTAAACTCATCCGTCATTTGTTTTATTTTTGAATAGTATTCCAGAATACAAAGTTTCGCATATGCATACTTCTTTTGCCCATTTCTTCTTAGTTGCAATGAAAGACAAACTAGCCAAGTCAATCCATCGAATTTACACTGAAACCTCCAATATGTATCCTCCTTCTCTCTATTTAGTAAACAATCCTACCAATTCACACTACTTACTTTCGCATTCAGCCTCGTTAAGTAAACTAACCGCATCCTATATTCTCAAATGACTTTACAACTTTACCGCATTACCATAAAGTCACATAAAATGCCGTTCTACACTTTATAGCCATGTCTAGTTATCTTGGTCACTATTTTCTACACAGTAGCCAGTTACACACATACAGTCAGTTCAATGATACAACAATCATAAAATTATTGAACACATTGAAGAAAACATATTTTTGGAACGACAGGAAACGTGACAGTGTATGTATAATGTATATTATTGCTCATGACTGTACATACCTACCTATGTACGTCTTGTCCAACATAAGTCTGTCATGTCTCTTTCCTGTCAGGGTAAACAGAGACCACTTCACTGCACTTGCTTCAATCCAAACACACTTCCTTCGCTTCATCCACATTCATCAATCGCCCCAAACATGCACGACGGTGAAGGGTACACTTAACTAGCAGCCAGTCACTATTTCACAGGAATATAGTACCTATATCATGTATATACAGGTATTAACTAGGTACCTATAAGTAAAATGAACCGCAATATGTAGCATCAATCATTATATTAAGATGTAATGTCGTCGCGACACGTTGACGACATATTATTACGTCTCTACTGACGATAAAGATCATATCTTGTAACCCGAGATTGGATATTAGAGTAGTCTCATTCATTTTATGTCGCATAAAGTTATTAAGAGCGATTAGTGTGAAAGTGATAATACATTTTGCTTATTGAAGACTGGAACTGGACTTAGGTACTCAAAATCATGATCATCATCATCATATCAGCTTATGGACATCCACTGCTGGACAAAAGCCTCCCTCAAGGATCTCCACAACGACCGGTCTTGCGCTGCCCACATACAACGGCTTCCAGCGACTTTAACCAAGTCGTCAGTCCACCTTGTTGGAGGCCTAAAAAATACTTAATTCAAATCGAGTAATACGACGTTTAGGTATTTAATTGAGAAAACGAAAATTTAGAAATATGAATGCGTGTCAACAAGAAACAATATTTAGACTTTAAAGTAATTTCTGATTTTTATAGTAAAACAAAAGACCCGGTCCGGTCTATCCTTGACAGTTATAATGTCATTGGTCTTGAAAACAATCCTTCAAAATAAATACAGTAGCGCAACTGATTTATTTGTAGGTAAATATTCTAATAAATTCTAAGCACGATCACTATAGAAATCGTATCGCGTTTTACGATTTCGGCTTTACTCAATTTCACAAAAGATTCGGTAACTTAGGTATACTAAATTCAAATTAGGATTAGAAACTTTTTTGTGGATAGATTTTTAATTTTGGTTCTTAAACCGTATTTGTTTTTTTTGCGTGTAGGCAGTTTATAGGCCATTGAAATATACTGCCAATAAAGTATTGATGTAAAACTTAAATTTTGTTATTAAGTGTTTATAAGTGAAAGTATTTTCACACGTTAATAATGTTTGCAAACACTATAATAACATTAAACTGTTTGCAAATAAACACACTTGCAATAAAACTAATAGTGTTGTCCAAATATTAGCTTCCGCCAAATAATACATCAGATGTTTTATGAATATTCAAAATGTCACGGTAAATAACTTTTAAAACTCACAAAATAAGCATAAAAACGTCATTTTACTAACAAATTTTCGACCAAAAACAGTTGATTCCCTTTGCAACCATAATTATAAAGTTAATAGCATAATTGTTAGTTGTAACTAGTATATAACTGTTACATAACTTTTGTTTACTTTGTATTTCGTATTTGCTTATATCACAGTTTAATTACCTTTGTGTTCCTAAAAATAGTATCCATAAAAGTGAATTGCTTGGACAGAAAAGTTAAACATTATTCAATTCTCTGGGGAAAACTGCACTCTTGCGAATCGAGCATTAACTTTAAAAAATGACCCGTCTTAAGTGATGCCAAACTCGTCCTACAAGATTAAATAAATTTTCATTTCATTTCAAACACTCTTGTAACAAATATTTAAACAGATTATTTATATTAGCCTAGCTTGGATTCGAAAGACCCTCTGAGTAGCATCCCCATGTCCATTGTGCCTACTGAGTCATCAAATAAGGTACAAAACAAATGAAAACGCAATACACTATTCAATCCACTAGGCACTAACGTTCCCAATATTCAAAGACAGATAGCTATCCGAGATCGGCAGTAACTATCACGTAGCTGTCACTTCTGATATATCCTTCAGATCAATCCTATAGACTTTTTGACAGTGGTAAGTTTATAGGGACGAAAAAATCTAAGACAGATAACTATTTCTATCTCCAGTGGGGCAAAAACAGAGATAGATAGAATAAGTTCATAAAAAAAACAAATGAAAACGCAGTCCACAATCCACCAGGCACTAAAGACGCTACCATCTGCGCTATTTGCGATGGAAACTGCATTTGTTTGTACAATTCATTGACCGATGAAAGCTTCCTAATGACTGTGTCGTGACTCGTGACTTCCGACACGTGACGTAACAGCCCACGTGACGTCATCAGATGATACCGTGCATTATGATGACGGAGAGAGCAATACTTATCAGGTTGCGTAAAGAATTCCTAATTTGTGAGTTTCGTGGGTTTTGTTGGAAAGGATGTTTTTTCGTTTGGAGAAAAGAGTTAAAAGTCAATATAAATTATTGTTTTCTAAATTCGATATGGGTGCTATTCACAGTCGCAATCAATTTTAAACTATTGTATACCTACTACTATAATAAATGTTAAAGTCAGTCATAAACAATATAAAGTGGAAATCTAATTGCGTATTTAATCGATTCACGTAATAAATAAGCAATTACAAACACTTTACGAATGTAAACATAATTTTATACCATTTGAATTTACAAATGTAAAGCACAAATATATTATGATATACCTACTCAATGGGCGCCACTAGATGGTCACAGACGCCGAGGTAGACCTCGAAAAAGATGGAGAGGCGATCTGGATGCATTTTCACGGTAATGGCGGGTCGCTATCGGAGACCGTGTTAAATGGAAAGTCACGGGGGAGGCATTTACCCAGCAGTGGGATCTTATTGGCTAACAAAAAAAAAGTACCTACTCAAATATGCACTCTTGCGAATCTAGCATTAAGTTTAAAAAATGACCCGTCTTATGTGATGTCAAACTCGTCCTACAAGATTAAATAAATTTTCATTTTTTTAATTTTCAGTATTACTTACTTAAACTTCTATAAAACTATCACCAGTTTAAAATTAATCATCTTACATAAAAACTAACTTTGTAAGAAAATTAACCTACTTTGATAAAGGCAACCTTTAAAATTATAAACTAAGCAATTTATTGTGATGACACGGCTATTGTGAATGAAAATCATAATGAGTTGAAGTAATAAACATTACGTTTAAATTTAGTCGGTTTATATGTTACGTAATGCAAACGTAATGTGCTTTTCTACGTAAGAAAGATTATGATCACGAATTGAAAAGGTCATAGGGAAGCAGAGAAATTGAGAAATCGACCTTTGCAAAATCTTTCCTATGTGACCCTCATGCTGTAATCTTATAAGGTGGCGACTGGCGATATGTGGAGCTTATTATGCACTGGAATAATAATCTATTGTTACTTAATTGAAAATTTAAGTTTGCCATTTTACCTATATTTTTGATTCAAAATTAATAATTTTAAATACAAAATGTGTTTTCAAAGATTAAGGCTACTATTATACTTTCAAATCACTAAACCACAAATCCATTTTTGAAGAAAAACAATTGAACATCTAGCCTTACATACGTACAATTCTCATGAAAACCACAATAGAAATTCTACACAGTTAACTCTATACCATTAATCTTTGTCCACTTACCATTTTATTGTATCAAAGTTTACACAGTTCACACGGAGCTGAAATCGCACGGCCCCATGACGTAACAGTGACTTACTGTACATCACTGCACTCTTCCTACAGACACGACCGACTCAACTATGACCCTAAACACTTTCTCTTAAAGTTTAGAACATTATTGCGATATTATCTCTTTCTGTGCTTTGTTTTGTATTTTCAATTCTATGGGAAGTGCTAATTAGATGAAGTTCTAAAGATTATGGTTTGAGACCCCGTTTAAGTCTTTTGTATTGTACGTTTGCGTAGTCTCTCTTGTTGAGAAAATTGTTAAAATAAAGGGTCTATTAAATGTGTCGCTGAACATGTATTCACAAAATCAAGCTATAGAGCGTGGTCTTAGATTTAATGAATGTTTAAATTTAATTACCGTTTCTGCAATATTGAGAGAACTCTAAAATTATGAATGGTCTTTTATTGAAAGTTAAAGTTTATTGTCTTATATGCATAAATCGAATATTTGATAAAAATAGCAATCCTTAATCCCTACCACTAGCATTCGGAAAAAAATCAAATACTTACCTATATCTACTATGCCCCTAGCATAAAATGACGTAACTCAAATTTTGAATAAAATAAACACTCAACTGAAGTGGTTAGAAATTGAGATGGGAAAAGCGAAATTTCACTTTCAATAAAACTGAAGAGTTAAAACAACACTTGAATGTTGAACAGCGTCACGTAATACGAACTTAACGTAAAGATGCATTGCAAATAACACATCGACATTTGAAAGTCTTTCATAATTAAAATAAATAGAAATACGAAACCAAATCCTAACCGCGTAGTAACACGGTGGCAAACTTAACTAAGTTCCTTCCTTCCTTCGTTCCGGTTTCACCACTTACGGATAACATTTAACTGACAGATAAACCTATGTCTATTCCATAAAACTTGACGTTTTAGATAGTTACAGGTATAAAATATCTGATAGTTAAATTTAATTGTAAGGTTTAACTGGCCCTAAGTAGAGTGAGTGATTAAAGTTTACCTACATTGACCTCAATACCAGTTAAAAAATATACTAATAGAGCCTTCATTTGTTCAACAGTGCATAGCCCTCGCGTTGGTCGCCTGCGCCTCCGGCGAAGCCCCCGGCGGCTACAACTACAACCGGCCATCCGGCGGCGGTGGCTTCTCCGGCGGTTTCTCCGGCGGATTCAGCTCCGGTGGCGGACTTAGCTCCGGTGGTGGATACCGCGCCGTCTCCTCCGGCGGACAGACCTCTGAGGGACAGAATGTTGACCCTCAGCTCCTTGAGCAAGTCCGTCAAATCCTCCTGAAGGAAGAAGCTCAATCATCTTCCTCATCTGGTGGATTCGGTGGCTACTCCGGTGGCGCTCCTTCCTCATCCTACGGTGCCCCCTCATCCAGCTATGGTGCTCCTTCATCCAGCTACGGCGCCCCCGCTGCCAGCAGCCGCGTCGTAGGCATCAACCTTGAGGGAGTCCGCCAAGCCATCCAGGTCGCTCAATTCGAACAGTCTCAATCCTCCGGTGGTTCTGGTGGCTACCCATCCGGCCCGTCCTCATCGTACGGCGCCCCCGCCCGCGCCCCCTCCGGCAGCTACGGCGCCCCCTCCTCCGGCTATTAAGCCCCCCCCAACCAAATATTCCGGACCAAAGGCTCATCGTTCGGACGGAGTAATTCGGGCGCCCCCGTACCAACCCCGGGCCCGCCCGAATGTGTTTACCAATGGGCCGGTAGCCACGTACAATGTAGGTGATGCCGGCCAGGCCGTCGGCTCAACCTCTGCGGTCAACGCTTGCGACTGTGCACGCAGGCGCGGCTCGCCAGGCGCTCGGCGATCTGCCACCTGACCGCTGTCTCCCGACAGCCGCCATCCTGACACGATCGCCCGGCGCAGTGGCCCACCGCGCCAACTTGTATAAAGTTTATCGTTAAGATTAGCTTAATTGTATACTAAGTTTTTTATGTTTTTATTTACAAAAAAGAGAAAATAAATACATTTCGACACCGTAGTCTGTATTTTTAATCCAGTTCTGCAACAAAACCTGACCTTTGGGATTGTGAAATGTTTAAATAGCGAAGTTCACACAACAAATAAAACTTGTTTCGAAATAGTTACTCTAACAAGATGTTTTAATAATTAGAAAATTTGTGGAACAAAGTTCAGACGCATTTGACCTCAGTTGCGTAAACTACGCCAAATATGTATTGCGAGTTGTTACAATAAAAATATTATTTATTGAATAGTTTTGAAATCAATAATAACTGCGTAGACGCAAGCAACTTTTATCTTGTGTTTATCTTGGAGCATTAGAATTCAATAAACGATCATTGGATACGCAATAAATAAATACAGCCACTCGTAGCGTCTTGAGCCATCAATATTCAGTTTTCGTAAGAATCCTATAGGTAGTCAGTTAAATACATACCAAGGGGCCAAAGTTCGAAGGACCTATGACTATTACGAGTGCCTTACCTTCCCAATAATTTACTGACTACGCATTGCTATGGGTAATCGAACCTTTTATAATAGTACACCTTTGACCTATCGTAAAACTTATGAATACCTGTTTAACATAACAATAAATCTGTAGGTAAGTACATAGATAAAAGCCACATGGAAATTCAGTAATAGGTACCTAGCACAAATTAAATCAATAGCCATCTTTGATACTAACAGGTACACAGTCGTGTTACCTGTGCTACGCATATTCCAATCTGTGCGTGTAGGTAAATATTCTCAGAGAGAGTATTTAGTTGTACTAACGAACCTACGTATTAATGAAAAACTAATAACCATACATTTTATTATATATTTCCTAGAAATATTCTACTTATACCTACTTATTATCTCTTTTTTCAGAGTTGTTTACACTACCTATATTCACATAGACCTATAACTCGCTCGGCGATACCTATTTCGTTTTATTTGACTTTTCAACACTGGAAATGCAAGTACAATTAAGGCGCATTACCTATATAGACTTAAAGAAAGCTATTCTTCAAGAAGAGAAGAAAACGCTGCATAAATTAAACGAAGCAAATACCAAAAGAAGTCGTAACCCGGAATTGCGTGTTCAAAAGCAATTGGACAGAAACATTTCGAAATTAACAAAGATAACGTCTTCTCTACATTTATCACACGCACACCGTTCTACGTGTGAACTCATACAATGGTTTGAAGTTGAAATAAATTTTATAAACATCAGTCATTTGGGTTAGTCGGTTTTGTAAATGGACGCGTTGTCTTGTTTTAGATCGCTCTAGAAATTAACGCACAGTAAATCATGCTACATCTTACTGCCACATTGTATTAAGTGTGAAGTTTCTTAATCTACTTAGTACTTGGTTCTTGGTACAAACAGTACTTTATTAAGACATTTGAACTAAGGACATATCAAATCTATACCTAATATAAAAATTAATCGCAAAATCTATTGGTAAGCGCATAACTCAACAACGCCTAGACCAATTTTATTAATTCTTTTTTTTTTTAATGCTTTTCGAAGTCCTAGGATGGTTTTTAGGGTGAGAAAAATTCACATAGTAGCCGGAAAAGCATCTCTAAGGCGGAACAAAGTTCGCCGGGAAAGCTAGTTATTAATGGAGTAAAAACTACAGATATTCTAAATTCCTCTATGTCCCATCCGATGTAAAGGGTGGTAAAATCGCCCATGATGCTCGCTGCGTTACCACATTGCACTGGCAAGAACACTCTTTGCATCAAGAAAGGACGTCGAGCGAAGGTTTCCATTGATCTTTATTTACTCAGTACTAGAAAGTGTATAAGGTTAGTAGGTGAAATTATTAATTTACACACATAGAAATCTACAGTTCTTCAGGCGACGGTAGGACATAACTACATAGTCCTGTGTGTCCTAAAAAAAATTCGTAGTCCTTCATCTCACAGGTCGGTCGTATAGATCTAGAGCTTACCTATCCTAAATCAGGCAATAGATTTTAGTCACTCTAGGTCCTAGAGTGACCTAGAGTCTAGCTAGGAGGTACCTGTCTTTGTGCAGTATACCCTTAATTCTAACACATAAGTTAACTTTAGCTACGAGGCTGCAACTTTGCTTTCAGCGATCATAACCCGCAGCTAGCCAAGTCCGGCTCTGGAAACAGACCCTTTATAAGTAGAATTGCTCGTTAAGACAGGACTTTGAGAATCTGGCAGTGATGAATGTGGCTTAAGCCCGAAATACACATTGGGCCAAGGTATTGGGCCAGCCTATTGGGTCAAGATGATGCATCCCTAATGTTGCTGTTTACCTACACATTGGTGAACCAATCATTCTGCATTTGTTCTTTGATAAAGATGGATGGATTAAAGTTATGTTTCGACGTTTTTTTTTTCTACGAGTACCTTCACATCTGCCCCAGTAGCCAGGGGCGGATGACCATTGTTAAGTGCAAGCAGAGTCGGGTGACGTAAGTTTATGTAACGTTTTATGCGAGATGCGAGCGATTAGTCGTGGGATTGCAGTTTCATAATGATCGAGCGATGGTGTCCAACTGGGTCGTGGGGCCACGAACACAGCGAGTGAGATTCTCATTTACAATCCGTTGGAAATATCTGCGCACCTGGCGCCCAAGTCTGCTCATTTATAATAGCCTCAGTTGTGTGTCGGCAGAGGCACAAAGGCATTTTGACACATTTAGTAACGTCATGCAATTCGTACTCGTTATGGTACTGGATAGACGAAAACGGGGGAAGCGCGATGGGAAGCGCAGTCCAGCGAGTTACACAGATATTTCCAATTCAAAAAGTGTACCTCGAATTTACCAGAAGTAAATTCGAGGTTTTTATGTCCTCCCTCCCATTTTTATGACCCTTTGGTCATGAAACAGAACAATATTCTTTAAGAATAGGTTAAAATACGATTAAAAATTCACCATACCTTACTCCCATGCTGATGTCGATTGGCTGATCGGGCATTTTGTATGAGAAGAAAAAAAACTATGATACTTGGTCCCTAGCTAATTCAGTGATCAAACTCGGTACCAATTTAATTTTGTCTCTTTAACTTGTTTTCTTTTATTATCGCATTAACTGTTTGTATCTTATTCTTAAAAGTAGCAATAAGAAAGACAACTGTTTCAGAAACACATTTTCAAAACTCGTATCCGCCAACCTCATAGCCCCCTCTTAATGATACAGCCGGCCGATTTTGTTGTAAAAAGTGAGCATTTGAAAAGGCGAGTACACACTCATGTTCTAACCTTTAACATCAGATACTTGTGCGTAGTGGTTACCCACACGCCGCCGCAACCTTTCCTAACCCGTGAGAGGTACTACAGTTTCGTGGAGCGTGTCGACATCGTCTATGCTGAGATGTTATTATAAGTTGGGTTGCTTGATATCTGATGAATGTGATTTGAAGGTCTGAGGATTATCTGTTTCGTTGAAAATTTGGCGAGGACTTATTTTTAAAGAAAGGTTGTCTTGACTATTTTCTTGTCTTCTTATCGTATCTTATCTAGCCTTATCTAGTGTCCTACTGCCGGGCAAAGGCCTCTCTCCTCCTTCTCCACGAATTTCTAACCTGAGCCCCCTCTGCCTAGTCATTTGTGAAGGTGTCCAGTTCATCTCGCCACCTTTTTCGTGGTCTGCCGCGAGGTTTTTTGGCGGTTGGTTGCCATTGTACATAAATAAATATGGATCAAAAGGAGCCGTCAGATCCGCGTAAGAAATTGGAGCTCCGTCGTCTGAAATATAGGAGACCCAAAGGAGACCTCAGATGGCGTAGTTTATCTTAAAATAGTTATTTAATCATCGCACTTCCAGAAAATGTTTTAACAGTACTTTTCTAGTACATCTTGCAACACAGCAAATACTATTGGCACTTGATTTATAAAGTAGGTGCATTCGGTTTTCGAGATAATTAGGTAAAAACTTACTCAGGTTGCTGAATTAAGTAAATCAGTAACTATACTTGTAATCATCTTATCTTATCTTTTAAAGAAGGTAACAAAATATATCTTTGCATTCAGTCTTTAAATAGCCACATGTTTTCATAATTTTAACTACCCATCTTCATAGTAAAATCTAGAAAAAAAATACGATGCAAAAATGACTGATAGTTATCTCGTAAGCTATTAATCATGGCGATAACTTTTATAGGACACAAACGACATGTAAAATGCTATTAACACAGATGTAACACTGTCATGATATCATCAATCAATCATTTGAGATTGTGTGTGACGATGAACCCGACTTTGTGCAAAGTGCCTGATAATAAAGTGCGAGCAACCGTAATAGCGCGTATTTGCGTTTTTGCGATATAGTTTATAAAAGGTTTAATCATTCAATTGAAAAATGCTAGTTTTACCATGCTTGATTTGATCTTCATGCATTGTATTTTATTTAAGCAAATAATATTGAAGTTAATATTCGTCATCATCATTTATTTAAGAGCCAGGCTCTTGTCGGAAGTTAATATTAAAGAAGATATTTTAAGTTAATTAAGAGATTAATGAATGACACACCACGGTAGGTACTCAACTCAACATGAGAAATCTGAACCTCGTTAAAAAACGAAATAAATTAAATTAGTGTTAATCAAATTGAAACCTTAATACGGCATGAAGAATAATTATGTCTCATTAGACACTGATTTAGAAAATTAAGGATGTGTTGCCAGGATGATAGATAGGAACCTAATCAAACAAAATAATATGACAAATAATATTTAATTTCGTACTAATTCCTTCAAATCACTATCAAATCACAATTCCTTTAAAAACATTCGAACAATACAAAAATATATCCGTTCAACCATTCGCTACTTATATCTAGTTGGCACTTTGTGAGCACAATCAATTTACAATAATTATTTACATGAAATACTTATTAATAATTCGAATTATTATGACAATATATTTGTTTTAGAGCCATGCACAAATAAACGCTGATCTTTTCACTAGAATCTCCTTGATCAAAAACATGTGCGCATGCGCAAGCATGGCTTCAAAGATGGCAATATCAATTAATGGAAGGAGTACAAAACAATTTATTGTATTTACATAAAATGTACAGAAATATTTAAATTAAAAATATTCTCTCGTAATTCGATCAAATAATAAAAATATCTTGCTTTTTAAATGATTAATTACAATTAGGTATAATTTACAATAAATATAAATTGTGCCAATGTTTTTCAAAACCTCATATAGGTATAGCAATATTTACTTTGATATAAGTTTGTCATGATTAAAATTCAGGGAAATAGAAAAAAAAACAGAGAGGCATTATGATCCCCTCTACCTTTTCATAATCCAGCCCTGTGGTGAATATTAAAAATAATAAGTAAAATTTGCCTTAAGTTAAATTGTTTACGTTTATAATTTGAATTGTGCACCAAATTTGAGAACTCTTTGATTCACAACCAAAATAATACGAGTATTTAATTAAAATAATGTAAAAAAGATTTGCGATAAAATTAGGATGGATTAAATTTAAATGCGAACTTAAAATCCCTTTAAATAATCATGCAGTAGGAGTAAAATGATTAAATTAAAATAGAAATACGTATTTACAATCTCCTAAACTTGTACAGCTGTAGGAACAACAATAACTTATCTACTTGGTCGCATTTACAAATTAATATTGATATTTTCATTCATAGCACCCTTAAAACTAATAATAAAATAGAATTATGCATTCAAAATGTAAAAATATGAGGTTTTTTTATAAAAATATGCGACTATTTGTACAAAAACCTGCCAAATGCTAATAGAAACATGTTTTCCCTAAAAGCTACAAATGCGAATCGGAAAGCGCGAACTGTAATTTATGGTCTAACTAATACTTACAAATAAAGCCCAGAACACACGGGGAAACGCAACTGCAACTGTTAGTTACTTTTGAGTTGCGTCGTGTGTGGTTTTCTAAAGAAGAGAACAGAAACTTTGATGCAACTCAAAAGTAACTAGCAGTTGCAGTTTCGTTGCAGTTGCGTTTCACCGTGTGTTCTGGGTCTATAAAACAATTAACTACTAGTTATTGCTTTTCAATATTTGCAGAAATAATTTACCTACATAGGGCTAGTAGCTTGAGAGCTCACTCTTATGTTTTAGTTAACATATAAGCAGCAAAAAAACAACTGACGAACGGTTCCACTTGCGTAGTATTTGTACAAACCAAAGTTGTACCACATAATATACTAATCCCCAGTTCCAAAACCTCGTTCATTCCTATTGTTTCATCTAGATATTGTTCTTCTAGCGGCGCTCCCTTTCCTTGCTTCGGTCTTTCACAGCCGATAATTTCGTGAATTCATCATGTACATACTCAAGTATATTTAAACAATTGTATCTAATTTAAACCCTGTACTAGCTAGCACCTTTCTCTTCTGTAGGCCACAACACCTCTGGATGGTTCAGCATATAATAGTACATGTGTTTCTCACTCCCATAAGTCGATGCTTTCGTACCTAAACACATCTGGAACTGACTCTTTTCCAAATTCTTATCACAGTCTACCGAATGGAATATATGCACCAGACTATTATCAGCTATCCTAAATACAGTTAGGTTTGATTTTATAAGCGTTTCAAATAACTTTACATCTTCCATACCCCATCCTTTGATGTTTAGATCAAAGCCACCGACTCTTTCGAAGTCGCATTTAAATATACTAAGAATACCAAAACCGTATTGCCTAAAGTATCCAAAATCATCATTAATCTCTTTGCTATATTTCAAATTAGTAATATCTCTATCAGTTTTAACATTTTCATCGACGTATCTACCTAAATTCGTGTCCACAACTAAGTCTTCGTCTCGGAATTTGTTGAAGTCCGCACCGTTCACAACATCAGGATTGTATTCACTAAACACTATTGGGAAGTAGACTTGGTTGTATTTCACAGTGTTCATTCTAATTCGCATTAAAGTATCGAAGTTAAACATCATATCGACGTCTATAAAGAAAACTAAATCATCACTAACACACTCTTTAAGTCCTTCAGTTAACGCAGCACCTCTTGAGAAAGCTGTAGACCCCATATGTACTATCCTGACATCTTTCCCATACGTATCTTTATAGTAACTTATTAATGACTCGGTGTTTTTGTAATCGAGAGCACTTTTACCGTCTAAATATAATACGACTATCAAGGTCACAGCCTCATTCGTTTTGAGGACTATTTCTTCGTAGTTCTTCATGAATCTAGCGAAGATTTCATGTCTCCCTGCGAGTGGGAGAATGAAATGTATCCTTCTATCGTAAATAGGATATTCATCTTCTTCCGTGTCACCCCATTTGAGGACGTTTGGCAGTTTCTGTAACTTCATAAGTCCACTTTCAAATGCTCCTCTTACATCGAGTTTGCTGAAGTCTAAGAAGCTGTTTTGTTGTTGACTAGACTCGTCGAAGTCTTCATAATCTCCAGGGTTGGCTTTGGAAGAATCAGCATCATCTAATAGTTCAGGATCATCGTTCGGTGGTTCTCCCATTGGTAATTCGCGGATTTCCATACCTGTAATTGGGTAAAGTCATAATTAAAACTTAATCATGTATTCCTCAAAATTCTCACGGTATTATCTGATCATTAATCACAATTGCGGTTGAAAATCTGTAATAGCATGGTTCCTAAGTTCGTTGTATTGTTTTTATCATGAAATCAGGGTACTTAAATCAAGTTCAAATTAACCAACAACTCAAAAATCACATTCAAGAAAAAAAGGACTAACCAGTAAAAGATTGCTGCAAATACGCGTGCCTTCTCACAGCAGCCGTCATCTTCCGTCCCCGATACCTCCTATACTTGAGGAGCAGGTCCAGCACATGGTCAGCACCGTGGAGAGGGTCCAGCCTGGTGTACCCGTATAGAAGCTCGTTGAAGTCAATGACCCGACCGCGTTGACGGGACGGCGCGTTTATTATTTCCATTACCTGGAATTTGTCAACGGATTTTATTAAATTGTTGTTGACACTTGTTTATTATGTCGATATAAAAGACGCTTACTCATTTGCGAGCTGTAACCAAAAAACATAGTGCGTACGTTGTTCGCAAACCTACTGCGAGCGCAAACCCCACTTTTTTTGTTACAGTGGACGCAACCAATGCAGTTACACCTCGCTCATGAGTACGCGTCTTAACGAATCTTTATTTCTTCGGTAATTTCCAATGAAATCGTCTCAAATTTGGAATTCTTGCGTAAATATTGAGTAGGCAAGAACATTTTACTACTTAGGTATATTGACAGTCAATTGCAGGAGGCAATGGGAAGTGAAGGGTACGTTATTCAACTGATGGTGACACAGAAGCCATCATCAGCGAGTACCATCTACCAAGTCAGATCATAAATCTTTCGTCACGTTCTTACCTCTCTAATAACATCATCCAACGCTTCCTTAAGCGGCAACTCGATTCTTCTCTTAGGATTTGAGTGAGTAATGGAATAGATAGACTTGCTAATGAAGTCGAACGGGATGACGTCATATAGGGTCTTCGGTTTGTATCTGTTCATGTTTATTGGAGCTCCTGTAATTGAAGGGATGCTAGTTTAAGAACTGTCGAAAATTTTATGAATAAATGGTTTTTGTTTTAAGGTAACTCTTCCTAATCAAAATAGTAATGGTCAAACAGCACGCGGGGTCATGCATTTGTCGTTATGATATTCGCCCGTACGAATACTAAATAAACTGGATAAAAATGGTCGAATTAGTATGGGTAAATCCTCATATTGTATTACACCCGCAAAGTTTCTTGTGCTGTGTGGTCTCTGCATTATCATTCATCTGCAAACCATTTTAAACTTCTCTGTGGTACATAAAATTAAAATTGATTCAAACAACAAAACATATTTTGACCTAGATAGCTTTAGGTATTATATTGGTCTAGGTACGTCTAGATGTTATTTCGTAATCGTTATTTAAAGCATAAGTTTCAATTTACATTCGGATTAGGTAACTGTATCGTGTTTCTGTTATCAGCAATTATGATACGAAGGTATTCTTTATTTTTTGCTATTTCCGATATAACATGCGTGTGTCAGTACATATTTGCTTACAGGTGCCAATAATGATCAGACCACACTGCTAGCGACTAGCGGGATATACCTACTTACTTTTATATGGGTAACCAGAAAACCAGCTTTTACTTATACATGGTGTAACAGAAAGGGAGTATAAAGCCGAAACACAGCAATAGTCCCCATGAAACTGAAAAACTTTCCCCAAAAAACATGGGTCGTACTTAACTCGAAAAAAATTTTTCGATCGCCCATACTTACTCGATCAGCTGATCGGACATTTTGTATGGGAAGGCGAATTTTTTTTAGTTACAATCCATGTACTGTGGGGAAAGTTGTTCAGTTTCATGAGGACTATCGCCTTTGTGGCTTTATACCCCCTTTCTGTTACACCCTGTATATGCTCACATATAGCTTTTATTACAAGGTGCCATGAAAGAACAGTAATGTTTCCCAAGGACCATTTAATTAAGATAAAACAGTTACGAGGTACTTTATGAACGGAAATAAGACTTAAAATAACCAAAACAAGTTAAATATAATGATCTTGTGGCATATAATCAACTCTTAATAAGAGTTTACGATGGCGCCTCGATTAATATAAAAATATTCTTGAATGTTGAAGTAGATACTGAAATATCTCTTGTCGTTTCGTTCTTTCCTCTACATTTGCTAACTTTAGACAGAGACCAAACGTAACGAGATGATGATCTTTACTATCAATTCTGCAAATAGTTTATTGATCTATTGATGTAACACATTTTTGTAACATAAATCTTTCCTTATCTAGCTGTCAATACCCCTCAATATCCAACCGTCAATATCCATTACTGGGCAAAGGCCTCTCTCCTCCCTCTCCACGTTTCCATATCCTTAAGAAATACCAATAAAAATATATATTTTTAAATCTTACCTAAAATCTGATTGTCTCCCAAATACCCTGGCTCCCCCAGCTTTGCAGGGAAGAGCGGGACATCTCCAGGGAGAACGTAGTCCTTAACCTGGTCAGGTGGAACGTTCAGGTACTGCATGGAGGACGCTATGGCTCTGTGCAGGTCCAGAGCTTCTTCTCGGAGCTGCTGGATTTTTAGGTTCTGGAAGGATAGTCACTTTACAATTAATTCAAAGTTCATTTATTCATTCATTTACTTATTCATATAATAACAAGGTCAAAACATCACCTTTACAGGAGACAATCCGGTGATGTCATTCACTTACAAATCATGTCACAAATACTTTGTTGTGAGTGTATCCTGTAAGATTTGTCAATACGATGTAATCTTGGAGAAATTAATATTTAGCTATAGAGTCAAATCATTATCACTGAAAATAAAAGGTCTACTTATTTAAATCATGCAGTTCAAATTACCAAGGACGGATAATGATACTAGATAAATCATTCTTTTCTGGGTTTGAAACTCTCTTGAAATTATCGTTGTTATGAAGATTAATAGCCGTCAAATATAATAGCATGCAAATTCGTAATCATATTACAATAAAATCATATTATCTACATTTTATATGGTGCTGGCTACAGTATTTAATAAGCAACCTATCTACCTAAACCTGCGTGTCATGTATTCATAAGCCTATTATATTTCAAACGAATTGCGAACTTAGCATACGCAGTACGTATGTAATATCAAGTTACTATAGGCGCATGATATCTACGTAAGCGATAAATGATATGATTTACTGCATTTCACATTAAAACGGCCAATGGCAACCTCGGCGTACTTAAACACGTTCATTGCACTGTATTATCTTGTTTACTTCCGAATATGAATTCAAATTAAGAAAATAATCAGGGGCCCAAATCTGCTAATTTAAAACAGCGTCAGTTGTGTGTCGGTAGAGTGTCAATGGCATTTTTGGCGCATTTGGTATTCTGTTAAACGATGGCTTAAGGTGCGTACAGACCATGTAACATAACATGTTATTTAACATTGTTATATAACATGTTTTACATAATGTGGACACTGAATATTATAAAACATGGTATAGTAACATGTTATTGATATGTACAACAATGTTATATAACTTTGATCGCGTGGATTGTACTGAAGAACGACAAACGACAATAGTTATATAACATTGTTATATTGCATTGTTATTCTAATGTGTACAGAATTATTTTATGTAGCAAAGTTGAATAACAAGGTTACATAGTGTGGACGTGTTTTAAAACAAAAGTTAAATAACATGTTACATGGTCTGTACGCACCTTTACACTGATTACGACCAAATGTGTCAAAAAATGATACTGACACATATATGAGAGTAATGTAAATTAGCATTGGTCCCTTGACATGTATGACCTATAGTAAGCGCAACTCTCAATCAGTTTCATACATAGAAACTCTTAAAATGAACAATACCTGATTAAATCATAACAGGTGGTACACAAGGAGTGATTTCGAATCAATAAATGAAATTCGAGGCAACTTATCTTCTTGAAAATAATCAACTTTCCATAAAGAAAAACAACGACAATATTTCACATTTCCAAAGATGATGTGTTATCGATCAGATGATTCATTTAAATTAGTTAGAACGGCAGAAAACAGAGCAGAGTGGCGTAGACTCCACCGACAAGAGCGACGTTCTTAATATCAATGACGATGATCTTTTGCTAACTATCCATCCTGCATGCTGACTATACTTAGCAAGGTGCCTAGGGATTATAAAGCGAAACGAAGCTCATAAAACGAACTTTATCTTTTCAAACACCTGCAGAGATAAAGATCAAAGCTGGAAGTAGTTATAGATCTTTTATTTGATATAGGTACAAATGCTGAAGCGGTAACCTTAGCGCAGACTTGGTTAAAGGGAAGGTTAATGACCTTTATTGCGAATACAGGACTTGAGAAGGCAATCAATATTATTATTTAGTACCTATATTCGCTTGAGGAAATAAGCTCCTATCAGCGTAGACGTATTCAAGAAGTTTTATGTCAACATTAATTCTTCATAACTGATTCCTTTCCAACTAAGTAGGTACCTACGTCTTCTTGTAAAGCTACTCATAGAAATGCTATAAAATAAAATTACAATATTTAAGACCTTAATGATGCAGACCTAAGCAAAGATGGCGACACGAGTTCGACTCTTTTAGCAAATTAGACTAGAAACGGCAAACAGGGGAAGTGGGCAATCCAAAAATAGAAGGAAATAAAAATAAAATAAATAAATAAATATATTGTATGTGATGGATGACATAACCGTCGCGTATCTACGTGTAACTACGTCACGAATGAATCAATCATGATAACTGTAAGATATTGACGTATATAGGTAATAGCAAACTGGAACTGTTCAGACAGATAAATAATTCTGCTTGATTTCCTTGAATACATAATTAAAGTAAGACGATGTTTACTCTATCTATAGGTACCTATCTACGAGTATTTTGGTATAAAATATAAAATGCTTTGCTAGTAGAACCACTACCCTATTCAGTAGCCACTACCTATCTAGACACGTAGCCGAGTGTTCAGCCTTAGACCCAAAACACACGGGGAAACGCAACTGCAACGCAACTGCAACTGCTAGTTACTTTTGAGTTGCATCTAAGTTTCTGCTATAGGTTTCTTTAGAGGAGTCTATAGCAGAAACTTAGATGCAACTCAAAAGTAACTAGCAGTTGTAGTTGCGTTTCCCCGTGTGTCCTAGGCCTTAGTCGAAGAAAAGGCGACGAGGACAGCCTCTTCTGTATTTCAATAAAACTAGAAACACACTGATTTACCACGTTGCGTGTGACAAGTGTGTTTCTAATCATAATATTTCTACAGGGTGTAACAGAAAGGGGATATAATGCCGAAACACAGCGATAGTCCTCATGAAATTGAACAACTTACCCCAAGAAACATTGGTCGTAACTCAAAAAAAAAATTCGCCTCCCCATACAGAATGCATCAGCTGATAGTATGGGAGAACAACTCTTTTTATGATTTTGAACTTGGTCTCATAGTAAAAGTTGTATGTTATCACGAGTGCATGCTTATCCTTTTCTATTGTTCACTAATTAAAAGTCACCCTATAGAAGCATTGACGAATAACTCACCTTAAAATAAGAATGCATGCGATACATCTGGCGATGGTCCTTGACGGGATGCAGAGTGATGGCTCGATGGACCTCTCTCTTCTTGAGCCGGCCTGTGTACGCCGCCGACCCGCTGCTGTTGTGATGCAGAATTGTTTGCATCTGGAAATTTAAAGAATGGACTGTTAGTTTTTGTGAATGAAAGGCCCATTCGAATTAGTAAAAACAAAAAACAAAGAAAGCGGTATCAAAATATTGAAATGCATAATTTAGGAGTAGCTACGAGATGTGCATATGTGAGCATCATCAAATAAACTATAAAATTTAGGTACCTATTATTTATATGAATAGGCTAACATACAGGTTAAACTTAGTACCTAACATCAATGCACAAACACAAGAATGAATAAAAATGAACCTTGTGTAGCGAACAAAAGTAAATACAGTAGGTATCTAGTTATCTACTAAGAGGTTATAGCTTAAAATAAAGAACCTCGATTTACGTCGGTAGTAAGATAATCTAAAATGTAAACACTGCAGTGTTTTGTTTGTTTAAGTTTTCTTTCAATGCTTTTTTAGAAGGTTTTAAACAGCCAATAAATCTTTGACGGACTTTGAAGATGAGGCACAAGATTTGTTGTAAATAAAACAGCTGTATGTAAGAGGAAATTAAGTGTACGTATGTACCTATTATTTTTTAAATATTTTGATCAACTTTCATAGCTTTATAAAAATTTATAAGTATAAGGGTGTCTTTAAATTAGTGAACGAGAGGAAAGGATATGCATGTACTCGTGATAACAGACAACTTTTAAACCTTGTGCCCAAGGGCGAAATATTTCAAAAAATTTTGAACTCCCCATACAAAATGCATCAGCTCATAGCATGGGGGAACAATTTTTTTTTTATGATTTCGTACTTGGTCCCATAGTAAAAGTTGTTTATTATCACGAGTACATGCATATCCTTTTCTATCGTTCACTATACCAACTTAGAGAAATTGATAGCAGACGAAAGCAAATATGGCGTTTACTGCACTGACTAGAACTTCGCTCTTAAATAAACGAATGAATATCAATAGTACCGGGGTAAGCTAACTAATAAATAGGAGAAGATATATCTTATATGTTTATTTATTAGTCATCAAATCACTACATACATACATACATACATACATATCCGTCACACCTCTCTCCCATTGGGGTAGGCAGACACCACTTGCTTCGATCCAAACACACCTCTTTCGCTTCATCCACACTCATCAGTCGCCTCATACATGCACGTCGATTTAGGGTACTCTTGATTTGGCCTTTCTTGAGTAAGTCCCCGATTTGATTTTTTTTCTTACTCATCTAATCATATCTGTAGGTTCACTGAGTATCATAATTAGTAACATTAAAATAGGTAGTGTAACTTTACAACTTTGCCCTTCAACGTAACATTGCCCAAAATCCAATTCGTAAGCAATTCTTGGACTGTACAAAAAAGTTGCAATTTTGTGGCAACTTTCTGTGCCTTAGTGCAAAATAGACTTCTTATGTGACATCCCTGTGACTCGCCTATGTTGTTAAGTTGGCTAGGTAAATAGTTATAGCTTGTTGAGTCAGGAGCGTTTTTTCGCGGGCAAATTTTTCGGCTTTTTTGGTGGCGGATTGTGTAGAAATGGGGAGCCACAGGAAGATTTTATTTACTGTCTCTAATAGAATACATATTAAAGAGTAGTTCAAAGTTGGTTTTATTGATAAATGGTATATTATTCAAAAGTTATGATGATGGGCAAAGTTACCCAGTAATGTTTCAACCTACGTCTGCCAACTTTGCCCTCGTTCAAAAAAAGCTTAGGGCTGTCACCTGTATGTTGTTAATATATTTTAACACTATTTTTTGCTTTTATATATCTGTATTTATTGTATTTACAAGTCGTTTTTTTTAAATTATAGGTATTTTTATTTTAAGAGGTGATTGCACTCATTATAATAAACAATTTAGTTTTGGTCTTGACATAGTAACTGTGAATCAGCTGTTTCATTTTGTATCAGAATGCAAAATTTTTGTTTAATCTTTTGGTTTGGTTTGAAAATTTGAACATGCGATGTTATTTATAGGCACTTTGTGACTTTTTAGGGTTCCGTACCTCAAAAGGAAAAAACGGAACCCTTATAGGATCACTTTGTTGTCCGTCTGTCCGTCCGTCCGTCCGTCTGTCAAGACCCTTTTTCACAGGAACGCGTAGAGGTATGAAGCTGAAATTTATATCAATTACTCAGGTCTACTTTCCCTTGAAGCTGTGAAAAAATCAAACTTCTAAGCCAACGCAATCAAAAGATACAGCCATTTATGCCGCAAATTTTCGACACTTGCAAGGGAATCAAAACCTACAGGGTGCTTCCCGTGAACTCAGAATCTTGAAATTTGGTACGAAGCAACGTCTTATAGCATAGATAAAGGAAAAATTACGAAAACCATAAATTTTTAGTTACATCACAAAATATATATTTTTTTAATAATCTTAAACTTACTACCCATTTCCTCATAAACGCGTAGAGGTATTAAATTGAAATTCATACCAAATACTCAGGTCTATAATACCTTTAAGCTGTAGCAAAATCAAACTTCTATGTCAACGCAATCAAAAGAAACAGCAATTTAAGCTGCATATTTTGAAACTCGCAAGTACTTGCAAGGGAATCAAAACCTAAAGGGTACTTCCAGTCGACCTTGAATCTTGAAATTTGGCATGAAGCAACGTTTTATACCACACATAAAGGAAAAATTCCGAAAACCTTAAATTTTTAGTTACATTACAAAATATATATTTTTTAATAAATATAAATTATCTTCTCGTCTTATTGTTGTGGGAGACTTCAATATAGATTTTAGAATGAATCCCCAAAATGGAATTTCCACATATTTTTCCTCCATAAACATGTTTCC
The DNA here is from genome assembly GCA_947563765.1 of Anarsia innoxiella. Lineage (NCBI taxonomy): Eukaryota > Metazoa > Arthropoda > Insecta > Lepidoptera > Gelechiidae > Anarsia > Anarsia innoxiella. The sequence goes on from OX387406.1 coordinate 9,475,320, forward strand.
GTTAATAAACAGTAGCACTACACGAAGTTGTACAACTATTGATAACGTTTTTTCGAACTTCAATGTTCAATGTGGTACTATTCACACCTTTTTCAGTCACCATTTACAGGTCTGGTTCAAATTTAATACTTAATTAATATTTTTGAACCAGATTTCTAAATAGTGACTAAAAAACTTAGTAAATAAATAACTTTAATAAAAGAACTTTCGCAAGTCTGCTGCAAGGCTAGTATAAGTGTTTCAGTTATATTATAGATAAATGATATGTGTTAATATAAAATAAAGGATTACTTAAACGATAAAGAGATCTTTGTCTTAAATTTATGCTCCTCCATCTTTCCCCATTGTAATGTTATGAATTTCATTTTGCAATAAAAATACCATAGTTATGACTCGATTGTCGTAATGAACGAACTTTGTAAACCTTGCAGGTTTGTACGGAACCCTCGGTGCGCGAGTCCGACTCGCACTTGGCCGGTTTTTTTTTCTTGATACATTTTGTCAGAAGTGCCAACCCTAAGTTCTTTTAAATCTTTGCGTGCGCTTTGTATGGGAAAGTGAAAAAATGTTAGGGTTACTTTGCCCAGTCATATTATTCTAAAACTATTGATGATATCGTTTCCTTCTCTGAAGTAACCGATAGCTTTGCCTTTGGCCCTCTTATGATTCCAATTTAATTAATATACGGTTAGGTTTAGCATCAAAAATTGACGTGGGCAAAGTTGTCAAAAAGTGCGGATAACTTTGCCCGCCCTTAAAATAGACCAAAAATGAGGTTTAATACTAAAATATGATAAGTTTAAGTCCATAATCATGTGCCAAATATCTTAAAGTTACTGTAGAAATAAAAAAATATATAGGTTTCCATATAAAAAAAATTTAAAACTTGCAATTTTATGAAAAAAACGGGCAAAGTTGTAAAGTTATACGGTACCTATCATGCGCATAAAACTTTATTGCAATCGACAATCAAATAACATATTGCGTCACGCAAAACGTTTTTAACAGTAAAGTGTGAATTTTAGCAGTTTATCGCCAGATATTTACGGTAACCTTTGTAACGTCACGTAACGTAGATTTGTTATCAAAGAATAGGTACCTTTACTTCGAAGTTGGTAACAAATCGTGTTGCAGAAACGTCCTTTATGCCTCCATTAAACTAATGAATAGCTGGTATTGTCGTTATAACACATCAAAAAAGACGGCAAGATTTTAATAGATATTTTGAAATAGAATAAACCTGTAATTGGCTCCTTTCTTAATTTATAATTTTCTATTTTGTATATTGAAGCTATTGGTTTTCCAATAAATAAATAAATAATAACTATTCCGACCCCTTTTTATAGTTAGAGGTAGGATGAATGTAATTTTGCTTGTGACTCTTTCAGAGTTCAAAGAATATAAAAGATATTTGTTTTAACTGCATAAAAAGTGGATATCCTAAGAAAATAGTGCGTGGAGTGTGGACTAAACGAGAAGTGATAAGGACTATCGGTGAAAATGTTATACTACATACAAATGCAGTGCTAAGTACTGTACTGCTAAGATCTTCTTCTGTTTATTGTTCTTAACTTATGTTTCTTTATTCTTTAAAATCAATGACAGACTTTCAACCCTATAAATACATAAGTAGGTACTTATATCCAACTAATTAATTTCATAGCTCCAAACCGATAATCTATGACATATTTATTGATTTAAAATAAATATAATTGAACTACACCGTACGAAGTTTATCGCTACGATAACAACGCAATGCCGTTCCAAACTCTCATTTAGATTATATTTTAATAAAACGAATTGATAAATAAATTGTAACTGAGTAATTAAAGGGCTTTTCATTTAGCGAAGGGTAAAAGTGACGGGGCCCAACTCTGCTAATTTACAACATTCACAGTTGTGTCGGCAGAGTGTCAATGAGAATGTCAATGTCATTTTTTGACATATTTGGTCGCAATCAGTGTAAGCCATTGTTTAGCAGAAATACCAAATGTGTCAAAAAAATGCCATTGATACAGCCGACACCACTGAGGCTATTTTAAATTAGCAGACATGGATCCAACCGCTAATCTGAACACGCTTATTTCGTTTCATCTACATTCGTCAGACTCTGTACGCTGCTTTAATCCTGACCTTTGTTTAGTACTTATATTCCCGGTAAATTCAAGTCTTATCTCCCAGTTGCATTAAAGGCTTATTAAATTAGTAATTCATTAAACATTGTGCCGTCTTATTCTGATTTTTGAAAATAACAGTGACAGCTATAGATGTAATGGAGCATTAGCTAAACTGACCTTTCTTGAAACTGACTAAAGATGATGTGAAAACGCTCTTAGCATGTTCATACCTTTTTCTTGCAACTAACGTTTAGCATGTTCGAATATTACTCAATCAGAATAATCCTTCAACGCAATACTAAGCAAGCTTGTTTTTCAGAGTAAATACTCTGAAAAACAAACGCTCTCAAAAATTGTTTACAAATCTGGAGAACGTCTTAATCGTGACCTAGATTAAGTGTTTACGCAAAGACCTAGTCTATAAATCAAAGCCCACGTGTAAATTATGGATGTGTGGGTATTTATTGCTTCCACTACTTGTATTTGGGATTAAACAGGATGTTTGAAAAAGAATCAACTAAATATCAGGTATTTTAAAGTTGGTATTTTAAATTAGAACCAGGCATTTTCAGTTTAATAAATAATTTAGCAAGTATGTTTAATTTAATTGTCTCAAAAGTTCAATGCGTATTTGCATATTTTCTTATCAGAAAAATCAACTTTTTCTTTAGAACATACCTACTTACTAACTCTAAAAATATTGGCTTTACAATATTAAGTAGGTAATTGATTTTTATAGAACACTCTTTATAGCCAAGTAAAGTGCCCAAACAGATTGCTGTTTTATGATTCCATTTCAAATATACATCGACGCAGGGAATAACGTGTAGGATGGTTTTACAGTAAAAACTTACAGGTACTTTATGTAGGGCGAAATAGGTGATTTTATTTTTGTAACCTTTTTACTTTGATAGCCGATACAAAAAGAAATATTTTAAAAGCTTTTATTCAATTGTTTATTTCCGATATTGCTAGCCAACATTTTATAAAGTGTTTTAGGGATTATTTTTGAAGATGATGCTACAAAGTACTTAGGTAGGTTAGGTACTTATTTAAAACTACGTTGCTGTAACAAGTGTGAATACCTTCATACATAATGTTCTGCCACTGAAGCTGACACACGATAAACGTCCATGGAAAATCCACAGCAAGTGAGAAAAGCTTTTTAGAGAGTTAATCCCAGATCCCAGAGTAATACATCCCAGAAAAAAAGAACAATAGAAAATCTATTGTGTCTGGGTTTATAATGGGTCAGTGCGATGTAAGAGATTAAACAGTGGGTAGTTTGGTACCTAACTGAGCTGCTACAATGAAAAATTACGAATATTAAAAACGTCAAAGTTTGGGGCGATGGATGGGTGGATAGATGGACATGAAGAACTTTTATAACTCTTTCACACTAAAACCACTTCAGCGATTTGGATAAAACTTTACAATAACGTAGCATATAAATCAGAATAACGCATAAGCTATATTATTTTAAGACATTGGATAAATTTTTTAAGATATATCGACAAACGCGTATGAAATCGCGTGCAGTCCCTAGTCTAACAACAAGTAGGTCTCAAAGTACCTATTGTCTGTTAAAAGCACTAGGCTAGGCAGTAAAATATTCTAGTAGGTAGTCAAGGTACCTAGGTAACCTAGGTACATAGCCACTCACCAGTGGGTGACTGAAACCGGTCGGTTGACCTAGGCAATGAGAAAATATACCAACGAGAAAGTATCTTGTTGGCTTTTGGAATTCTTTGGGATTATTCTCTCTTGTCGTGGACGTTCAGTAACGCAATATTTGTGTGTAGATGATCAGATTTGTCGGATTCAGTTTTGTATACTGATAAAAAACTGAATCCGCAAATACAAAACTGAATTCATGTTTATATGGTCACTGGCCCATATAAAAATGAACGGCTCGAAAGAGGTGTTATTATCATACTTAATTTTTGAATATAACTTTAATTAAATTGAAGGATGATAGGAATAATTATATGAACACTAAAATAAAAGACGATTTAAAAAATTTGATTATAATATTAGACCCCAGACGTAATTTAGGAACATTTTGATATAAGACGATTTATCCAAGTTTGATATTAACTTTCATACAATTACGGACCAAAATAATCATGACTCCACAAAACAGGACCCAAAGAAACCGAAAGACTAAACAGTTATTGAGAGAAAGTCATATAAATGTCACATAGCGATGGGAGGCTAAAGATTAGCACACAATAGCCAGCTGACATAGTAACAAAGTGTAAAAACCGGCAAAACGCGAGTCGGCTTCGCGCAGGAAGGGTTCCGTATCGTCCACTATTGATATCGATCGACCAAAAAAGGCAAAAAAAAACAAGTTTCTTGGATGGGAGCCCCCCTAATCATAAATTATTATTAAATTTTTTTATTTTATTTACATTTTTATTGACAATAGGGCATGGTGTGTAAATGCTCTAGCTCCACACGATCATAATATTTAAGTTGTTCTTTTGTAAACACATGATTGTAAACAATATTTTTAAAAAGAGCAACCTCTAGAGTTTCTTGCTGGCTTCTTCTCTGGGGAATCTGCCTTCCGAAGTCAGCGTAGCTTCTCTCCTTTATTGTTTTTCTCTTTTTTTTTTGGTTCTTTTAATTAATCATTAAGTATGTTTTTTTTATAATTTTTACTTTGTGACGAATTCAAGTGTAAATTTAATGTTACCTACGAATAAATAATTTTTGATTTTGATTTGATTTGATTATTTGTTGTTATAGCGGAAACGGTAATACATCAGTTGTGAAAATTTCAACTCTCTAGCTTTGTCGGTTAACGAGATACGGTCTATAGTGACAGACGGACGCACAGACGGACAGCCAAGTCTCAGTAATAGGGTTCCGTTTTCACCTTTTGGGTACGGAACCCTAAAAACCAGTCGCAAATTGTCGATTCACTCCTATCTGATCTTAACACAGGGACGTTTTCACTCTCATAAGACTAACCTACCTCTATCTATAATATATTGTTTCACTAGAGGCTGCCCGCGATCAGAGATTTTGTATGCAATAGGCTTGATGACTAAAAAAATTTTTTAGTTCATCAAATAGATTATTTTAAAACTAGCTTTTACCCGCGACTTCGTCCGCATAAGTTTTTTTGTTTTCTTCCGGCTGTAAGTCCCCCTGCAACAATGTCCCTCTATCGTGTTCCGGTCCTCAACTTCACATCAAAATTTGTTCAAAAGCAACCTAAGCACATAATGGATAGCTCCGAATGTTTCCTTAGTAAATATAAAAAGTAAATAATGTAAATCGGTTTAAAATACTACTACCTACCTGCCAACCCCCGATGTATACAAATCAGATCAATAGTTTTGGCGTAATGTGATTCTAGACAGAGTTTTAATGTTGTAGATAGGTAGCTATGTATACGTTCCTGTGGGAATGAGATATTTTCCCGAAGTAAAAAGTAGTCTGAATTTTGGTACCTTCCTACCCTATAAGTTAAGTAGTGTGATGGAATATATGTCGCTAAGTTTCGATCCAAGTAAAACTGTTAAATAAAGACAGTTGCATCAAAATTTTATCATAAATTCCCTAAATTATGGCGCCTACCTACCCTCTAAGTTAGAAAAGTGATTAAATACTAACTTGAAGTCTTAGTAACACTCAGTTTAAAAAAAAAAACATCAAAATCATTTCAGTAGCTATGGCGTCATGCGTGTTAAGAACACGATCACGCTAGATTTCCGCGGGAATGAGGTATTTTCCCGCCGTAAAAAGTAGCCTGTGTCCGTGCCTAGGATTCTATCTTTAAATTAACCAAGTCTTATAAAAATCTGTTCAGACGTTAAGGCGTGAATGAGGTAAACTTTTAAAACAAACGATTAAAAATCACTAACTCAATTCAGTTTTCTGCCTACTTCCTACCCCCTAAGTACGATGACGTGATCATTTTGATCTTATATCCGTTTTTAGGTAACCATCTATTACCTTACTAAATTTCATCAAAATCCGTTCAGCCGTTTAAGCATGATAGAGCAAAACTCCCAGCAAAAACCATAAAAAAATCACTAACTCAATTCAGTTTTCTGCCTACTTCCTACCCCCTAAGTACGATGACGTGATCCTTTTTTAGGTAACCATCTATTACCTTACTAAATTTCATCAAAATCCGTTCAGCCGTTTAGTCGTGAAAGAGCAAAAGTCCCAACAAAAACGACTAAAAATCACTAACTCAATTTAGTTATCTACCTACTGCCTACCCCCTAAAATTGATGGCGCGATTATTTATAGCCTATGACCATTTCTAGGTTATCATCTATCACCATACCAAATTTCATCAAAATCCGTTCCGCCGTTTAGGCGTGAAAGAGTAACAGACAGACAGACAGACAGAGTAACTTTCGCATTTATAATATTAGTATGGATAGTATGGATTTAGTATTAAGTGCCTAAATATAAAGTTTCATGGTTTTATCTTTGAATAATGACGATCTCCCATACTAACTTTCATCCCTTATTACCACCCCCTTAAGCCTTTTTTCGCGACAAAATATAGCCTATGTCCTTTCTCAAGGTCTAGACAACCTCTCTACCAAATTTCATTGAAATCGGTTCAGTAGTTAAGGCGTGAAAGCGTAACAGACAGACAGACAGACAGACAGACAGACAGACAGACAGACAGACAGACAGACAGACAGACAGACAGACAGACAGACAGACAGACAGACAGACAGACAGACAGACAGACAGACAGACAGACAGACAGACAGACAGACAGACAGACAGACAGACAGACAGACAGACAGACAGACAGACAGACAGACAGACAGACAGACAGACAGACAGACAGACAGACAGACAGACAGACAGACAGACAGACAGACAGACAGACAGACAGACAGACAGACAGACAGACAGACAGACAGACAGACAGACAGACAGACAGACAGACAGACAGACAGACAGACAGACAGACAGACAGACAGACAGACAGACAGACAGACAGACAGACAGACAGACAGACAGACAGACAGACAGACAGACAGACAGACAGACAGACAGACAGACAGACAGACAGACAGACAGACAGACAGACAGACAGACAGACAGACAGACAGACAGACAGACAGACAGACAGACAGACAGACAGACAGACAGACAGACAGACAGACAGACAGACAGACAGACAGACAGACAGACAGACAGACAGACAGACAGACAGACAGACAGACAGACAGACAGACAGACAGACAGACAGACAGACAGACAGACAGACAGACAGACAGACAGACAGACAGACAGACAGACAGACAGACAGACAGACAGACAGACAGACAGACAGACAGACAGACAGACAGACAGACAGACAGACAGACAGACAGACAGACAGACAGACAGACAGACAGACAGACAGACAGACAGACAGACAGACAGACAGACAGACAGACAGACAGACAGACAGACAGACAGACAGACAGACAGACAGACAGACAGACAGACAGACAGACAGACAGACAGACAGACAGACAGACAGACAGACAGACAGACAGACAGACAGACAGACAGACAGACAGACAGACAGACAGACAGACAGACAGACAGACAGACAGACAGACAGACAGACAGACAGACAGACAGACAGACAGACAGACAGACAGACAGACAGACAGACAGACAGACAGACAGACAGACAGACAGACAGACAGACAGACAGACAGACAGACAGACAGACAGACAGACAGACAGACAGACAGACAGACAGACAGACAGACAGACAGACAGACAGACAGACAGACAGACAGACAGACAGACAGACAGACAGACAGACAGACAGACAGACAGACAGACAGACAGACAGACAGACAGACAGACAGACAGACAGACAGACAGACAGACAGACAGACAGACAGACAGACAGACAGACAGACAGACAGACAGACAGACAGACAGACAGACAGACAGACAGACAGACAGACAGACAGACAGACAGACAGACAGACAGACAGACAGACAGACAGACAGACAGACAGACAGACAGACAGACAGACAGACAGACAGACAGACAGACAGACAGACAGACAGACAGACAGACAGACAGACAGACAGACAGACAGACAGACAGACAGACAGACAGACAGACAGACAGACAGACAGACAGACAGACAGACAGACAGACAGACAGACAGACAGACAGACAGACAGACAGACAGACAGACAGACAGACAGACAGACAGACAGACAGACAGACAGACAGACAGACAGACAGACAGACAGACAGACAGACAGACAGACAGACAGACAGACAGACAGACAGACAGACAGACAGACAGACAGACAGACAGACAGACAGACAGACAGACAGACAGACAGACAGACAGACAGACAGACAGACAGACAGACAGACAGACAGACAGACAGACAGACAGACAGACAGACAGACAGACAGACAGACAGACAGACAGACAGAGTTACTTTCGTATTTATAATATTAGTATGGATATTCGACATGTATTTTTTCTTTTAAACTAAAAATGACAAAGATACACTGGGTAAAAGTTGCTCGTAACGTCACGCTTAGGTACGATTTTTACCTAGGAGTGAAGTCAATACTCCATAACCACTCCGTAACTTTGATGCTCTGTATCTTTGTAGTTATTTATGTATTTGATCAGGTAAAAAATGTGTTTCAATTATTTTTAACCCCCGACGCCAAAAGAGGGGTGTTATAAGTTTGACCCCTCTGTCTGTGTGTCTGTCTGTCTGTCTGTGGCACTGTAGCTCCTAAACGCGTGGACGGATTTGGATGCGGTTTTTTTTCCCGACTACGGCAAAATAAATAAATAAATAAAATAAAGCCAAAAGGAAGGGTAATGTTTTTGGCAGTCTATGTATGTATGTATGTATGTATGTATGTATGTATGTTTGTATGTATGTATGTATGTATGTTCCACCGTAGCGTCTAAACTACTGAACCGATTTTAATGAATGAGGTGTCAAAAGATTTGTAATAATACGGCGGGTGACATAGGATACCTAGTTTTGCAATAAGTTCAATACTTTACCCACTAGTGGGCAAAAAGTCACGAAGAAAAAAATAAAAGTTTGTAAATGGTTTTGTGTGGGGTATCAAATTCAAGAGCTCAGCGAGCACATTCCAAAAATATATATATATCACTAGGTTTTGCGCACGGATTTGCTTGTAAACTAGTGGACAAGAAGTCGCGACGAAAAATTATAAATTTTACAAAGGATAATGTGTGGGGTATCAAATGAAAGGGCTCAGCGAGTACATTCCAAATATTATATATATCACTAGGTTTAGCACGCGGTTTTACTTGTAAATATGTCTTTTAACGTCTTGTCTTTTCTATCATAATTACTTCGAAACTACTGATTACTTACCTACAGCTTGCCAAATCAGGCCTTTTCAGAATTATGTTGACTGTTTTGGCTAGTTTTAAGCTAAATTACCTACAACTTGTACTACCTATGGAATCAACTTTGTTGGAATTCAAACATTTTCGGTCCCTCAATAGGTACATTTTGCCCACGTAACGTGTACGAAAAAGCAAACATTTTTAGACTCTGATAAAGATCCCATATTCAAAGTTGTTTATTATCATGAGTTCAAGCAGTGATTTTAATTTGTAAAGCGTGTCTTAAAAGGGAAGTTTGAAATAAAGTACAAGACTTCTTGAACTCACATTCATACTATGAACAAAGTGTGTAGGAAAGTTTGGGGGGCGCAGCCCCCCGCCAAAATTAAACAAAACACTTCTTGAATTCTACTAGATAAAGTTGTCACTGTGTGGGGGGTTTGGGGGGCGTAGCCCCCGCCAAAAGAAACGAAACACTTCTTGAACTCTACTATGGATAAAGTAGTAACAGTGTAAGGTGGTTTGAGGGGCATAGCCCCCCGCCAAAATTAAACAAAACACTTCTTGAACTGTACTAGATAAAGTTGTCATTGTGTGGGGGGGTTTGGGGGGCGCAGCCCCCGCCAAAAGACACGAAACACTTCTTGAACTCTACTATGGATAAAGTAGTCACTGTGTAGGGAGGTTTGGGGGGCGCAGACCCTCGCCAAAATGAAACTAAAACTTCGTGAACTATACTGAACAAAGTTGTCACTGTGTGGGGGGTTTGGGGGGCGCAGCCCCCCGCCAAAATAAACGAAACACTTCTTGAACTCTACTATGGATAAAGTAGTCACAGTGTAAGGCGGTTTGGGGGGCACAGCCCCCCGCCAAAATTAAACAAAACACTTCTTGAACTCTACTAGATAAAGTTGTCATTGTGTGGGGGGGTTTGGGGGGCGCAGCCCCCCGCAAAAAGACACGAAACACTCCTTGAACTCTACTATGGATAATGTAGTCACTGTGTAGGGAGGTTTGGGGGGCGCAGACCCTCGCCAAAATGAAACAAAAACTTCGTGAACTATACTGAACAAAGTCGTCACTGTGTGGAGGGGTGTGGGGGGCGCAGCCCCCCGCCAAAAGACACGAAACACATCTTGAACTCTACTATGGATAAAGAAGTCACTGTATAGGGGGGTTTGGGGGGCGCAGACCCTCGTCAAAATGAAACAAAACCTTCTTGAACTATACTGGACAAAGTTGTCACTGTGTGGGGGGGTTTGGGGGGGCGCAGCCCCCTGCCAAAATAAACAAAGCACTTCTTGAACTCTACTGTGGACAAAGAAGTCATTGTGTCAGTTTGGGGGGACGCAGCCCCCCGCTGCAATAAGGAAATAGATACTTTTTACCCGACTACGGCAAAGCCAAAAGGAAGGGTAATGTTTTTGGCAGTCTATGTATGTATGTATGTATGTATGTATGTTTGTATGTATGTATGTATGTATGTTCCACCGTAGCGTCTAAACTACTGAACCGATTTTAATGAATGAGGTGTCAAAAGATTTGTAATAATACGGCGGGTGACATAGGATACCTAGTTTTGCAATAAGTTCAATACTTTACCCACTAGTGGGCAAAAAGTCACGAAGAAAAAAATAAAAGTTTGTAAATGGTTTTGTGTGGGGTATCAAATTCAAGAGCTCAGCGAGCACATTCCAAAAATATATATATATATCACTAGGTTTTGCGCACGGATTTGCTTGTAAACTAGTGGACAAGAAGTCGCGACGAAAAATATTAAATTTTACAAAGGATAATGTGTGGGGTATCAAATGAAAGGGCTCAGCGAGTACATTCCAAATATTATATATATCACTAGGTTTAGCACGCGGTTTTACTTGTAAATATGTCTTTTAACGTCTTGTCTTTTCTATCATAATTACTTACCTACAGCTTGCCAAATCAGGCCTTTTTAGAATTATGTTGACTGTTTTGGCTAGTTTTAAGCTAAATTACCTACAACTTGTACTACCTATGGAATCAACTTTGTTGGAATTCAAACATTTTCGGTCCCTCAATAGGTACATTTTGCCCACGTAACGTGTACGAAAAAGCAAACATTTTTAGACTCTGATAAAGATCCCATATTCAAAGTTGTTTATTATCATGAGTTCAAGCAGTGATTTTAATTTGTAAAGCGTGTCTTAAAAGGGAAGTTTGAAATAAAGTACAAGACTTCTTGAACTCACATTCATACTATGAACAAAGTGTGTAGGAAAGTTTGGGGAGCGCAGCCCCCCGCAAAATTAAACAAAACACTTCTTGAATTCTACTAGATAAAGTTGTCACTGTGTGGGGGGTTTGGGGGGCGTAGCCCCCGCCAAAAGATACGAAACACTTCATGAACTCTACTATGGATAAAGTAGTCACAGTGTAAGGCGGTTTGGGGGGCACAGCCCCCCGCCAAAATTAAACAAAACACTTCTTGAACTGTACTAGATAAAGTTGTTATTGTGTGGGGGGGTTTGGGGGGCGCAGCCCCCCGCCAAAATAAACGAAACACTTCTTGAACTCTACTATGGATAAAGTAGTCACTGTGTAGGGAGGTTTGGGGGGCGCAGACCCTCGCCAAAATGAAACAAAAACTTCGTGAACTATACTGAACAAAGTTGTCACTGTGTGGGGGGGTTTGGGGGGCGCAGACCCTCGTCAAAATGAAACAAAACCTTCTTGAACTATACTGGACAAAGTTGTCACTGTGTGGGGGGGTTTGAGGGGGCGCAGCCCCCTGCCAAAATAAACAAAGCACTTCTTGAACTCTACTGTGGACAAAGAAGTCATTGTGTCAGTTTGGGGGACGCAGCCCCCCGCTGCAATAAGGAAATATATACTTTTTACATATACTCGTACTATGGACAGATTATCAGTGTGAGATTATCAGGCTTTGGGGGCGCAGCGCCCCGTCAAAATAAAATAAAAGGCATCTTTGATCCACACTCATACCTATCCGAAACGGACTACGCTACTTACTTTGGACCAGGAAAGCGTTGAGCATCTCTGCTCAAAAGTAGGTACCTACCTATCTAGGTACTTTTTGTGTAGTTTTTTTAGTGTAATGTACTCTATCATAAAATTTGCAATATTTTAGGATTGCTACCCTATAATTATTATCTACTTTGAAAAGTAACTGTGGTGTAGATGACTACGAAGTCGCGGATGCCCGCTAGTACAATATGTTGAGATGAAAAGATAGATTGAAAGTGTAACATGGAGTTTGAATAGTGTTTTGTGTTTGTATGAGTTCTGTAGAATGTACGTAGATATCACTGGTTTAACCAAAAAGTGTGAAATAAAAATAAGTTCTAAAAACTAAAACCCGCCTACGGAAAACCTGCGATCTTAAAAGTAAGAAACAAGAAATAATTCTTGTCTTCTTAACTAGGTACCCCATAAATGCACAGACGTAGCGATTTTCAGAGGAAAGCCGTGGTCGTATGCCTCTGTGCCTTAATATTAATAACCGTGCAATGTCGGAACCTGTTTAACGTACCTTTGTAATAAGGTAGGTATCAATTGCTTGCAGGCAGCCATTTATAGTTATATGGAGGCATACGACCACGGCTTTCCTCTGAAAATCGCTACGTCTGTGCATTTATGGGGTACCTAGTTAAGAAGACAAGAATTATTTCTTGTTTCTTACTTTTAAGATCGCAGGTTTTCCGTAGGCGGGTTTTAGTTTTTAGAACTTATTTTTTACATATACTCGTACTATGGACAGATTATCAGTGTGAGATTATCAGGCTTTGGGGGCGCAGCGCCCCGTCAAAATAAAATAAAAGGCATCTTTGATCCACACTCATACCTATCTGAAACGGATTACGCTACTTACTTTGGACAAGGAAAGCGTTGAGCATCTCTGCTCAAAAGTAGGTACCTACCTATCTAGGTACTTTTTGTGTAGTTTTTTTAGTGTTATGTACTCTATCATAAAATTTGCAATATTTTAGGATTGCTACCCTATAATTATTATCTACTTTGAAAAGTAACTGTGGTGTAGATGACTACGAAGTCGCGGATGCCCGCTAGTACAATATGTTGAGATGAAAAGATAGATTGAAAGTGTAACATGGAGTTTGAATAGTTGTCATGTATGTGTTTGTATGAGTTCTGTAGAATGTACGTAGATATCACTGGTTTAACCAAAAAGTGTGAAATAAAAATAAGTTCTAAAAACTAAAACCCGCCTACGGAAAACCTGCGATCTTAAAAGTAAGAAACAAGAAATAATTCTTGTCTTCTTAACTAGGTACCCCATAAATGCACAGACGTAGCGATTTTCAGAGGAAAGCCGTGGTCGTATGCCTCCATATAACTATAAATGGCTGCCTGCAAGCAATTGATACCTACCTTATTACAAAGGTACGTTAAACAGGTTCCGACATTGCACGGTTATTAATATTAAGGCACAGAGGCATACGACCACGGCTTTCCTCTGAAAATCACTACGTCTGTGCATTTATGGGGTACCTAGTTAAGAAGACAAGAATTATTTCTTGTTTCTTACTTTTAAGATCGCAGGTTTTCCGTAGGCGGGTTTTAGTTTTTAGAACTTATTTTTTTTTATTTAAAGCTGGTATTCCTGGGAGTGTTCTTAGATATATTATATGCAAATCTGTTCAGCCATTTCAAGGTCATCAGCTCTTTTGTCGGCTATGGTAGGGTTGTAGATCCAATATAACAGCAGATATGTCGTGTTTGGATTCATTTTAATCAGTGTTTAATTTTTAATATGGCGCAATGGTGACAACAGGCGAGGAGCTGATGATGGAGTCAGATTTTACAGCATTCCATCAATTCTTGAATAATGTAATAGCAGATATGTCGTGTTTGGATTCATTTTTAACCCCCGACGCCAAAAGAGGGGTGTTATAAGTTTGACGTCGATGTCTGTCTGTGTGTGTGTGTGTCTGTGTGTCTGTGGCACTGTAGCTCCTAAACGCGTGGACGGATTTGGATGCGGTTTTTTTTTAATTAAAGCTGGTATTCCTGGGAGTGTTCTTAGACATATAATATGCAAATCGGTTCAGCCGTTTCAAGGTTATCAGCTCTTTTATCCGCTGTGGTAGGGTTGTAGATCCAATTTAACAGCAGATATATCGTGTTTGGATTCGTTTTGATCAGTGTTTAATTCGTAATATAATGCAATAGTGACAACAGGAGGAGCTGATGCTGGAGCCAGGATTTCCAGCACTCCATCCTTTCTTCAAAAAAGTAACAGCAGATATGTCGTGTTTGGATTCGTTTTGATCAGTGTTTAATTCGTAATATAATGCAATGTCGACAACAGGAGGAGCTTATAATAATTATTATAATAAACGTTTAAAAACTTTGAAATAAAAATTAAATTAAAAATTTAAAAAACCCCCGACTATAAAAAGTAACAAATAAAATAAATAAAATTTTTGTCAACTGAACATCACATTATATTTAATACAAATTGATAACTTTCATACAAACTTTATTTTGTCGGGGGACCGCTAAGTAGCTAGGTAGGTACGCAAAAATATATACCTATCATAAGTAATCATAATGAGATATCAAAATTAAAAAAAATAATAGAATGCGGTCCCACGACGAAATAAAGTATGCATGAAAGTTATCAATTTGTATTAAATATAATGCGATGTTCAGTTGACAAAAATTTTATTTATTTTATTTGTTACTTTTTATAGTCGGGGGTTTTTTAAATTTTTAATTTAATTTTTTTATCAGTGTTTAATTCTTAATATTATGCAATGGTGACAACAGGCGAGGAGCTGATGATGGAGTCAGAATTTCCGGCACTCCATCAATTCTTGAATAATGTAACAGCAGATATGTCGTGTTTGGATTCGTTTTGAACAGTGTTTAATTCTTAATATAATGCAATGTTGACAACAGGAGGAGCTTATAATATAATATAATAAGGGTTTAAAAACTTCAAAATAAAAATTAAATTAAAAATTTAAAAACCCCCGACTATAAAAAGTAACAAATAAAATAAATAGGTAGTATTCTGTCAACTGAACATCGCTTAATATTTCATACAAATTGATAACTTTCATACAAACTTCATTTTGTCGGGGGACCGCTAAGTAGCTATAGTTTGGTCTAGTAGGTACGTCTATCATAAATAATAATAATGTGATATCAAAATTTAAAAAATACCTGTGAAATGTTTAAATTGAATGGATAAGTATAATTTAATACATTCGTAAGAAAAATAGAATGCGGTCCCCCGACGAAATGAAGTTTGTATGAAAGTTGTCAATTTGTATGAAATATTAAGCGATGTTCAGTTGACAGAATACTATTTATTTTATTTGTTACTTTTTATAGTCGGGGGTTTTTTTAATAGCCTAAAAGACGGATTAATATATTTTTTTTATTTTTGAATGTAGTCATAGTCATCATCCCTATTATCATAATATCTTGGAAAAACTTACACAACATCAAAAATGTAGGTAGCCTATGTGTTAATTCTGATGTGTAAGCTACTATGTTATTATTTCTTACGGTTTATAGAGTCTGTTCTTAATTATTGCAAGTAGGTTTAGCTTTGTAATTTTTTATGTCTGAGATTGATAGAAATCTTTAATTACTATCCATTAATAGTGGACCAAGTTTCATGCGTAGGCAGATTACTTACAATAAAAAGATTAATAAAAAATATAACGCAAAAATAAGCACAGGATCACAAAAAAAAGTTTATCTTGAAACACAGTTAGGTATGCTAACCATGTTTTCGTATTATGTAAATCAGGACGAGCAAAAACTCTTGCGCATACTTCATCTTAACATCTCAGAAAAGGCCTTTAAACGTATCTATTAATTTAACATTACGATTTCTACTTCTAATTTAAAGTGGTAGATAGAGACAGCTATAGTTAAAATAGAGCGTTAGATTTAAAAAAGTTTTCTGCAACAGATGGGTCTAAAGGGTCATTAACAGCAAATTGATCTTCAAAACATCAATCATGCGCATGACCGTTAACTAATTTGAAGTCCGAGTGATCTCTAAGCTTGTAAACATCGAACTTAAGTGACAGGTCGGTAAAAAGTTGAATAGATGACAGGATGGATAAGTAAGTAAGTATGTAAGATTTTTTTATATATATCAAGATATTTACGTTTAAAGATCAATAAACTATTGCTCATTGTGACAACGGCATTTTAAAAGATAAATATGTTTTTATACAGGGTGTAACAGAAAGGGTATATAAAACCGAAACACAGCGATAGTCCTCATGAAACTGAACAACTTTCCCCAAGGAACATGGGTCGTAATTCGAAAAAAATTTTTGGATCGCCCTTACTTACTCGATCAGCTGATCGGGAATTTTGAATGGGGAGGCGAATTTTTTTTTTCGAGTTACGACCCATGTTCCTTGGGGAAAGTTGTTCAGTTTCATGAGGACTATCGCTGTGTTTCGGCTTTATATACCCTTTCTGTTACACCCTGTATAGGTACCTAAAATACTTTATGCCTAGTTGAAAGCCTTTTTTATTCCATTATTTTGTTTCCGATAATGTGTTAGGAAGCTAGTAACCTATCATCATCAAACATTATATATTTAAGAGCCAGGCTTTGACTTCCTGACTTTCCTGATAACCTATACCTACTTAATAATAGCAAAAAGTACTAAAACTTTTTGTTAGTTTGGTATGGAAAACTCTTTATAATTCTATAAGTAACATACAATAAAATTATGGGACGTTTTAACAAAAATTAAGTTCAATAACAAAACTAAGGTTGGCTGGAAGATATTGCTACCTAGCAATAAGGCCGCCTGTTGCTTCTTATATTCTTGTTTTTATCTGTACCTTATATCTTTGTGTGCAATAAAGTATATTTGTATTGTATTGTATTGTAAAACCTCATTTTGTCCTTTAACACACTTAATAAATGTGGAACTAACATTGTAACGAAATCAGCAGAACATTATACCCATTTATGGGTGATTATTTTTAAAAATGACCATTTGGATGAAAAAAATTGTCCATACGCGATATTTTTTATTAAATATACTTTTAAGTATCAAAAAAGTACCTTTTATTGTACAATGTTGTATTGTCAAGTAGAATTTAACAGTTTTATATATTAAATATTACAATTAAAAAAATAATGCTTATTTTTTCTCGGTGGGTTCGGATGGTCCCTATACAAAATTTTTTGTCCTCTTCACGAGATACGTTACAAAATTTGACCTAAAAAAGTTACTGGAACCTTTATTTAATTATGAGTGAATATATCGCCTAGACAACAGTGAAAGCGTATTTCTTCAGTATACATTATTTAATTTAAATAATTTTAAATATATATTTTTTACGTACAAAACATCGTCCGAAATTTAGTTCATTTTTGTTTATCATTTTTGTAACGAATAAATCTGGTAATAATTAAAACTAGAAAAAGAAACACTTAGCAGTTCAACGAGTCAATGGCACGCCAGAAACGAATTTGAATCGGTCATTTCGTTTACTGTGTGAAAAAGTGCACGACGCGTGTTTTTTTGTCGACCGGAAAAATTCAAGTTTTAATTTTTCCATTTTGTGTTGTTTGCCAAAATACACAGGTAAGCGGCTCCTTTTTCATTAATTGTTTATTGGAATAGTTTATTATGTATCTTTATAAAAATGCACGGTGGTTTCACTCATTGAGATTTCTGTTGGCATAAACTATTTGAGATTATTTTCAAACAATGTTGCTTCTTCATTTTTGTAACGATTTTTGATGACGTTACAAAAATGACGTAACAAAAATGAAGTAAAGCTGTAATCACATCGGTGACTATAATATGGACCACAAATTTAAACATTATAATCAGTTCACCTTATTGTCTAACTCTGAGAAGTTATTGCGAAACTTTTCACACTTACCGTGTTTTCATTGTGTTTCTGACATAAATTTTTGTGTAGCTACGTTGGGATGTCGTTTTTCTTACATTTTTGATATTGATTTTTTTTTATATAAAACCTAATTATACCGAACAGTGTGACGTATTTAATTAGATAAAGGAAGATATGGTATAATTATATTCATTATTATTGCCGTTATTATACGTTTAAGATTGCTAGATCATCAAGGAATAATATTCTCGAAATGTATCT
This sequence comes from Anarsia innoxiella, assembly GCA_947563765.1. Taxonomy (NCBI): domain Eukaryota; kingdom Metazoa; phylum Arthropoda; class Insecta; order Lepidoptera; family Gelechiidae; genus Anarsia; species Anarsia innoxiella. The sequence goes on from OX387406.1 coordinate 9,493,924, forward strand.
TGCATTGACTGACTTTATTTATAATTTTCTTTGATCTCTTTTTGTAGCGCTTCCTGATAAAAAAAAATACAATTTTTGTTGATTATTGGTATTGTGTTTCAATTCATTACATGACATTTAATACATGAGTAAAAGAAAATAGTAAAAGATAAAGTGTGCATTGTGAGTAAGCCCTAATATTTCATTGTTGTTATTTTTTGTAACAAGTTTAATTTTTGTAACACTTTCATTTTTGTTTCATTTTTGTCACAATGGTCATTTAAAAAAATAATTACCCTTATATCAATTTACTTATAACATGTAACATGTGCACGCGCATTCAATAATCGCTAGACCGAAAGTAGGACAATTGCAGTTTCATCAAGAACGTGGATAGAAATTTCTAAAATTATAATAAGCTTACATGCTCATATTTTAAATTATTATTAATTATTATCTACTTATATTCAAATAATTATTATTATGACTTGTTCTTTATACCTCCGAGCGAATATTTAAAAAGGCCCCTCGAATCAGTTTCATATTACTTACCTAAGTTTCGTAATCAACGAAGAGAACACGTTGAAGTACAAAACAAATGAAATTCAAGGACAAGTGTGTTATTAATAGAAATAATACAGGATTTTAATTTACTTTATAATGAAAATCAAGAGACGTAAACCCATGAAACTGAACTATTTTCCACAGTCGAATAACGAAGTCGAAAAGAAGGGAGTGGGCAGCGCAAGACCGGTCGTTGTGGAGATCCTTGGGGAAGGCTTTTGTCCAGCAGGGGACCGGACGTCCATAAGCTGACATGATGAACCTAGTCGAAAGATGTTTTTTAAACTTTTCACACAAAATTCCCAGTCGTCTAATCGACATTTGTGGAAAGATAAAATAGAACTCCGTGTTTCTTAGAGAAAGTTGTTTGATTGATTTTCATCCTTTGATTTTCGTAAGAAAGAGCATAAACATCCAAAATGTTTGTTTTCATTGCGCTTAGACAATTTGAAGCGATTTAAAATAAAAACACAGGAACCTTGAAGAGAATACCACAACACGACAGTAAACAGCTAATCATAGACGCAGTGAATGACACACTTATCGCAGCAAAGTAAACAAAGTTCAAGCAGAATTTGCAACAAATTTGCATAACTCAAGATAAACGGGACGAGGAACGGTACGTACAAGCTGAGATATTTCGCAAAAAAAGATAAGCCTAAGGAAATACGAGGCATGAGCTTGGTAAAATCTTAAATATTCTCAAAACGGGCTCAAAAAGGTACTCTTTATTTTATGCAGTTTTGCTACACCTACGTTAGGAACGTAATTAAATTACCTACCTAAAATCTATAGCATCTCTTTTTGCTTCTAATTTTAATGAAATTGAAGCAAAGCACTTCTATAATTATACTTAGCCAACATCAATTAAAATCTTGATCCAAAAAAATCTTTGCTAAAAAAACTGATAGAATCAAGTAACTTCAAACTACTTACTTACTTACTTACTTACTTACTTACTTACTTACTTACTTACTTACTTACTTACTTACTTACTTACTTACTTACTTCGTGTTTTATTTACGTATCCATCTTCGTATCTACTATAGATTCTTTAAACTTTTTCTTGACCAACATCCTTATATTCAATTTCCAAGTCGTATGCCGCCTCATTAGCATCACTCAGCAAACCTTTTCCTTCATTTTGCAAACTACGTTTACCTCATTTACTTTAAACGCTCCATTAGGGTCCACACAGAGCGAGCAGCCTCGCGAGGCGGATGTTTGGCCGCTCAGGAAAGACCTCGCATCCTATTGAGCTGGGTAGTTCTTAGGGGCCTCTTTTAATTGGTCAAACGCTTGCGTCGCGAAGCTGCTCGCTCTGTCAGGACCCGCCTATTAAGAAGCGTGTCGAAACTGACTTCAAAGAAATTAACCCCCGGTTTGTGTGAAAGGTCAATACACTTAGCAGCTAGACTTGACTTAGGTTCTAACGTGCCTACATTTGGCGATGTGCACGCGCCGACAGAAACAAAGTGCAACATAACAGCTTCCTTAAGATCTGTTAATACTTCACGGTACACACAATGTACTTTCAGTTGTGTTTTGTTTGTTATATTGTATGTAATGTACCATTCAAATTGCTGCTTCCGTTTAACGAACTTGTGTCTGCTTAAAATACTAGAGATAGACTTGGATAACTCAGCCAAAATAAACATAGAATTACTTTTTTAACACACAAACAGAAACGTTCAAAATTGTAATTGGCATTAAAGGTACTCGTAAATTACCCAAATAGCACACAAGCGCTTTAAGAAGGGGTACAGTAGCCGGATAGAGGTTTCGGTTACGCCATTATGGCATGTCAAGTAAAGGCAATAAGTTGGCAATTTAAAATATTACCATTTTAACAAAAACCATTTTTATTTTGCAGATGCTCTAGCTATTATTATTGTTAAACAAATGTCTATAAATGGATCTCGCCTCACCAATCAATAATGGACACGTATTGTACTCCGATATAAAACTCTATTTTACGGTCGATCAACCGCTATTGAGATAATTTTTATGATCTTCGTTTGCTTGTTTGACTTAGGCAAACCCACCTACCTATTATCTTTTTTCGAATTCCGTTCTTATCATTGTTTAAATTGAAGTGCAAATTAGGTATCACTATGTGTTTTTTATCAAGTTGCAATATTAGAACTACTGTTATTTGTGACGTCACAGTTTACCTACTCATAGATATAAAAGACAACGAATATTTTTGTATGGAGCCGAACATACCTAAAGTTGCAAGTAAAGCAAGAAAGAAGCAAGAAACTTCAAACTGAATTATCGCAGAAACTATATCGTTTACGACTTTTTTGCAATCAGCATTTGTTATTTGTAATTAGTTTCTCTATCGATTGGCACTAGTCTCAGAGGTGTACACCAAAAAGCGACTTTTTATATAATTGCAACTTTAGGTATGTTCAAAACATTCGTTCCCTTTTAATATTATCACTAAGCAAATCCTTATGTTTTATCAAACTAAGAGCTTAAATGGATTACTAAATTCGTTTATCTTCTGATTTTATGTATCTGTAGGTATATGGCTCTGCGCGATTTCTAATATGGTTATTATCATGTTACTCATACTCATATTTACCTGTAAGTTGACTATTCTGTTGAGAATTACCTAAGCTTCGCTAATTTATTAAATTGTATCCATGTAAAGAACATTTTATCTTTGATCCATTACTTTCCAATATCACGAAATTAATGATAACTGACAAATCTTAGCAGATCCTAGATATGCAGCAGAAGGATGAAGGCCTTTACCCATTACTGGGACATGACAGAGTAACTGTACGTACACAATACAGGTACAGTGCTACAAGGACTTATTGGCACTTGGGTGATAGTCAGGAAGGCGTGGATAGTGAATAAATAACTCAAAATAATGACAATTTACAAGACGATATCGTTAGTTCCGATTTCAGCTACGTGCCAAAAGATCCTTGTAGCTCTGTATCACTAAATGTCCGAATGATCAGCTTCTAAGCATGCCCTTGTCACTAAGTTTTCAAATTAATCCCGTTCTAATCCGAGACGATTTGTTATCTACACGGGTTTTAGTTCTAGTTACGTCATAATCCTAGATTTTATCGTATATTTGGATTATTTCATCAATTTATTATACTTATGCCTTGTCTATTAATTTTATTTATTTCCTATTCTATAATCTTATCTTTTAGCGTCAATTATCGCCAAGTAAATTTGTTTTTTCTGTCTTTTTTATAAGAAAAACTTATTATAAATAAATAGCTGTAGTTGATATTTTAAATTCTCGGAAAAGCCGATGTTTTACATAAACAGATAAAATAAGAGAGCTATGTGAACCTACCTGTTATAAATAAACAGACAACAACATTCGAAAGAGTTTTTATGCAGCTGATAGATTAAATACTTTTTTAAATTTTATTAAATACTTTTTTTAGTTTTTAAAGAACTGGCAATTGTTGTTCTTTTGCTTTTACTTCTTTTTTAGAATGAGGCTAACTTTTACCTATTTATTTCATAGACCAGCTTATCTACCATGCAAAGACTAACCCAACAAATACAAGTACTAATCCTAGTCCCCAGCAGAGTAAATTGTCTAACCACGTCCATTCTCCGACGATTGGAGTCTCAAGGAAGCACCCACTTGCCATCAAATTGCAGTCGGGACACGCGAGGATATGTCCATCTTGTCTTGGCCCTTCTCGGCCTATTTCTATTCCTGTTCCTGTTAGCTTATTATTATGATTAAACGAGTCTAATTTGCATTGTTACGAATGCCAACCCGTCTGAAATATCTCCACACTTCGTTGAGAAACGTTTGTCACCGCGCTTCCCCAGTTTTCGCCTATCCAGTACTATGATGAGGACCTACGTATCTACGAGTTGCATGATGTCACTAAGCCAGGTGCGCAGATATTTCGACCGGGTTGTACCTATGTGTGCCTTCATAACGTGTTATACTCAAAATCAAGAGACGTAAAATGAAAATGAAAAGTATTTTATTCAAAAATAGGCAAAATTCATTACACTTTTTTGATGTCACTTTTTTTTATCTAAAACTACTGCCGACTTACTAATCTGCTCATCATACTGGGCCATGTAACTTTCCGCGAGAAACATTGAAATACGAAATAAGTTTTACGCAATCTTTTCCTAATATTTAAATCGGGCAACGCTGACGACCGATTTATCTCTAGTACGAAATTTAACGTTTCTTTCTTTCAAATATCAGAATTCAAAGTCGGTGGCGCAGGCGCCGAACTTATCTGAAGATAGCAACTTGCGTACCTATGTTTTATATGTATGTATAGTTTTGTAATTCGCACGCTGTATTTAAATGATTTTGAAAATGATAATTCCATCCTCATAGGTTTTCATTGAGTTAAGTACCTAATAACTTTATGCTATCAATAAAGTTTAACGGCTTTGGCCCTTACGTTGCAGTAAAGTATAATAATTTAATTAACTACTAAACTTAACTAAATGATTGCATAATTAAATACTTGGGCATTTTAATTATCTTGTTTTAAACTTTAAGTTTTTATGGAAATGAATTCATTTGGCCAGATTGCACGTTTATGCAATTTCCTAGGTAATGTAGTACTCAACTGGCGTACGCTTTGAGCTTAAATACTTTTATGTTTTATTTCTTCTTCTTAACATTTTATTTTTTGTTTACTAATAAATCTTATAAATTAATATCATTTAAGTTACTTTTAATGTTGTCATTAAAATAGAAAGTAGGTAAATAAGTGTATTTAATTTTATTTCTTAAGTAGATGGGATTTTTATACTTAGGTAGGTAGGTACACCTTCACAAAAAACTGGGCAGATGCAGCTCAGGATAGAAAATCGTGGAGAAGGAGGAGAGAGGCCTTTGTCCAGCAGTAGGACACTAGATAAGGCTAGATAAGATAAGGTAGGTAGGTACTCATCTTACACAGCACATCTGCGTTTAATAAACTAACAAAATATTAATATTATCTAACGAATTTCAGCTGAAACAAAATAAAGTTGCAAATAAACTAAGTATGACTCACGTCTCACTTTCAAAGAATCGCGAACTCGAACGTAATCAAACTGTAGGAGGAAAAACGCTAACAAATAAGTATCAGTTTATTCCGTGAACTTTTTTTCCGAGACCGAGTTGTTTTCTTTTTCAGGATTTAAAAGCATTAAAGACTCATTTTTCCTTGTTTTTAACATCATTTTGTTATCTTATAAAGTGGTTATTTTGAAATAACTTCGTTTAAAAACTTTAAAAACTTTTCTTAAATTATGTAGTATCTTTGACAATCTTTTAAGCATATTGACCTCTGCTAAAAATAAGCATTTAAATAAAGAAACAAAACAAGAACATAGTACATAATAAGTAGCAAGCAATCACTAAAATGGCTGCAAAAACGATATCCAATTTTAGCTTTATGGTACAGTCAGCATCATAAGTTGAACACATTCAGATTTCCAAAAGTTAAATACACCATTATAAGACGACAATCGTTTAGCAAAAAACACTCCAGAGTTAAATGAACATCCAATAAAGCTGTTGGTTTTCCAATAAATAAATAAATTTGTAAATAAGGTTCAAAATAATGAAAATGAATAGGTAAGGTTTTCGTCTAATAATGGTGAATATTACTTTTGAAAATCTGAATGTGTTTATCGACTTATGATGCTGACTGTACCCGGATATTAATGTACACGTATCACACGATACGGACGGACAGACGAACAAAAAATGTGTAAGTGTAATGAGTTTGGTGTCGTCAAACGACTGCGGAGGCATGGCGCCGAAAAAAATAAGGATCTCGTACCAGAGGGAGCTAATACAGAGAAACTAACCCATAGAACAAGGACTAAAGGTGAATTGACAGAGGATTCAATAATATGAATATAAAATCGCGATGCAAGCCTATTTATTAATCTGTGACGCAAGACAGGAATACCCTAAACTGAGGAGCTTGTATGGGGCGATTGATGGATGTGGATGAAATGAAAGAATGAGGAAAGATGAATGTGGATGTGTTTGAATCGTACCAGGGGAAGGGTAATGGACTCTGCCTATCCCGATGGGAGAGAAGCGTAACGGATATGTATGTAGGTATGTAAGTAAATTGCGATGCTATCAAATGAAGAGTTTGCCATATCAAAAGGCAATTCAACTGCTAGGAGTTGATTCATACTCGTATAAATGATATCTATTGAAAAAAAGTTATGTAATAGACTTAAAGCAAACTGCTACCTTTTACATACATACATACATACCCATCGTGATACATAAATATCTATCGCGCTTTTTTCTCATCGGGGTAGGAAATATATCTTAAATCATCGCGTAGAACTGGATGATGAACTTAAAATAGCGGTCACCTCTCATTGCAAGGCTGTGGATTGGCAATTCCTTTTAATAAGCCATGCCACTGGCCCGGGGCATTGACCTGCCAATCACAAGTTTGGCAACTCCAATCAGATAATACTGGTGGCAAAATCGAAAGTGTTTTATTTGGTATTTGAGTGTTAATTAACACGGATTTTTATGTCTACTGTCTAAAAATTGGAACGTTAACTGTTTTGTGTTTGTTAGTGGGTAGGTATTTACCTACTTACTGAGTAACTACTTTTAACTACTTAAGGCCAAAACACACCGGATGCGCTTGCGTAACGTAGACGTAGACGCAAGCGGTGACAATTCCATTTATATTTTCATGTTAATACCTTTTTAATCACAGTCTGCGTATTTTGGTCATAAAGAACTTAAAAATAAGATACTTATTCCGAAACAATAAACGCTAGATAAAAACCTTTATACGAAAGATAGGTAATACCTTATCCTGAAATTTCAGTGTAGTTACCCCTACCGTGAAATAATTTATTAAGTAGGTAGGTACTTTATTTTGATGTTAGTTGATACGGCCATTCACATTTACAAGGATCGTACACCACTTAAGTACTTATGAGCACTCAAACAGACATCGACCTTTCAAAAAAATTCATATTAAAATTCAATTCAAATGAAACCGGCTTGTATCCTGCGAACCCACAAATTAGCGGGAAATCCAAAGCCTCAGAATAAAACATTACGCGAAAATAACCATGCAATCTTCTGAATTTAAAAAAGAAATAAAAGCAAAAAAATATAGCCCATTCATTCTCACCGATATCAAAGATAAAGAGAGGGAATGAGACAGGAATCTGTTTTGAAAGAGCCAGTGTTTTGTGAAATCCCGCAAGGAATATTTTTAAGGAATATTTTCGGGCCTAATTACAGGTAATTTGGCAATGTCGAGTGCAGAATACTTAATGCTCACTGAACTTATCAGGGTGAATGACTTAGATTCTGGACATATTATGAATCTTTTCAATTTTGAAAGTTAATCTTTTTGGCGAAGTCGAAGTGCGTCACTAAGACGCATTTTGACTTCGCCTAAGCTTCCTAACCAATATAGACCATAAATCAAACTAAGTAGACTTTGTTCCTAGGGGTCACGAGGACCGAAGCCCGAAGAATAATTTCCTCTCTCTGACGTCGCCAAAGAAGTTATCATCCATTCAAATTGTCGTCCTGACCTTAAAGAAAAAACAATAGTATAATAAACTAAACAACATAACTATTAGGTACCTTTTCTAATTGCTTGAAGATATCTTCGGACGACAGATGATAATAATACAGACAGAGGGATAGTTAATGTCGAGAAATAAGTTTTTTTAAACTATTTCTTTATTTTAATAACCTATTTTATCAAGAACGATGATTACAATAATAATTATTGCAGCAACAAAATCAAAAGAAGAAACAGAATTAATAAAGTTGACACCTAAATAACAAGTGAAATTGCAATCGCGGACAATTCCCAGCGAATTAGGGACAATCGACGATCGCGCGATTGAAATGAGTCTGAATGTCTGGACCTTGGCCAACTTACTATACCTACTTATATACTTATCAAAATGTATAACAAATCTTATCAATTCGCTGCACCCATTTTTATATTTAAAAATCGGCGGCGGACGATAGCTAGGTGAAATATGAATGGTGTAAATAGTTTGAAAGAGGATAATAAAACGAAAAAGCAAAAGCGATTGGGTACTGCTACGAATACTTAATATAGAATTGTGGTTTGTAAAATTTAGTAAACAAAGAGTGACCATTTAAAATAAGTAATGCATAAAATAGATAGGTAAATACATTTATATTATGCGATTAACAGCTTAAGAAATACTATACATGTGAATATGTTATTAAAAATAATACACGCTAATAAATAAAATATAACGCAGCTGGGGTGATGGGCACGTTTGCACCAGGAGAGACCAGGGGCGGATTATTCCCGGATTAGTGTTAGTTAGGTAAAGTTTAGTTTAGTTTAGTGGTTATATTTTATTTTTTAGAGTGTAGTATTTTTATTAACATATTTATATAGATAGGTAAGTATATCTACATAAAATCGACATATTGAACAAAAAAAATGATAATGAAATTCAATGAGACAGCAACGAATACAACTTAACTAATTAAACATAAGTACGTTTACAAACAGAACATTATTTAAACATTGAATTGAATATCTTTATCTGATGAAAACTAACCTCCTTTAAGATCTTATATTTTTTTTGAAATATCAGCAATTGCTTTTAGATAACCAACAAAGCAAAGAAATAGAGTTTATTAATACTTGTTCATAGTAGGCATAATTTTTTTCATAACAAAACATATTTCGATATTGCATACCTATTAATTGGCACTCATTTAGATCTCCATTATTTTTACGGCGAAGCTTACAACATAATTTTCATAGGTATTGAATTGGCAACCCTTTTTTACATTTATGTTTTTGGTGGATCTTTATTACACAATAGCAAACGAACATGAACACCTTTAAAGAAATTACCTAACTTAAAACAGTAGCTTTTAAAGCGAAAGATAACAAAGAAAGTAAGTAAGAAAGTAGTAAGTTTTTGTTTGTTTACTCTTACGCATAAGGCAATCAGAGAGTGGCAAGTGCCCTACAAACCTTAAAAGGTACGGAACCACTCATTAAATAGCTATTACCAAAATGCAGCTAAGTATTTTGGTTCGTTGTATTTTTCCTCTTGTAAGCATTGTGTAGTAGACATCGAGCAAATGTAAAAAAGCCGTGATATTGATGCATGTATGAGGCGACTGATGAATGTGGATAAAGCCAAGGAAGTGTGTTTGGATTGTAGTGATTGGAGGAAAGTATTTGCCTAACCCGATCGGAAACAATTGTGATAGATATGTATGTATGTATGTATTAATGGGTGCCTTAGGTAGATGAAAATACTTTATTGCGCACAGAGAGATACCTACAGGAAATAATGTCTTTTTGTGCTTTTGTGCATGTGAAATAAAATTATGAATAAGTATGAAGTAGAATATGTCAAAAATTAGTTGGAAAGGTTTAAAATAGTAGTTTTAAACAAGATGCTCTTGCGCATCCATAGTTACTGCAATCAACAAACAATCAACGCGATATAACGCGCGTGTGATTATGTCAGTTAAACACACTGAGATAAAGCCGAGTTTATTTCTGGAAACGAAACGCAAGCATTTATTAAAATTATAGAAAACGAATAAGAAAAACACGTTCGTGATTCGATTCTTAGAAGAGAGACGACGACGTAAGAAATGTAGGGTTTACAATTGTTAGTCAATTTACATGGAGCTTGTGTTAATAGCAATTTTAATGATAATAATGGTTGGTTAAATATAGGTAACGAATGACAGAAATTATATCTATTGATACAGGCTGGATGTAATAAATAACCTCAGGCTATTTAGAATTAACTTCGCATCTCTAATACTACCTGCAACCTTTTGGTACAGCTTAATAGAAGAAATTGTGGTACTGTAGGTCTACCTTTATATTAAAGATAAACAATGCAAATTTAGGTTTTTTTACCCGACTACGGCAAAGCCAAAAGGAAGGGTAATGTTTTTGGCAGTCTATGTATGTATGTATGTATGTATGTATGTTTGTATGTATGTATGTATGTATGTTCCACCGTAGCGTCTTAACTACTGAACCGATTTTAATGAATGAGGTGTCAAAAGATTTGTAATAATACGGCGGGTGACATAGGATACCTAGTTTTGCAATAAGTTCAATACTTTGCCCACTAGTGGGCAAAAAGTCACGAAGAAAAAAATAAAAGTTTGTAAATGGTTTTGTGTGGGGTATCAAATTCAAGAGCTCAGCGAGCACATTCCAAAAATATATATATATATCACTAGGTTTTGCGCACGGATTTGCTTGTAAACTAGTGGACAAGAAGTCGCGACGAAAAATATTAAATTTTACAAAGGATAATGTGTGGGGTATCAAATGAAAGGGCTCAGCGAGTACATTCCAAATATTATATATATCACTAGGTTTAGCACGCGGTTTTACTTGTAAATATGTCTTTTAACGTCTTGTCTTTTCTATCATAATTACTTACCTACAGCTTGCCAAATCAGGCCTTTTCAGAATTATGTTGACTGTTTTGGCTAGTTTTAAGCTAAATTACCTAGAACTTGTACTACCTATGGAATCAACTTTGTTGGAATTCAAACATTTTCGGTCCCTCAATAAGTACATTTTGCCCACGTAACGTGTACGAAAAAGCAAAAATTTTTAGACTCTGATAAAGATCCCATATTCAAAGTTGTTTATTATCATGAGTTCAAGCAGTGATTTTAATTTGTAAAGCGTGTCTTAAAAGGGAAGTTTGAAATAAAGTACAAGACTTCTTGAACTCACATTCATACTATGAACAAAGTGTGTAGGAAAGTTTGGGGGGCGCAGCCCTCCGCAAAATTAAACAAAACACTTCTTGAATTCTACTAGATAAAGTTGTCACTGTGTGGGGGGTTTGGGGGGCGTAGCCCCCGCCAAAAGATACGAAACACTTCTTGAACTCTACTATGGATAAAGTAGTCACAGTGTAAGGCGGTTTGGGGGGCACAGCCCCCCGCCAAAATTAAACAAAACACTTCTTGAACTGTACTAGATAAAGTTGTTATTGTGTGGGGGGGTTTGGGGGGCGCAGCCCCCCGCCAAAAGACACGAAACACTTCTTGAACTCTACTATGGATAAAGTAGTCACTGTGTAGGGAGGTTTGGGGGGCGCAGACCCTCGCCAAAATGAAACAAAAACTTCGTGAACTATACTGAACAAAGTTGTCACTGTGTGGGGGGGTTTGGGGGGCGCAGACCCTCGTCAAAATGAAACAAAACCTTCTTGAACTATACTGGACAAAGTTGTCACTGTGTGGGGGGGTTTGGGGGGGCGCAGCCCCCTGCCAAAATAAACAAAGCACTTCTTGAACTCTACTGTGGACAAAGAAGTCATTGTGTCAGTTTGGGGGACGCAGCCCCCCGCTGCAATAAGTAAATAGATACTTTTTACATATACTCGTACTATGGACAGATTATCAGTGTGAGATTATCAGGCTTTGGGGGCGCAGCGCCCCGTCAAAATAAAATAAAAGGCATCTTTGATCCACACTCATACCTATCCGAAACGGACTACGCTACTTACTTTGGACCAGGAAAGCGTTGAGCATCTCTGCTCAAAAGTAGGTACCTACCTATCTAGGTAATTTTTGTGTAGTTTTTTTAGTGTAATGTACTCTATCATAAAATTTGCAATATTTTAGGATTGCTACCCTATAATTATTATCTACTTTGAAAAGTAACTGTGGTGTAGATGACTACGAAGTCGCGGATGCCCGCTAGTACAATATGTTGAGATGAAAAGATAGATTGAAAGTGTAACATGGAGTTTGAATAGTGTTTTGTGTTTGTATGAGTTCTGTAGAATGTACGTAGATATCACTGGTTTAACCAAAAAGTGTGAAATAAAAATAAGTTCTAAAAACTAAAACCCGCCTACGGAAAACCTGCGATCTTAAAAGTAAGAAACAAGAAATAATTCTTGTCTTCTTAACTAGGTACCCCATAAATGCACAGACGTAGCGATTTTCAGAGGAAAGCCGTGGTCGTATGCCTCTGTGCCTTAATATTAATAACCGTGCAATGTCGGAACCTGTTTAACGTACCTTTGTAATAAGGTAGGTATCAATTGCTTGCAGGCAGCCATTTATAGTTATATGGAGGCATACGACCACGGCTTTCCTCTGAAAATCGCTACGTCTGTGCATTTATGGGGTACCTAGTTAAGAAGACAAGAATTATTTCTTGTTTCTTACTTTTAAGATCGCAGGTTTTCCGTAGGCGGGTTTTAGTTTTTAGAACTTATTTTTTTTATTACCTACTTACTGAATTTTTGTTCATAAAATCCCAAGATTCTAACTATGCAACGGTACCTACCTACATATCTTTTATCTTTGCTACCCACAGTCTAACTATCACGTTCTGAAGTTAGCTCACAATTAGGCATTCTAAAAATACTGCTTGCCTACCAGAGTCAATGTTTGTAGACTAATGACCTCATAAATCTGAATATATTGCCGGCAACGTCATAAACGCCTTGACACGTGTAGTGTCAGCTTTAGGTCTCATTTTATCCTCAATTGTTGTAAAGGAAATAAGAATTCTAACTCTATTTAAAGGTAGATAGCTATCCGTTCATATCTGCCACGTACCTAGCTGCCACTGCTAATCTATCCTTCAGAACATCCTTTAGGATTTTTTGACACCGATATGGAAGAAATAGGGACTAAAATTTCTAAGATAACTATTTCTATCTCCAGTAGGGCAAAACCAGAGATAGACAGAATGATAGGAACGGTGCTAGTGTAGTGTGATATGATTGCTTGGATGTTGGTAAAATGGAAACAGCAACGAAGAACGACTTGATATGAAAATATTCCATCAAAATAAATGCTTCAAGCATGAGGATACTTTGATAAATTCTGGAGTTTCAAAATCTCCCAATAATTCAGTTAGGTATCTGTGCTTAAGTTCATACATACATACATATCTGTCACGCCTCTCTCCCATCGGGTTAGGCAAAGAACACTTCCCAAAGCAAAACCTACAAATATTCTATGCCTCCTCTTCCTCCTTTTTTGCTGAAATTCAAAACCTCAAATTACGTAAATAGATATTTATAAGAAACACACAATCCCAATTCGCGGATAAAATTCATGACTCACAAATAGATAACTGTGAAATCGTGAAAAAAGATAAACACAACGCCTCCTATACTTATCTCGGGTAAATGAGTGAGAAATAATAAATCTGCGAGTTCAATCAATATTTGCTGGCTCAATTAGTATGAGTACAGAGTATGCAAACACTAACGGTATAATAATGCGTTGCTTTGCTATAACCACTTGGAATTGCAAATTGGTCACCCACGATCTTAGTGGGGACACAATTCTAATCACTTGGGCACATGCAATACAATACAATACAATACAATACAAATATTGTTTATTGCACACAAAGATATAAGGTACAGTCACAAACAAGAATATAAGAAGCAACAGGCGGCCTTATTGCTAGGTAGCAATATCTTCTAGGCAACCTTAGGTTATGAAATAGCGAGAAATAGGTAATAATGGTTGCGGGTTGTGCAAACAATACAGAATACATACATAACTACATATAATTACTAAAAATACCTAGTACGGTCAGCATCATAAGTCGATTAACACATTCAGATTTTCAAAAGTAAAATACACCATTATAAAATGAAAATCGCTTAACAAAAAATACTTAGAGTATTTTTTGTTAAATGAGTTAAATGAACGTCCGATGAGGTTCAAAATAATGAAAACAAATAAAGTTTTACATCTAAAAATGGTGTATATTACTTTTGAAAATCAGAATTTGTTTATCGACTTATGATGCTGACTGTACCTATAATAAAAATAAACTAATAGATAATATAAATATTAAATACATGATAGGTCACTAAGGGCCCGTTACAGTATCTACAGACAAAAATCCGCCAGATATTTTATACCTGTCTCTGTCTAAAACGTCATGTTTTATGAAATAGACATAGGTTTATCTGTCAGTTAAATTTTATCTCTAGGTAGTGAAATGGGCACTTAAGGTTAAACAAATGTACTTAGTGCTTTATAAAGCACTTGCAGTCTTGCAGCCAGCGATGGATTTAGACCTAGTGCTAGTCTAAGTGATTAGAATTGGCGCTACGGATTTTCATTGCACTTTATTCATTTATTTAATTTTAAGATATTTATTTTGGTATTACGTGACTCGATCTAACCTACTTGCAATCGTTATTAGGATCAGTGTCAAAGACAATAGAAAGTGCTCACTTTTTTTTCATTACTTTTTTTAATTAATCGTGGTCATGAATAATTTAGTACCTATCTAATTACCTAATTGAAAACAATATCGCGGTAATTCGATATAGGTATTGTTGACTGCAAATAACTTCAAAAGCTATAATTATTCCGAATAAGCGTATCTATTGCTGGTTAGAAATTAGAATCACAAAACCACCTTCAATATTTTATAGCCTAAATCTAGTTTATGTAGGCTCTAGCCTAGGTAACCTGAAATACCTGAATCTAGACTGGTTGGAAAGGGGAACATTCCTCTTAAATATTCTAGCCTTAGGCTGTAAAGTGGGCAGCGAGACATTAAGTTAGAGAAGATATGGCTACTAGAAAGAAAATAGAAAAGTTCCTTTGTGGTATACCTTATCTATTGTAGAGATATATATATATATACCTACCTATCATAGTGTAGTTAAAAATACATCACAGAAAGATTTAATAATTTTGTACCGACAACTAAATGAAAAAAAAAACATTAAAGTGTTCAGTTTGTTAAGTTAGATCCTATCACAACCTAGAAAAGTCTATTCTTGAGCTTGTCGGAAATACAAAATAAAATAACGCAAAGGTAACCTTCAGCTAACTGCCAAGCTCAGAGAAGTCTAGATTTAGACCCAATCGCCTTTCTAAGAACTAAGCAATCAAATTGTACAACTATTAAATACCTAGTAGGTAATTCGCTCATTCGGAATATTTAAGAGTTAGACTCGTTGTCGGTGCAAGGCGTCCGATATTTAGGCCTATCTTCTGCTTATGATTGGCTACTTGGTATAATAATGTATTGAGGTATATGGTGCGAAAACCTGTCAACATCGGGTTATATCTATAGTTGAGTGGTTTTGACGATGAACCAAACGAAGAGGTATTGTATAGCTGAAGTCAAATGGTGCCAAACCCTTTTGAAGACCTGAACTTGCTTAAACACTCCATAGCAAAACATCGTAAACATTTGCTAATAAATCATTTAAGCAGGTCGCGCGGCTCGTTACAAGATAAGTAATTACATAGGCGACCTAGGCCATCAGTCATTTGCCTGGATCTAGACAGTACCACACAGTTCACTGCCCTAATTGGCTCACGATCTCTAGCAATGACCCATTCATTTTAAGGCCTTATAAAAGTACTTAGCTACTGTTATACGTACCTACTACTACTCATGTCATGGATGGACGGATGTGAGGTCGTTTGTTACTCTTTCACGCGAAAACCATTGAACAAATTTTAATGAAACTGTACAATACTTATTGTAGTTTGAACTTCAGAGATTTTCTCAGATTTGATGATAAATACGAAGTCGCGGACAGCTTCAAAGATAAATCAAAATATAAGTATTTATATTTATAATAAATAACATCTTAACCATTTTATATCCAGTTATACAAAGACAAGGAAATTACATCGGCCAGTGACTGCCGAGTGCCAATTAGAACTCGGAAACCAGACAAGGACATAAAGCAGGGCTAGTTTACGTCCTTCATTGCCTTCGAACTTGTCTCGCACATTTATTACCTAATAAATCGTACCTACTCGACTATTGTATGAGAAAAGAGATATCTAGGTTTTGAAATAGAATCATACCTATGCATAGAGACGGCGGAAACAGATTTGAATAGCGTCGACATTCCAAGAGCAATCACGTACAGAACAACACTCAACTCCTGTTCCAGAAATGATAATCAAGGCAAAAGCTTCAGAATAAAACGGCTAGATGTTTAATGAATAGATTACATTACAAGACATTTCTGCAATGAGAATAAGCAGAGATGAGAAACAAAAGAATATCGTCGTCCCATCTGTCATCGCTCACAGGATTTGGGTCTACAGCGTGTAACAGAAAGGGGGTATAAAGCCGAAACACAGCGATAGTACTCATGAAACTGAAAAACTTTCCCCAAGGAACATGGGTCGTAACTCGAAACAAAAATTTCGCTTTCCTATACAAAATGTCTGATCAGTTCATCGAGAAAGTATCGGCGATCCAAAAAAATTTTTCGAGTTACTATCCATGTTCCTTGGGGAAAGTTGTTCAGTTTCATGAAGACTATCGCTGTGTTTCGGCATTATACCGCTTTTCTGTTACACCTATATTCTACTTTCTACGAAAAAATGATAAATGGATGGATGGGTGGATGGATTTGAGGAAAAATTACGATATTGTAACATCAGGATAACACATAGGTTTTTGAAGATATGACTATAAATGCATACAAAGTCTCAGACAGCCTCTAGTTCTTAGTTCAATTGAATAAACATGAACAGTGAAACCATATATCAAAATTGTAATCTATCCACAGTTGCATTATGTATGTCCGTCCAAGAGCATAGAATAGGCACAAATGTCTGTATCCGCGAAGGTGCGAGATTCCGGTCAGATTATCTTATCTCGACCCCTATTCTGTGACGTGGAACGTGACAAAGATCAACCTAAAAACAGACGCGACATAAATATATACCTAATCTTCAAAATAACTTAGGAAAAAATGTGCATATTGATATTTGTTAGTCAGGGTTAGTGACAATGTCGTTTACAAATGAATTTACGTTATATGATGAAATAAGTAGGTAAATACCTAAATGCATATAAATAATATGGAAAAATCTGAATATTAAAGTTGCTTATTTTAAAAGTAGGTAATTCCAAGTACTTTTGTAATTTTTACCTATCTATGCCATTGGGATACAAAATACCGATACCTATTTTGTGTAATCTATAATTGGTGAATTATAGTAACATACCTACGTACCTATGACACTTTTGGTAATAGGTATGTGATTAATTAATAAAGATAATACAAGAGCCAACTTTCTAGAAAGTTCTCGATTGATCTCTAACTAAAAGATATCAAGCCTTGTAGAAAACACACGCCCGTCAAGTTGCACTGAACAATTTGTATCTGTCTCGTCGATCGCACTAAATCATAATAATTGAACACATGCGATCGTTGTGCAGTAATTCAATACAAGGACAATGTCGTTTGACCCGACTTTGTCCGTGTTTTTGCGAGCGGATACACGCGCTATTTCTTAGAACCGGCCGTTTTGATGTTGTTTAGACGCCGGAAAAGGTTTATGAATATGCCTTTTGTATGTGTTTGAATAAAATTTAATTAGTTTTGATTATGTCCCTTTAATTGTTCCGCCTTATAAATGAAGCCCGACTTAAAAAAAAAGTCTCAGTAATAGGGTCCCGTTTTCACCCTTGGGGTACGGAACGCGAAAAAAAGGAATTATTAGTACCTACAGTTTACGGATTCTAATTTCTAAGTTGAAAACGTTCCATTCTTTTTTTGATCCATGTTCCTTGGACAAAGTAATTCTTTGTTCTTTAAATATTTCCCCCTTCTTCTCACTTCTAGTTTAACATAATTTTTTATTGTGACTTTTTATTATGAATTCTTCGTGTTAAATGAGAATCTGCACATATAGGTACTTTCACTTAACAAGTTTTCTCACGTTCATGGTCTGATAGTTTAGAATAAGTAACTTGTTGTAGGAATAACTAGCATCTAAATATAAGTGTAGTGTAGTAGGTACCTACATTTATAACATAAAACTTACTTTGTTATGGAAACAAACTCTTATTTTTACTTAATACAAGTTAAAGTAATCGAACAAATTCGAAATCTAATTGGTTTCAATCTAAGTAAGTTATACCTAACTTGCTAAATTAAAATGTTACCCAAAAAGTAGTGTTTAGGTATATAGGCACTTTTGAAGCGGCTTGTATCCTATCTCACAAACTCCATTTAATTTAGATTGTGAACTTTATTTTTAGGTACCTACGTAACTTCATTAATCTAAGCCCCTTCTGTCAACCCTTATAATCTATGAGAGTATTTACCGCGTGCGTGCATCTTGGCCAGATCACGTGTTCGCAAAAAGTGCTCTCTGTTACCAAACCGGTTGGTCCCTTGGCCAGCCACGACCAAGGCTGCCTCGAGAGACCTAATGGAACAATCACACGCACTTTCTTTAGCTTTAGCATTATCTGGTGGATGGGAGCATCTGTAAGAGCAAGTCTACGGATGCATA
This sequence comes from Anarsia innoxiella, assembly GCA_947563765.1. Classification (NCBI taxonomy): domain Eukaryota; kingdom Metazoa; phylum Arthropoda; class Insecta; order Lepidoptera; family Gelechiidae; genus Anarsia; species Anarsia innoxiella. Next base: position 9,512,762 of record OX387406.1, read on the forward strand.
TTTTAGACCCAGAACACACGGTGAAACGCAAATGCAATGCAACTGAAACTGCTAGTTACTTTTGAGTTGCATAGCAGTTTCTGCTATAGACTTCCTTAGAAAACCACACACGACGCAACTAGTTTGAAACGTTTCGTTGCAGTTGCGTTTCACCGTGTGTTTTGCCGCTTAGTAGGAGCTGGTATTGGCTGATATGGATTGGCTTATAATGTAGATTACTAGAGACTGACTTTAAACGCATTTATCGTCATATCTCAGAAAACTTACACAATAACTTAAAATAATATGGCCTTTATGTTATTTTGATGTGCAAGCTACAATACTGCAAAGTTTCATTAAAATCTGTTCAGTGGTTTTGCGTGAATCATCCTCACATCCAACCAGAGGCACAGACATTGACATAAGTATAGTATGATGTTAATAAAACTAGTTGAAGATAAAGTCTAAATAAATGATCAACCAACACAACCAAGACAAGAAGATGATTATAAACTCATGCTTACAAATTCACAACGAAAACTGCAAAAAACAAATCATCAATAGTTTCTATAGAATTGAACTTTCGAACCGAATTACCAACAAACTCGCAACGATTTACTCGAAACTTGAGTACCTATTAGCCCCGTGTAAATGAGTGTCAAGTAATTCTTGCAAGTCAAACGTATTAACAATGGTCGTCTGCTTTACGTCTACAGCGGAAGCTAAACACGAATGTATCCTTGACATTTTATCTTACGTATAACCACGTAACATACTGTTACAAGTGTTTATGTATTTTTGTAGTTATTTTTATACTTATTACCTATACAAATGTAAGATTTTTAAGACAAAAACTCGCTTGGCCAAGTGGTTAATACATACTTAAGCCTCTTTCCTTATGAAGCTCTAAGTATTTATTTGGCAAGAAATTTTTCACGTAAAGTTAAAAGCCGTCAAGTTTATGTAAGTACTTATCTACCTTATCAATAATTTAATAATATTCATTCCATGCCGATTTCGGCAATGGCGACCACATCTATTTGTCAGTCACGGATGTGGGACCTCACATGGCTGATGTATACTATTTTTGCCGTGAATGTTCTGGAGCACTACTGGCAACATGTGAGGACTATTAATAAGTAATAATAGGACAATTAATAATAGCATAGTGCCGTCTTTTCTGGTTTTTGACCACTAAATCGTCATCGAAAGTCGATGCGTTCATTTCCCTTTCTGCATTTGGCTGTGACTCGATATGTAGGTACCAAAGAAATATGAAAATACAAGTAGATCTTAAGTATTTCTTATAATTTGAAATTGGTTATCTATTGAATGTATAAACGAATGATGACGACTGATCCAGAATAATCAACTTCCTCATATTTGGGATTAGAACTGATAAGGTTTTTATAGCTACCTGATAATTCGACTAGTTTCATAGATACCGGAATCTTTTGGACATTGTACTAATATAAAGCTGTAGAACTTTTCAAAAGTACGTAACAATAAATTGTATTTCAAATATGTACTTTGTTAAAAGATCCAAGTTAATGTATGGATTATTATCTCTTTAGGTTTAAAGTGGCACAACGCTTGAGCGTCGACGGTTAAATGGTAACATGATCTTTATGGTTCCCATACACAACTTGGCCAGACCAATATAGTAGGACCATCTAAGTATAGCGCTTTTATGATTTTATGACTAATTTCTCCTTAATTATGTGAGAACATTCCTTTTTATTTTTTAATCAAATACACTTCATGCTCGTTCGTACTTTTCCATTGGTTAATCTTTCACATCCCAGAAAAAAAAAGAACAACAGAAAATCTATTGTGTCTGGGTTTATAATGGGTCAGTGGGATGTGAGAGGTTAATAAAGCAAAATTAAGTATCAATGTATCTAATCAAGCTATTACTGTCCCACTGCTGGGCAAAGGCCTCTCTCCTCATCGCCATGATTTTTGGTCTCGAGCTACCTCATCGCATCAGTATTGTCGATACCACAAAAAAAGCAGGTAAACAAGTATCAGACAAAACCTTCTATTGACTCTTAGAACGGGTTAACAGTCCATGATGATGAAAATGTACTTTATATTTCGTGTAATTAACTTAATACCATCGGGCTTATATTGTTCTTGTAACACAAAGTCTACCAATTATTGTCGGTCGGAACAAATTGGGAAACCATGGTAGCAAAGGCGCCAATTAAAAATGGTTTAACAAGACCGTAGAGCAATAAAAAAGAGTTTGCTTAACTGGCGATTAAAAAGCAATTCGCTTAACTTGAAAATCGAATTAAAATTTTGAGGATTTCGTTTTTAATTCTTCGCGCATGGATTTGCACAAAACTGTGCTAAGGACAAGTTTTTACTATCCACGCTTTCATAGTCATAATTTTATCTTTATAAAATTAATTCACGAAATGAATGCAATTTCGATTTATCCCACGAAATGCCGTCCAAAAAGGTTACCTAGTTCCAAAATACTCTCAGAGAATTCACGCATTCAGTAAAGAATGTTGCAAACCGTATACAGCCCCGTTATTACGCTCAAGGCATGCGACATTTAAAATTTGGAACTTATTATATGCTTTGTGATCTTATTTAAATGTTTATTATGCTTTAAGTGTTCACCCGGCGTGATACCAACGTCACGCTTCGTCGACCATCATTGAATAGCGACCAACCTAAGCTGACAACTGTTCCGGCTAATTGCAACTATACATATTGATAGGTTAGGATTAAACATTAATTATACTGGTTATTTATTAGTTGGGTGAATCTATTCAAACTTACTCCCCCTTATTACAAAACGAGGTTTAAAGATAGCCCGACGTTAGTTCGTTTCTTTTGACGTTTCGGCTATGGACAAAACGTCAAACTAAACGAACTAACGTGAGACTATCTTGGTTTTGTAATAAGGGGGAATAAGTTTCTGAATAGTATAAAATCATTTAGGTAGCAAACAGGGCCGCTATGGGTTAGATTGGCACAGGACCGTAGTGAATGGTGCGAAAAAAGGGAGGCCTATACCCAGCAGTGGGGAGAAACGGGCTGATTTGATTGATTGATTTAGGTAGCTAAAGTGTCATAAAAACGGTAGGAAGAAATAGGTAGATGATTTTGTAAATTGTTACAATAAACAAGTCGTGACTATTTCTTACAGCAACGATCGATTTTTGAATTGAATGTCTGTCCCGTGGAGACTCAAATCCCCGGTTCTATACAAAGCAAATACTCAGTAGCAGGTAGTAAGTATTATTTAATCCGTGGCTGCAACCTCACTAATTATTACAATTCACTACGTGATTTCGTAACACAATGTGTTCAAAATGCATGTTGAATTAAAATTGTTATGAAACGGTCGCTTTCTTATAATATCTTACCTACCTACAATGCTCTGGTGGATAAACAAAATTAGTCAATGATATTTTGTTACTTTGAATTGTTTGTTATAGTCTAGACGGAAACCTATTGCTTTTCAAAACACTTTGGTTTGACGTAGGTTAACAAAAACTGTTACTCACGTCATAGCTCCACGTGCAAGAGACGCCGGCGAATTTGGCGACGCAGCGGCCCAGTTCCACGTCCTCGTGCGTGGTGTACAGGTGCTTCAAGCAGTACTTCACATGAGGAGCTACCCTCCGCAACGTTTCCCCAGACATCAGCACCCCCGGACCACCCATACAAAAGTTCTCATTATAGTCTAAAGCCAGCGCATCTCTCTCGTCACTGGTCCCCCTCCCCGCTTGCCCTATGAACTGAGGCTTCCTACTGTCCACCGATCTCAGGAACTCCCCCAACTTGTCCCCCCGCACATAAACGTCGTCGTCTGCACGCATGAACCACTCAAACTTGTCCCCGTAATTCTCGTACATGTACAACAACATCAGGAATGACTTCTTCTGCGGTGGATAGCTGTCGTCCACGTTCTTCAAGGGCACCAGCGGCAGCCCCGGCGCCCGCGACACCTCCGAGCTGAAGAACGCGATACGTCCAGGTAAATCCTGACCCCACGTTTCATACACAGCCTTCGCTCGAGTCTCTAAATATATTTCCGCTGTCATTACACCCACAAATAGTAAAGTCTTGTTTGAATTTGATACAGTCTCATTTGGCCCTAACCCTATCAACGCAACAGGATCGGGCGCCATGTACACCGCACCAGCCGCAGGACACGCCTCGATGGAAGTCCTCGAGGAGCTCCTTAAGCAGAGCTTGAGGAATATGCCGAGGGTGACGCCGACCACGACGCCGGCCGCCAGGTGCATCCACTTGCTCCTCCGGGGCATCTTGAACTGCGTCAAAAGTTGCACCCACGGTTACCCGGCGTCCACATGTGCGCATTCCAGGAATAGCCTTTTTATCCCTTTTTTGTTCTCGACAGGGGTAGGCATTAGCGGGCGACTTTTTTGTTCGATTTTCGCTCCCATCGGAGCGATCACATGGCCGGGTCGTCGGTCGCGACTGACGAGTGATATCGCGCTATCGGCCCAAATATCGGATTTGCAGATGTTATCGAGGTGAGCGCGGCGAGGCGCGGCGCGTAGCGAAATGCGAGTCGTTCATGGTAGAGCGCGCGCGCGTGGGAATGTTCTACTCGTGCGCTGCCTGCCGCGCAACTGGACTGCCTCAAAACAAAACTCAAGCAGCGGTAATATTCGGAGTGTCCACGCACACCGTATCTTTGGGTGTCTCTGTCGTACGTGCGTCGCAGTGGTATCTCCGTCCTCGTCCGTGGGTAATGTAGGCCGGCTCGAGTGAACTTGTCCCATTCATCGCAGCGCGTCTGGACTACGTTGACAATAGACAATGGTGTGTCCATTGTGTGACAGGTCAGCGGTTTGCGGAAACTGTTTACGACCGGCTTCTGTCTCCGGGAACTACGGTGCCAATGCCAAGTCGGAAACCCGCTTACCTGGTTACACGGAGCGGACTGTGAAGCAAGGTTACTGGCCAGGGGTCCACTCCGGACTCACAAACTGGATGCTATTTATAGATTCCTGCAGCGACCTTGATCTTTCGCAGCCGGGACTATTAGTAACATTGTTATTTAGAATTGCGTTCAGGTAATTGAGTTTGAAACGAAGATTAAAGCTTATAAATATGACTAGCTTGGTAGACTAAAAAATAAATGAAAGACTATAATTAAATAACAACCGACACAACAATTTCCTTGAAGTTCATAGGTATAAATAAACACAGGAAAGTTGCTTAAAAGTATTAAGTAGGTATGACTTAAACCAAGACAATACTGATAATGCTAATATTAACCTCTTTACATAGGTACTACTTGCACATCTATTTTAACTTATACATAAAAACATATTAACGTTGAATCAAAAATAAAAAGCGTTCTGAATCTGAAACTCAGAAAATTTAAAAGTTCGTGGTTGAAATCTATGAAAGATCTTTTATAACTAAGTACCTACTTAAGGATAGGTTCAATTATTGGCTTTTAATACAACCATGGTGTAAGCAGTATTAGATAACACAAGAGTATTTTTAAATTTTTTTGTGTTCCCACACATTATTAAAAGGACATAAAGACAACACATGGCGTTAAGGGACAGCATATCTCTTTGAATAATTTAGAGCTTGGCATCTATCATATGTTACTATTTACATTAGAAAAAACTGTTTTATATTTTTTAAATAAGTATAATGCGTTTTACATTGTGTTTGGAAGTAGGCAGTTTGAAGATTTTGATATACCTACGCAAACAGGTCTTTTTAATTAGGGGTCACATCAAAAAAAGTTAGGTAGAAGATGATGTATAAAAGATCTTTAAATCCCTTTTCCAAATGAATCATGTTTACTTAGATTTAGGTTCAAAATTGTCATTTCTGTTTCTGATGATTAAGAATACCGAAGTATCCACTTCTAACATTTTCATACAAGCAAAATGAGGTCGAACAAGTTTTGCGGATAAGATTATTTCAAGACTTAAGTTCATAAATTAGCTCGCAGTTAAGTAACTTTTGAGAACAGGATAGACATTTTTGTTTTGTATAGACATTTTGACGAAAATAGTTTTGTTTAGTTTATTTTAGTATTAAAATCAACCACGGTTTTCTTAGCAGTCAAATTGTTAGCAGAAGAAATGCAAAGATGACGATTACTCCGACAATAGCCTCATAAATAAATGAATTATGAATGAATGTTTTATTGTAACTCAATATCCAAGTCATAAAATAGGGACCCACATACCGTACCCGTTTTCACCAACATGTCGTCTCAGAACACTTTCCATTAACACGTTAGCTTACAAATACTCGTAGTTTATTTACCGTCAAATACTGCTCAAGTGATGCAGTGTCATTTGAATACCGTTCTTGCTGCAATGAGATAAGGTGCTGAGATTGAAAGTTTAGTGTGCTTTTAACTGAATGTCGATCTGCTCCACTTTTGTCCAATAAAATAATTCTCGTTCACGGTGCATTTCGATTTGGGTCTCGAATTGTGATTTCGATTTTGGCATGCGAACACTTTGAAATGCGAATACTATTCTATTATTCAGCTTCCATATTTATAACAAAACTTAGTTATGTATCTACATTAAAATATGAGACTTAAAAAGTAAGTAGGTAAGTACCTATACAGGGTGACTTTAAATTAATGAACGATAGAAAAGGATATTAATGTATTCATGATATCAAACAACCTTTACTATGGGGCCAAGTTCGAAATCCTAAAAAATAATTGGTCCCCCATAGGTAACCCCGCTGCTGGTGCATTTTGTATGGGAGTTCAAAAATTTTTGAATGATTGCGACCTTGATCCCATAGTAAAAGTTGTTTGTTATTACGAGTACATGCATATCCTTTTCTATCGTTCACTAATTTAAAGTCACCCTATATAGGTTCCTACTTAACTAAATTCGAATATTTTTAACCCATTAGCTGTTCATCGCACACAAGCAAGTGGCTTATACGTTGCTAAGGAACCAAATAGTAAAAATAGTTTGGCTAAGACTAATTAGATACATAGGAATGTTAAAACAAACGTCGCAATATTAAAATGACAAACAATGTTGAAAATAAAATTTTTATTTATACATTATTTTCATCGTGTGAAGCTGTCGTACAAAATCCCACAACGCTACCTTCGAGCCTTCACTTACAATTTACTTACAGCTTTGTGCATCACTTCCATTTATACTTTAGTAACTGGCAGTTTTTAAAACAATTAACTATTCGAAATTCAAATAAACATCGTTAATTTGTACCTACCATATTTAAAAAAACTTCCATTTATAAGTTATTTACTGGCAAGTGGCAGTTTATTCAAAAACAATAAACTCTCCTCTATTCTTTTAAATACACATCGTTAATTTGCACCTACCATATTTAAAAGAACCAGATTATGGTTATTGTGTCACCAGGCTGTATCAAATATTGTAAATGTCTATCTTCCTTCAATCGGTATTAAAAAGAAATAACATAAACCCAGTAATTAAAGTACCTACAAATTAATTAAACGAGCATTTTGAGCCCGCATCGAGAATTATTTTAAGTACTTTCTATCTACTCTCTCAATTATTTAAATTTTATTAAGTGCTTAATTTACTTTAATTATCATGATTTTAAATAAATGCTATAAAACCGAAGTGATGCACAAAGCTATATTTTATACCTTTACTCTAGAATAAATAAAATAAAAACTTTCGCAACATACGTAGGTTGGAATATTCTCTCTATACAACACTAGAGCATTTATTTCATACATAGAAAAATAACACACTATTTAAAAGGCATTTTTACATAAGACTGTCAATAAGAGGAAAATATACGAAACTGTGTGTTACCTTTGACACCTTTGATTCGGTAATAACTTGTGAAAATGATTGAAAAGTTTCAAATCTTTAAAAATTGTCGCCACAACACACAGCACCGAATACTTGCCTCTTAACATGTGGAAATATATTGCATATTTTTAGCTTAATTTAATTGCAATTATAAAATAAATTACACAAGGTGTTCTTAAAAACGATCCAGCCGCTCAGAAGTACGATCCTTGAAAAAAATATTCGAAAAAAACGTACTTGCAAAACAAAAACTGGTTTATTTTTACCAACACCTATATAATTTGTTACATCTAGGAAGTTTAACAAAGAATTTATTAACTCGTTTTTCAATTTTTTGTGATAGAAATTCAGATTTAAGTAAAAAACACTTGCCGAGGCCTTGGCAACATTGAAATAATTTCGAAAATCATTACTCGTCACGGTCTACATTTGAAAATTACTGGCTGCATATTCGAGCGACTTCTATTCATTAACAGTTTTAGAAAAAAAAAGTATTGTAAGTCGAAGCCATTTTTTGATGACTCTAAATTAATTTAAAGCGTAAAAAACTATCCATTCAACGTTCCGGACCTAACTGTAGAGCTAACTGAATATATTTTAACAAGAAAACGAACATACATTAAGCACTATTCATAAAATTTCAAAAAAAGGAACAAACTAAATACTATTAATTTAGAAACTCGCAAAAAAGCAAGTCACGGACTTTTAAATAGATTTCTTTTGACACAATTATCTAAATTAATTACTTAATCACAAGATTCTATAAAGTTACAAAAAAATCCTTTTCGTATGGCGAATAGAGATCAACAACTAACTTTTTCGAAGAGATGTTTATGAAGAAGGAAATGTGACATGATTAAATGTTAAGCTCCGTACCTACTCATATACGGTATTACTCGATAGTTTTACTCGAAGTCGAGTAAAAATCAACGTGTGGACCGCAAAACTCACAGCGTTTTGCGGTCCACACGTTGTAAGTATTTAGTATGTGAGTACGGAACTTTAGAGAAGAAATCGAACGTTCACTTCTGTTCGAAGGGCACTAAATACTTACTTGTGTTTACGTATGTATGACAGATTAGAATTTAAGATAATCCTTTAAAAAATACGTTGATATGGTTTAAGAAACAACGATCCCATTATAGCGGTTTTTGGTCTATGAAGTCTTAGTAACCAACGTGAATTTAAGGCTGATGTGTCTAATAAAGTTTACATAAACTAAGATTGACTTTGGCGGCAACAAATCTGCTTACTACTCTAGGGATTATTGCTTTAATTTAGTATAAATACTGCACTACAGGCTGAATGCTTTAAGGCATTGTATTTCTTCGATTGAACTTCAAACTCACACTCTTCTAGCTCTTAGAAATACGATAGTATGTCACATCACATCAATATACTGAATGAACGGCGCGGGGAAGTCTGTTGGTATCTATTCGCCATTAGAAAAGTAGGTTTTGTGGACATCATTAAAAATTACAATAAAATTGCACGTGCTTTCTATTTACAATTATATGTAATTAACTTAATTGCAAATGATGAGTAATTTAGTGCACATAAGTGATACCTGAATCTGAAAATTTTATTAACTTTAAATTAATTACGTGGTCGTTTAAACATAGAGAAGTTATGTTATCTTTTTTGGACAGAGTAAAAGACCTTATCTATTGGCAACAGTCCAAAAAATGGCGCTTCTATTGATTCAAAATTAACAAAAGCAAACAATCTAGTTTTATGCCCGCGTAGCAGTTTTTTCCAATATCTAAAATGACCTAGAATGATAAATAGGTACCATAATAACAAAACGTACTCGTAATAAAATAAAATCAAACAGTGATTTAATTAGAGGCAACAACATTTTAAATGCAGTGATAACTTATCAAGCTCATTATTTTAAGTAATTAAAACTAAAAATACAAGTTTTCTAAATCACAAATCAAATACCGTATTATATTGAATCGAATCCACGCTCTAGCTAGATTTAATTTTTTAAAAACTATATTCACGATATCATTTAATCCGCCCGCTAGTGGCATCAGGCCCTATCTACTTATACTTTTTAAGAACTGTTCGTATCTTACACCAAATCAACGCTTAGGTATATTAATCAAATACATTTAAAAGGTTAAAAAAATACAGTACAAAATCCTCGTCGAATTTTGGATAAGATGCTGATGTAGGTAAATGAATCAGTTAGCTATTTAAAATCGTCTATTTATTATTCGATAACTCAAACGACTTACGTAAACCTCTCGCATTTCTTTTTTTCTCGTATTTTACTCGCAAGCGTTAATTTGGTGTAACATACGAACTTACTGAACCCGAGTAATTAATTACAAACATTCAAAATGGCTTAAATCTTATTTCTGGCATCAATGCGTCCTATCACTTCAGTTACATAGAAAACTACGAAGCCTTATTTACAGAATATTCATCCTCCACATTTAAATCGTCGAACAACGTCGGCGTAGTAACACTCTAAGCTCTATTTGCACCTTTTTATGATATCTTTTAAATTGGCGCTTCAGGTGCAATATTTTAATTTCGTAAACAGAATAATTTCACGCTTTTTGAACATTAAATCTCTTGTGAATGCAGCGTTAACGCTCTGGCCAAGTGCCGTGCTGAGAACGGTAATAAAAAGCTGGCGACTTGCGACCAGAGGTCTATCTATTGTTAAGTTTTGGCAACACTGCTGTAAGTAGATTTAAACATAAAAATATGACATGAAAAAAAAGTATTTAGGTAATCTAATAAGATTCTGTGAATCCTTATAAAGTACCCAAGTATACAAATCTGCCGAAAGTCCGTTACCGAATGGCTGAACTATTGACTTAAGTCTCATACATAATTATTAATTACACATGTTTTATTTGTCTTTCTTATTGTAATTCTTTAGAGAACCGTCTTTGATATCACTTTAGAATAGACGGCGGTGTTTATGTGATAAAGATAAGCATCGAAAAATCTCAGTCAGGTATTTTATGTAGTATGTAGGTAGGTAGTATTTAAAAAATTGAAGTATTACAATAAGAACACCAAACAATTCCCTCACTATTGGCATAATCATATCGTATTTTTACAATAATTGCGGCGGCACTAATAGTTAACATCTTACCCGTCTATTTTCTAAAATACTACGAGACCAGTTCGTCCAATGCTTTGTCTCTGTTAAACTCGTGTTTGGCGAGAGCTGCACTTACACGACCTTCGGAGAAACCGAGGTCCATCAGCTCACCTAAGATCAGGAGACCCTCGATTATCTGGAATGAACAGAAATAATATTTAAAAGTTAATGTCTTATTTCAAACTTTGATACTTGTCTTTGTCATAAATGGGTCTTATTTCAGAGCCATAATGCTAGGTATATCTACGGCTATGTGAAACAAATGGGAGGGTAGGCTATTGTAGTTATTTTTCAAGAAGCTTAAATAAATGCTTCTGATGTGTAGATCAATATAGCTATTTGGAGCCATAATTTCCAAATAAGAGATAAATGAATGTCCCAATTACATTTTCAATTACTTACCCATAATCTTGTACTTGCTATCAGCTATTTTAGTAACTATTATGCAATAAAATTTAAGATGTTATAAGTTGAACTTAGATATGTCACCTTGTGGTACAACTCTATTATCAAAAGGAAGATAAATGTTATCATACAGTTTGCATGCCTTACTTTGTTTAACAAATATTCTTTAAAGCAATGACTATGCACACATCTATGTGTTTATATTATACAGCATGTACTTCATAAAGGTTTTCCCACAAAGGATGCTTGGACAATGTGTGAAAGTGTTGCCAACAATGAACAAAATGTCCATTATTCTTAACAAAATAGGTTTTATATCACTAAAAAAATATCACAATAAATCCTTACCTTTTTATCACTATCCCCTACAAGTGTACATACTCTAGCAACCCTGTCTAATGGAAACCCCATGCTGTGAATCTTCTTACACATATCCTGTAGTTTCGGAGTCAACTTATCAAAAGGATTAGGTAAATTCTCAGATTTTTTCCTACTTCGCCTCTCTTCTCTTTTCTGACTACTTGATGGTAGAACTATAGTTTTAGGAGAAGGACTAGCATTGTAAGATCTTTCGTTAGCTCTCTGCTTTGCAGATACCACCTCGTCATTCAACTCCTTTACTATATCAGGCACACTCCTTGATCTTGACTTCATATTATTTGGAGTACTCGCTATTGAGTTTTTAATACTTTCTACATTCTGGTTTGGAGTCGGCGTATGGTTTTGAAGTTGTGCAGTATTTACATTAGGAGGATATTGTATTGGTATGTGTGGATAGTGAAAATAATACGGTTCAGGAATATAACCGTTCGGCACTTGATTTACCTCTGGTGCAGGTATCTGATTTTGATAATAATTCGGATCTACTATATTATATGCATTTGCTGGTGTGTAATATTGATAATTGGGCATGTACATATTAACATTGTCCATTTGCATATTATCACAGACAGGGTTTTCTGGTGCTACATAATAGCCATTAGACATAGAGTAATGTTGTGGTGAGTATATCACACTTGGCCCTTGAATAGGCTGTTCCATATAAGTCCCAGGCATGTATTGCATCCCTTCTATCTGTGCCTGTGAAGCACAATTTGCCATACTATACATTGGTTCAGTAAACGTCTGCTGGGGAAGACAACTCGTAGCAGATTCCCTCTGACTCTGTAGAACCTGAGCCAGCAACTCCATATCATTTATTGTCTTCAATTCTACATTATCAAATGGACTCGAAGTGTCATTCTCAAAATCTTTAAATGTTAAAGTTTCTACATTACTGTAATGAGGCATTTTAGTGATTTTCGTATTCATTTTGAGTTCTTGTAACGGGTCTGGATCATCTAAGAGGTTGTTTTGGTTATAGTGTGCTTGGACTGGTATGGGCTGCAGGATGTTGAGCTGAGGCTCCGTGTTGCTGCATGTGGGGTAAGTCACCTCTGCAGAGACGGCTGCCTCATTTAATTCTGGACTATTGTCTTGTGTTGGAGTATTATCACAGTTTTTATCAGTTTTCTCATCAGGCGAGAGTGCACTGATCTCCTCAGTGCTCGGATACGACACCTCCGACACGCTTAGCTGCTTCAGCCTCTCCTCCGCCTCGGCAGCTGCTATTTCATCAAGCTTCTTTTGTTTTGCTTCCTCCAACAGCTGTAACCTATGTCTCCTTTCGTTTTTCTTTGTCTCCTTCGCACTACGCAACTCTTTGACTTTCGCGAGCACGTTTTGCTCGAAAGTTGTAGGGTAATCGGCAGTGTCGACGACATTCTGCGCTCGCTGAGGACACTCGGTCACGCTGTACGGCAACTCGATTCTAGGCGGCCTCTTGTATTTCTCGGATATTTTAACGGGTACACCGTCCATGTAATCCCCGAAATGTGACATATCAACGCAATTCCACTGCGAAGATAAGGCTAATATAATCAAACAATGAGACGACAAAGTTTGTTTCTATTGACTGGATGCACTTTTACGGTTACATCTTCCTCGTTCAACGTCATCACTTGTTGTAACGATTTCAGAGACTAGTAGACGAAATCACGGGCATATTAAAATGTCTTCCATGACCACTTGCAAACAATTTTCTCGTAAAAATTTAGTTTGATTATTTTGTATGATTTCTACGTGTATGACAGGTAGGTCATAGAGAAATTAATCACTACGTTTACGTTTTAAGAGACGGAACTTCTATAGATAATTGTGGATCTGGGAAATGTCATTGTCAAAAACGGGGCAGAGCAATCGTTGCCAACCGTTTTCCAACAGTCCAAGATTAGTCTCTAGGAATACCAACATTCGAAAAAAAAAATAGTGCTGGGCATCGAACAATCGATATTATCGATAACGTCCCGTTAGTTTAATAGTATAATTTATTAATAACTAAAATACGTTAATCTCAAAAATAAATAAAACAAAAAGTAATGAATTACAACTTTTTTTTATTTTTTAATAACTATTTAACAAAATGTTTTATTATTAATAGAAGTCTCTCCCAGTCTGTCGAAACTTAAGTCCAAAAAAAAAAATTTAACGCGGCAGACCTTTCATGGCGAATGAATCTATGAGTGAAGTGAACGAACGAGGAACGAACTGTCTGTCTAAAAAAAATATTATTATTTTGCACTTCCTTGAACCTGTGCCTTTTTTGTGTTGTCTGCACATAATTGCTCGGTCTCATTTATAATGTTATTAACTTTTTTGCATTGATTCCTAATTAAAAATATTGAAATCAAATTTAACATTTTATCGAAAATCTCCTGTCTGTGTGATTGACAAATCCATGACGAATCGACTTTGACCATCATCATTATTTAGCAGTATTGTCTTAAATTTTCTTTTGACATATTCGGTACTACATCTTCCTCAAAAACTTTTACTGCAACTTCCAAAGCCGAAACCAAATTGATTGTTGGATAAGTGAGTGCCTTTCTGTCCCACCACTCACTCAGGGATATTAATTTATAAATTTCTTGAGTCCCTGGTGTGTTGGTCCTCAAAGAGCTTAAACATTCCGCACATTGAATTCTTTTAATCATTCGTGAAGCGAGCCACCCACTAACATACACTATCGGTTGCTTTTCGAAAAGCGTGAAGTCGACAGTGGCCTCTTCATCGTCAGGAAGGTGTAAAGATGGATAATCATCATCTTCATTAATTTTTGAATCTTCAGGAGCCAGAGAAGTGCCATAATAGTGGTCATGATTTAGTGTATCTTCAACATCAGAATTTTTGAAAACTAGTTCATGAAAATCTAGAACGAGTTTATTTTCATCGTTTTCACAATTTGAACCTCGTAAAGGTGTATTTAAGCGAGTTAAAATCGTTGATTTTAAAGCGGCAGTGAAATGTGAGCATGTTGGATTTTGATTGGTTGGGCAATGCTGGCGAATAATCCCGAATAAATTCTCAAGAGAGTCTTGGTTTAGTTGGCGAAGGTTGAGATATTTAAATCCCGCTCTTTCAACTGTCCTCCAAATGTCCTCAAGTGAGCACAGTGTTATGAGAAATCCATTAACACATCGCACATTTCGTAATCTTATTTGGCTGTCTGATTTCAGGAAAAGCATACTTTTAATATTTTTTTTATATACCGGCCATAATGTATGGTGAAAACTATTCTTACTCACATTTTCTCGAATGCCTTTTTTAATATCTTTTCGGGAAGCGGGACCATTCGTCGAATCAAAAAGTTTATCTAATTCTCCAATAACATTAGCTGTTTGTAAAGTGGCGTCACGTTTTAACGATCCGTCAGTTTCTTGTTCTGTCCTATATGTGTCTGCCAGTAACAACAAAATAGCTTTCACTGTGTTGCTCAGAATTTGAGCCGCCAACTTCACCTTCATTTTACTTCTGTAAGATGGAGCGACGTGTAAGGGGGAGATTTTTTTGAAATGCAATGTGCTCGTATTTTTTTCTGACACTTCAAGTAGATGTGACCATCTTGCTTTCTTTCCATCAAACATAAGTTGTCCTGCCTGCATAAAGTTATTTCGGATGCTCTTGAACAGATGCGGCACATCGTATATTATGAAAACTTTCTTTTCTTCTACAAGAAAGTGGTTATTTTCTACTGTAAGCCCACAGAATTTTTTAAGCAAGTTCAATGCGCCAACATTTGTTGGACCCTGATCGCATACTGTGGCTATTACTAGGAATCCTGCTTCAGAGACATTAATTATAACTTCTTTTATTAAAACTGATAATTTTGCACTTGATATGGTGCCTTTGACAAAAAAATGGGCGATGGGCTGCTTGATTTTTTTATGCGCTCCTTGCAACATAAATACCAGAACTTTGTCGGCCAAATCGCCAGTTCTACCGTGACTTCCTAGATCCACATAGCCTTCTACCTTGTCACTGCGGGGATTATAAATCAGTCTCTTCTTAATTGACATTTCGTCAAAAAGCAGTACACAGATTTTGTCTTTAGTAGTCATAGTATCAACTTTTTTCCTTAAATAATCTAACACAGGTTTGTTTATTCCTGGCTCCATGGGTACTTTTTGGAGAATACTCTGTAGAGTTCTTTCACTTGGCAATGGCATCAGTTGTCGAAGGTAACGATAAACTTTAGGTGATTTTTTATATACTGCCAACATGAGTCCTTTCATTTCATTGGACCAACGTCTTCCTTGTGTTTTGCGATTTTGATTTTTTATTGCTGATTGTAGCAATGTTGTCAGCGCAGAAGACTTAATTGTTTTGAGTTCTTTGACGTTTTTCCGAAAATTTTTTACCATCATTTTATACTTCTCAATTTTTCTGACAAGTTTTTTCTTTCTTGGCGATAATAATTGTCCCAGAGGAGCTTTGCCTTTTTGGGTTTTCTTTTTTGGAAGAACTGAAATGATATAGAATATAGTTAGAACTACAACAGTAAAATGTTTTTTTACATGTATTCAAAAAATGAAAGAACTTAAAAATTGAATAAAGATAATTACCAATACTTTGCTCATCTTTAATATTTTGCGTTTTTCCCTCTAATAGTATTTCGGTGCGGCAGTTAACATCTGTAAAGTAAACAATTACTTACATTTTCTTTGAAAATTACAACATTTAAAATTAGATAATATTGATATATTATACAGGGTTATTTTTGGACATAATAATACGTACCAACACTTTGCTTATCTTTGATATTTTGCGTCTTATCCTCTAATAGTATTTCGGTGTGGCAGTTGATATCTGCGAATTTAAAAATAACAACATAAAAAAAAATATTGGTTCAACTAAAGGAAGATTGAAATAAATATAAATTCATTAGAAATATAATGAATATCAGTACATACCTTCCAACAATATTTGTTCATTTGAAGTTGACGCAGCAGTACAAATATGGCAGGGGAAACCTATTAAAATTTGATCTGACAGTGGTGGAGCTGTAAGCCTCAATGAAGGGACCGCAGTTTTTTTTAATTGTGTCTTCTTTTTTTTAAACTGCTTATCTTCAAAATGTTTGCCACATATAAACTTCGAATCATGTAATTTTTCAATTGGTATGTATGCCAAATCTTCCTTCCCAGTCATTTTCACCCACTGTCTACATCTAGGAAAACAAGAAACGTATTAGTCGATATCGATTCTTGCACGAAGGTTCGCAGCACTATTGTATGATATTAAAAAACATAACTCTTAATTTTTAACACAGAATTTCGTAATGAATACGAATGGGATGGCCATTAATATGAATTAAATATTACATATTTAACTAACCTAGTTTCTTCTAGAGGAAATCTTGCCATGAAAAAGCGTTTCTGTCCGTCTTTTCTTTCAGATTTGAGTCCACAAATTTCACACTTTCTATACTTCATTATTACTCGGTATCTTCGAAAAACTTAAAGATAATTGTCCAATTTAAAACAGTCAACAAATAACAACAGTCAATTAACATAAAAATAGCACTAAATACGCACTGAAAACACGCCGGCATCTACAACAACCATCGAGTGAGTTAATGTAGTGACAGACAGTTCGTTCCTCGTTCGTTCACTTCACTCATTGATTCATACGCCATGGAAGTTCTACCCCGTTTCATATAATTTTTTTTTTGCCTTAAGTTTAGGTAGGTACAAAAGGTCTTCAGTTTATGTCAAATATGAGTTTATTTCAAACAATTGGACATACAAGTAAATAATGAAGTGAAAAAAAAACATATTGACAAGTCACAGCTATCTTTCACTTTTCTTACACTTTTGCTTCAAATAAAATTAAATAAGCACACTAAAATGTCAAATTTGCGAGTTGCCATTTTGGAAAATTATGTGACATATCATGTGATTATTTTTATTTGGAAATGAAATTATTTTATTTGTTTTGAATTGTTATTACAACATAAATTAATATTTTTGTGTTATAGACAGTTTCCTTAAACCAATCTTTACACGCCGTATGACAAAAACTTATGAAACTGGCTTGAGAAAAAATTTTATGGAACATCAAAATTTTGAAGTAGAAAAAAATAAATCACGTGTATGCTTCAAAAGTCGCCGTCAGATGTCGCTAGTGTTGCTTTCCAAAAGTCATGGCGGATCTTTTTCTCAATTTTTTGTAGATTTGCCGCAATTCGTGGGTAGATTTATAATTAACGGCGTCGAAAATAATAGCTCGTTTATCGTACGGTGAGTGCCCAGCGACACGCGTCATATCGTCACCGGCATCGGCCAGATTCGCCATCGATTGTCAAAAGACAGACGTCCGACAGATCGTCTCAGATTTCGGTGGCCCAGTAAATATATAGAATCGCTCAAGTTCGACGTCGCACCGTACTCCGATCGATTCATCACTATAGCATGAGACAGTAGTCGCCCGCCAGCGTGGGACGCCATCGAATCAGGTCGAAGAAAGAGGTCGGTATTCGGCGGAGGCCCGAGGTCAGGGCCGCCGGCATCTCTCGGCGACAGAAAGCGAGGCGGGATGAACGAGGGAGCGCCTATGATGTACGGGGGCGGCGGCGGCTTCGGCGCGGCGGCCCCCGTGTACGTGGTGGGCGGCGGCGTGGAGCGCGCGCGCCACTACCCGCTCGACGTGCTGCAGCTGCTGGGCGCCGCGCCGCGCCCGCCGCAGCACCGCCATCCGCACAAGGACGCCACGGCCTTCGGCTACGACTCTGACGACTCCAGTCTCTCCAGCAACGCCTCGGGCTCCAACAAGTCTGGAGAAAAGGGTGAGAATATTTTTCCATCATACACATCATACCTATTTGTTGTACCCTTTATTTTTTAGCCAGCCTCTACATACCTAAGGCTGCTTGTTTACTTCTTAACGAGTTAATTGTACATTCAACCGTTTTCAATTTAAATTACTGGCTTGAGATTGTTTTCATTTATACCCTCTTTTCAAAATGTTTGACTGGAAACTTCCATCTAATAATTTGTAGAGAAGATTTTGTGATGTCGCAATCTTAAAAGATTAACCTTTTGCAGATGCTTTTAAATTAAAGTACAGGGTAAGGGTACAAGTATATTGTAGATAGGTACATGATAAATGTTTACAAGCCTGTTAACATAGAAGTTAGATAACATGAATATCTAAATGATGTAACCTTGGCTGTTAAGATATGTCAATAAATCTTGACAAATTTTACTGAAGCAAAGCTCTAAAAGTAGGAGAATATTGAATTTATTTTTTACCTAAGTTCCCTACAAATAATAATTGCAAAATCTGACATTTTAAACGTAAATGGATAAAAACAAAATGGTATCACTTACCTGCACAATTTTGTTATTTTTACAGTAGCCTATATTTCATGATACATTAATTATCAGCCAATTTGCAACATACGTCATTTTAGAAGGTTTTATTTTAGTATTTTATGAGTTATTCTACCGTACTGTAGGTCTTCAGACTTTATTTGATATCCAAAGATAGTTTATGCACATGATTGACTTGAAAGGTTATGAATGGTGTAGTGATATTATGTACTATGTAACTTTGACCACACATGCAGGATAGCATGGGTGTACCTTTAACTTCAAATTATAAAGACTAACATACTAAGCTTAAAGAGGCGCAAACAGAAGCTTCCTGTATAACTCACATACTTTAGTTTGCTGTATACCTGCAGTAATAAAAAATAGACATAAATAATTGTCAGATTCTTGTGGTCTCTGCATACCCCAATCATGAGATAGAGGCATGACTGATATGTATGTATGTGAAATCTTAATAGGAATATGTCCATGTTTCAGGCGAGGGCCAGTCCCGCAGCGTGGAGCGTGTGGGGAGCGCGGGGGGTGCGGGCGGGTGGTCGGGGCGGGAGTGGCGGGGGCGGGCGCGGCGCGAGCCCCGGCGGCGGATCGCGCCCGACAGATACCTCAACGCTACCTACCCCTTTCAAGTCAAGTTCACGCCCGATGAGCTACTCAATGGTCAGTTGCTTTATCAATGGACTAGATTTGTCTATGTGTTGGTTAGATTCCAGCATTCATAGTTTCTAAATAACATTGCAAATCCATGACATCGACTAAATATCTATTTGGATTAAGATCATCATGATTATACATATTTAAGAGTTAACTCTTGTTGGTGGAACATACGCCATTCAGGCCTATCTCCTGTCAATGTTTTGACTTCTTGACAGAACATTAAGTTAACTTTCTCCTTCATTTTAGTAAAAAAATAAAAATAAGATAAAAATGCTATTCCCATAACTGCTGAAATAACAATCACGTGATATATATTTCAGGTTCAGAATGGGATACATTGTCACAGGAGATTTGGGAGAAGTTTGTCAAGTCACAGCAAACTGAGGAGACGTTTCGAAAGAAAATGAACCTCTGGAGATATCTCTATATCACCATTAAAGTGAGTAACATTACATGATTCCTATTAATAATTATTCTGTTAACATATTTTTTTTAAACTTGTAGGATTTAGTACCTTTTCCAAACAATGTGCAACTATCATCCTGTTCTTATCACTTGCGATATTTAAATAAGGATAGAAATATACAAAGAGTCGACACAAATTTGCGACGTGTCGTCGCGATCAATTTCCGAAATAATCTATAAATGAAAACAAATATGTCTTTTTGGTTCAAAAAGGCCTTGTTCGGAGCATATAGGCCTTATTTTGTGCAAATAGGCCTTGTCTGGTTTAAATAGGCGTTGTTTAACCCAATTCTATTTCCCCAGTCCCTGTTCCCGCGCTACGGCCTGTACGTCGTGGGCTCCACCATGTCGGGCTTCGGGCTGGACTCGTCCGACATGGACCTGTGCCTGTACGTGCGGCCGCTGGACAACCTGGACCCGCGCGCGCATGCGCTCCTCCATCTCAACTACATACTCTCTTACATCAAGAGTTTTGATCCTAGTAAGTAATTGTCATTATGAGCTAAAATGTAGGTAAAGAAGGCATTATTTGTTGTCCCTTCTTAGAAGTAAAAAGACAGTACATCTCGGCCTAAGACTTCTGGGCTCAAAAAAAAACTCACTGCCCAGAAATGAAACTTTTTTGACGCCATGTAATAAAAGGTCCGAGCAGTCTAGGTCTATACTCTGGCATATGTTTCATTTCTGAGCAGTGAGTTTTTTTTTTTTGAGCTCATTAAGTTGTCGTTCCTCTGTCAAAACTTTCTTGGCTAAAGTATATTGAAGGTTTAAACGATATATTACTGAGGCACATATCCACCCACCTCTAGATGCAGAAGTAATTCAAGCGAAGGTACCAATCCTAAAGTTCCGCGACGCTCGTAACGGTTTACAAGTGGACCTCAACTGCAACAACGTGGTCGGCATTCGGAACACTAATCTACTGCATTGTTTCTCTACACGTGAGTATGAAAATATCTTGATTTAATCGGGGACTTGTTAAAGAAAGGCCAAGAGTACCCTAAACCAATGTGCATGTATGTATGAGGCGACTGATGTATGTGGATGAATCGAAGTTAGTGGGTTTGGGTCGTAGCAAGTGAAGGGAAGTGAAGTGGTCTCTGCCTCGCTAGTATCTTATTAAGCTCTAACCACACATGTCCGGGAACACGTCCCTGACGGAACACGGCAAAAATCGGTTACGTACAAATTATATGAATTTGCTCACATAGGTGTGTCGACGTCTATACTGAAACTGACAACTCTCAACACGGATAGCTCTGACCCGGGTGGATAGCCCTTTATGGTCCTTTTTCGTGAGGCCAATAGACGAAACAGTCCAATAAGCCAGGTCAATATTGGCTTTGTGAGAATAGAGCCAGGTTAATGATTTGCCAGTTCTCAAGTAAACACTGGCCTGGCCCACTGGACAGTGTTTATTGGCCTCGTATAAAAGGAGCATTATGTTACAACAGTGGACTGGCGCGTACGTCCCCTGGTGGCGCTGATGAAGCTGTGGGCGCAAGCGCACAACATCAACGACGCGCGTCAACGAACGCTTTCCTCCTACTCGCTCACACTCATGGTCATACACTTCTTGCAGTGTGAGTATATTTTATATTACTAGGAATGGGGTCAAGTTTCTTTTTCTGTTTTTTTTTTTACTTTAATTGCTTCGTACTAAAAATGAAAATCAGTGAAATTTTTCTGTCACTACAAAAAGTTATTTTACATCGACGATTTTGTAGTAAATTTAACAGCTGTGATGTCGAAACGTGCACCGTTCCTGTTAGTAGATACTTTTGAATCTTTCTTTAGGTTTGACGCGTTGAACAAATATTAGTTTTAGGGACTGCTTCACCATCTATAGATTATATTTTACTGACAGATAAACCTATGTCTATTTCATGAAATATGACGTTTTAGACAGAGATAGGTATAAAATATCTGTCAGATAACTTTATCCGTAAGCGGTGAAACGGGCCCCTACGACCGTAGCTGAAAGGGCGAGGTTGTGGTGTGTTGACGTGCGTGGTTGCCGCAGGCGGCACGGTGCCGGCGGTGCTGCCGCGCGCGTGGCTGGCGGGCTGCGGCGGCGCGGCGGCCTGGGACGCGCGCCGCCACGACAACCGCACCACGCTCGCCGAGCTCTTCCTCAACATGCTGCGCTACTACGCAGACTTCCCGTCAGTATACTCTTTTTTATCGCTTTCTATGTTCCGCTAGTATTTAAGCTCATCGCGATAACCGAATGCGCTTACGCGTGCAGGTACGATAAGATGGCGGTGTCGGTGCGCGCGGGCCAGCGCGTTCCCATCGCCGAGTGCCGCGCGGCGCGGGCGCACAAGAACGACCCGCATCAGTGGAAGCTGCTCTGTGTCGAAGGTAACGCCTCACCGCCCCCTTCCCCGTTTTCACGTAGCAGATATCGCCGACACGTATATAAGTGATTCCCTTGTCATGGTCCGCAGAGCCGTTCGACCTGACGAACACGGCGCGCTCGGTGTACGACCCGGAGACGTTCGAGAAGATCGTGGCGACGTTCCGCGACAGCTACACGCGGCTAGCGGCGGGGCTGCGGCTGGCGGACGCGTGGCCGCCGCAGCGATGATGGCCGCTGCAGCTGCGCGCGCGCACTCACGCACATACCCGCGCTCCCCCCGTAGGTATGTCGCTGTACCGGCGGGCGGCCTCAGAGCCGGCGCCGGCTGCCACGTAGACCGACTCCGGCCCGCGCCAGTCCAGTACCTACTTACCGGGCGCGCGCACTCCCCGATCTGACCTCCACTGTACCGACGCCGGTTTCGCGGTTCATATTGAAAGTCTATTTATATTGTAAAAAATCGTATTTGTAGTCGTCGTAATTTTAGTCTATTAGAGCAACACACTATGAAAATTATATGTTTACATTCCATAGTGCCTTGTTGTTGTGTAGTTATATAGTCGTAAGCGAGCGGCGGTCGGCGGCGGTTCGAATACGTCGGTACTCCCGCGTTGTGCGCGGCGTGCAAAGCGAGTTAATGTACAAACGCGTCAGCATTAATCCGGGTGTCTGCGCACGCGCACACAGCGCCGGAACAGCCGCGAGCCGCCGCGGCGGTAGCCGGAGCCGAGCGAGGTCCGCGGGTAAACATGGCTGCTGCAGCACAAACACGCGCCGCGGCACAGCCGGCTCCGTCGTCCGCCCACCGCCATCATGTAATGTAACTAACTATACGCTGCCGCTGCCAAAACGCTAGTATTTCTGCGAACAGCAGACAAGACTGAATGAACTCGCTTTCGCTGTCTAGCATAGTCACTCGTTATTATTTGTAGCTAAATCTTAGGGTGGGTCGTTATCTCGTCGACGGTTGGTCATGCATGTAGGCACGAGAGTTTAGTGAAGGTTCGCTAGCGTCACGCGGTGACTCCGATACCGAGATGGCGATGAGGGAAGTCGAGCGATTGCTGCCTCGATTCATTTGTAACGGTTATATTGTTTATAAGTTATTTAATGATGTAAATACATAGTAAGAATGAGGAGAGAAAAATGATAAATATTGGATTGTTCTAGGGTCGTGAATATTTTATGTAAATAGTACTTTTGTTATGAGTAAAGAGCAAATGACAAAAAAATATATATTAAAGCTATTTAGAGCGTGTAGTGACGTAGGTGTGCGTCACTGTACGCGCACTGGTCGTACGCACGTAGATGCGTACGCGCACGAAGGAAGGACTGCGATGCATGGACAGTATTACCAGTGAAGTGCCGTGGGCGGACGCTGACTCCAGACACTGTATTGCGAGAGAAATTCTCTGTGATATGACATGTGAAGTGTTGATATTTTAAATATTGTTGTTAATAATTGTATACTAACGCAGTCCTGCGATTAAGGTGCTATTTATAGATACTTTGCTACAAAAACTAAAGCAGCTCAAAATTGTTGTTAAATTAATCACTGAACTTATTATTATAGTTACATAGTATACGGGACGCCTTTTAGTGTCTTAGGAGTGAGACCAAAGACTAGATTTCGACCAAAAATCCAAAGATTTATTTAAATAACAGTATTTAGAAGTCGTTAAACTGTTACTGCCTCCTATCCACTAAAAGGCCCCGTTTAGTAAGTAATTGTCTCGTGAAATAATAATATAGTCATGTTAAAGATACAAAATGGTGCTAATTCCTGGTTATAGCGTATCAAAGCTTAGCTTTGTCAAATTTTAGTAGCAAATAGAAATAATTAACTTAAAATCCCTATACTAGGACGTGGTGAATAGTTGAAACATATCTTGTAAACCAGAGTGTATAAATGTTTACCTATAATCCTATGGGAGCTTAGTCGGAGATAGATTTTATCAACTCGCAACCGCGGCGCGCGATACAAACGACCGCACGAACAAACATCCACTATGAACTACCCTTATTGCATTTTATTTACTTTTATTTACACAAACGAACCATGAAGTCATATTTTTAAAACGGACCTAATAGAGAATGATGTAAATAAATTGAAATTTATGAAATGAAGGTTTTAGAGAGGCGCGTCGCGTGCGCTGTGAAGATGTGGCATCAATCAGATATGTTCCCGCGATGCCTCTTCTCTTGTTTTCATTATTTTACTAGCTTAGAATGAAATGCGAATTGTTTATTAATATATAAATAGTGCATCGCGTTGACAATTCGCAGTCGGTCGTCCTTAGCCCACTGATGCACTGTCTTTTATTGAAATGTTAAAAGCCTGGCGATTTTATAAACATTATGTATAAGTTTTATATCGAGTTTACATAAGAGGCACTCGGCCGCGCTGATATTAAAGTACAATAAATAATAATTTTAAATAAAAACGAGTTACGTATAAGAAAACTTATTAGTATAATAAAAAGTGTCTCAAAAACAAGTTTAATTTTTGAAAAACATATAAAAACTAAAAGAAGCCGACACCAAAAAAAATATAAATAAAAATCCAAAAAAATATAAAAAAATATTTAAAAAAGCAAAAAAAAAATTAATAAAAATTTTAAAAATTCCGAAAAAAGCCTTTCCAATTTGACTTGGATCAGTATCCGTCTCTTTTTTTGCATGTTTTTTTACTAAAGAGATATTTTGAATGGCGACGATACGCCTTTTGAGCTCACAAGCAAACCAGTACAATGTTATTATTGTATTAAGTATCTTACTAAAATTATACCACATAGCACGTCTAACACCAGGTTTGCTTTTTTATGAACTGTTGTCTCCGTAAAATGTGCTAATTTTAAGAACCAGTCGCAATGTTTATGTAATTGAAATGTATGTGAAATAAAATTGAAAGTGCTTACTTCTTGTAAGAACTGAACTGTTTCTTAATACCTACATTTTAATGTTTTTATTCCCTTAGGATCCTAGGCCTAAGGGCAATAAAACATCTGTACAATTTATTTTTATTTTATAATTCAATTTCACCTTTTTTTGTAATGAATAAATCAATCCAAATTAATGTGTTAGCACTTTCAAGCAAAAAAATATTTTAGTAGGTAGGTACGTCACTGCCAAATTGTTAATTAGGTCGAAATTATATTGTGCAGTTGGAAACTTATTAATCCGTCTTGTATATGTAGGAAAAGTGATGTAATTGTTCGTCTTTTTCCAAGAAAATAACATTATTCAAAACTCTTAAAAATATAATAAATGTTCATAAATGAATAAATTGGAAGTCGAAATTTGAAAGTAAAAATGTCACTAAATTGTAAACTATTGTAATTACTTGTAAAAAAATTGTAATATATTTTGTCCATTAATGAACAAGACGGGTGTACCCAAATATTGTTGTTTTTTGATATTTTTGTCGTGTTTTTGACAAATTTTCTCTTGTGTTGCATTTTATTTATTGAACACAAGCAATTTATATTGTATTGTTGTACAAATAAATTAAATAGTTAAATATATTATACAACTGCCAAAATAATGTTTTATTTTGTCCTTTTTGAACACTTATTCTATACAATATTATTAGAGATGCGCCGAATATTCGTTTACTATTCGGTATTCAGCATATTCGGCACCTCAACCGAATATTCGTATTCGTCCGAATATTCGGTTAAAATGACCATTTATTCGTTTATTTTGTTTAGTAATAATTTGCTTGATAAAACAAGATACACTCGGCTTCAAAAAAATCGCACGTCCGTAAAAATAGGCTTTAAGCACTGTTAATCCTTAAGACAAGCAGTTATTCGTAGCAATATTGGTATCATTTGAGAGCCCTCTAAAAACTCTTTAAAAAAATATCCATTTCATTTGATTAAAGAAAAAGCTTGACACTTTAAGTCACTGTGAATGACAATGGAACTGATTCTCCTCTTCAAATTTTGTTTGTATTGTTTTGTTTTTTGGGTATAAAAGGGTCGATACTGCTTATTGGGGGATAAATTTGCTACCAACAGTCGAAGAAGACACAGAAGAATATCTTTCATCAGAAAAACGTCCTTGAAGATGGACACTACTGCTGCTGAAGCCGCCCAAGTTATCGCACTACTGCAATCAGGACTACGTCAGTGTGATGTTGCTCGGCAATTTCACTTGAGTCGCTTTTCTGTTCGAAGAGTGTACCAGCAGTTCCTGCAGACCGGTGGCTTTGTCTGAAGGCGTGGGTCTGGTAGAAATCGCTGCACTTCTGCGAGAGATGACCGATTCGTCGTATCAAAGTCTTTGAGAAATCGGTTCTCTAATGCTGTTGAGTTGCAACAGCAGCTTCAAGCAGTTCGTAGAAGGGCCGTGAGTGTCTCTACAGTTAGAAGAAGACTAAAGGAGAGAAAAATTGTGGCTAGAAGACCTGCCACGGGTCCAAAATTAACCGCAGCGCATCGGCGAGCACGCCTTCAATTTGCTCGCGCCCACGTCAATTGGACCCTGGACCAATGGAGAGCTGTTCTCTTTTCAGACGAAACGAGAGTGTGCCTTTTCTGCAACGATAGACGCAAAAGAGTATATAGAAGACAATGGGAACGTTTTGCCCAAGCCTGCATCCAAGAAACGGTAGAATACGGGGGCGGTTCCTGCATGTTCTGGGGCGGCATGTCTGCCGACGGCAAAACTGAACTTTCTTGCGTCTCTCTGAACGGCGGTGCTCGCGGGCAAGGGTCGATGACTGCTCACCGGTACATCACAGAGATCCTGGAAGAACATGTAGTCCCCTATGCTGGATTTATTGGCGACGGGTTCACATTAATGCACGATAACGCTCGCGCGCACACTGCTGGAATTGTGCAGGGCTACCTTCAAGAGGTTGGGATCCCTGTCATGCAGTGGCCAGCGAGAAGTCCAGATCTGAAACCGATAGAGCACCTCTGGGACTGAAACGACGCTGAAACGCAAGGTTAGATCCCGTGATCCCGCTCCCGCGACTCTTCAGGAGCTCCAAGACGCCGTTATTGAGGAATGGGACAGAATCCCTCAAGAAGAGGTCCTAAAGTTGGTGCGATCCATGAGGGAGCGCATGGAAGACGTCATTAGGGTTAGGGGGGGTAACACTAGGTTTTAGGTTAGTTTTAAGCAACTTTGTTTTGAAAAATTAATCAGATTTCATTAGGGTTTTTTAAGGATTTTTATTGTTTTGTAAATTTTTCTCAGTTTCAATAAAAAACATTGAATGAATTATTGTTTTTGCATTCTTTGTTTCCTTACCTTTCAAATGATACCAAACATTACCAATATTTCATAATACAAATACGATTGAAAGATGTTTAAAATAGATTTCTTAAAAGGTGCGATTTTTTTGAAGCCGAGTGTATTAACATCATATTAAATTATTTTAAACCAAGGAGCAGTTCAAGGAGTATCTTATATCCTCATTTTCACATCTAGGTATTACAAGAGTTATTAGGAGATGATAAAATAAAGATAAGTTAATAAGTGACAGTTAAAGAATGAATTTAGAAACCTAGACATTCTGGTCTATCTAGTGACAGTCAAAGGCGCTTTTCTTTATAAACTTTACCTATTTATTGTATCAAAATTAGTGTGAAAGAACAACCGAATAGTTCGGCCGAACTATTCGGTTCGGTAGGGTTTTAAACCGAATAGTATTCGGTATTCGTTATTCGGCAAAACGCATATTCGGCGCATCTCTAAATATTATCTACAAAACAGTGTGTAACGCCCTGGCAGCGCCACAGTCTCCGATTTGCTTGAAATTAATAGCAGAGGTTTCGCTAATTTTTGCCATGCGGCAAAAAATAAGTATGATTTTTTGCCTCCACTAATTCCGAAGATATGCGAGGAAGTTTGTGGCGCTGCCAGAACGTATACGCCCCAGCAGCGCCACACATGAAAACCTATGAAAGACAGCAGGTAGCTCGAATCTGTAATTATGAGGATTTTTTGCCTATTTTTGCCCTTCCATTGAAGCAAAAATCCATTGAAAAATACCAGCTCATTCAGGAGTATTCAACGTCGTTTTTGAACGGACCGACGCCCCAGCAGAGCCACCTGTATCTCAGAAATTCGAATTTTTAACTGGAATCTGACTGCATACATTTATTAAGCTTCACTATTTATGGCGGCAAAAAATATAAACTCTACAAGTTATCGTGTAGTTTTCATTTTATAGCGACGAAAGAAACATAACCTAAAAATATTGATTTTGTTGCGAAAATCCATTAGTTGGAGGCTGAGACACCATCTGCACGTTCTCCTTACTTCCTAGAGCTTGGCTAAAAATAAACAGCATCCGTAGCATAACCGATCCGGAGAAATCACCAAAAAAAGTAGTCGTCCATACATTTTGGTACTTACCTACCTAAATTACGTTCCAGCAGAGCCACGGCCTACAGGAAAAACTAGAGTATCTTTCAAGAAACTGAGTATGCCACGATTTATTGCCACTATAGCGAACTCAGGAAAAAATAAGAGCTTGCTTGTGGAGCTAAGGCTTCACTGAGAAAATGGCCTTTCGCAACAAAATCAATATTTTTAGGTTATGTTTCTTTCGTCGCTATAAAATGAAAACTACACGATAACTTGTAGAGTTTATATTTTTTGCCGCCATAAATAGTGAATCTTAACAAATGTATGCATTCAGATCCCAGTTAAAAATTCGAATTTCAGAGATACAGGTGGCGTGGCTCTGCTGGGGCGTCGGTCCGTTCGAAAACGACGTTGAATACTCCTGAATGAGCTGGTATTTTTCAATGGATTTTTGCTTCAATGGAAGGGCAAAAATAGGCAAAAAATCCTCATAATTACAGATTCGAGCTACCTGCTGTCTTTCATAGGTTTTCAGGTGTGGCGCTGCTGGAGCGTATACCTACGTTCTGGCAGCGCCACAAACTTCCTCGAATATCTTCGGAATTAGTGGAGGCAAAAAATAATACTTATTTTTTGCCGCATGGCAAAAATTAGCGAACCCTCTGCTATTAATTTCAAGCAAATCGGAGACTGTGGCGCTGCCAGGGCGTTACACACTACAAAACACTAGATAAACCCAAAGCACAAATTACTTAATAGTTACTACGTAACAGCACAGATTACCTAATAGTTACTACGTAGGTAACAGATACTTCACTCAGAAGAAAATATCCAATACCTACTGCTTTAACAGTGCGCAATAGCCCAACTGTCACGTCAGATACCACTGCATGCTAAAATGTGCCTAAATACTCAAGCGTATAGTTGTGATTCCTTAGCACCGCGCGAATCCGTAAAAATCGCGGGGCTGCCTCTTCGATAAAATTAAATTAACAAAACGTTTTGCGACTATGTTATTGAGAACTATGAATATGTTCCGACTTAAAGGGGCAGTTTAAAATTTTATCGTTTTTAATATATTTATTTTTAACATGTTTTTATTTTTAATTTTTAATGTTTTTTTACCTTTCTTAATTCTCGGTTATTATTATGTTTTTCATTAAAAAAACGTAATTATTAAAAATTCAAAACAAACAAAAAAACGAATGGAACTATCAAAATTTGAACAACGTGCGAGCGCTTCGTTTTGACAACCGCGCTTCGCTTGGTCCGCAAGCGGCCCGCTGAGCGGTAGGTATTTATAGCGCGCAAGTACATAAGAGTGACGGAGGCCTGGTAACAGATACTTCACTCAGAAGAAAATTTCCAATACCTACCGCTTTAACAGTGCGCAATAGCCCAACTGTCACGTCAGAAACCACCACTGCATGCTAAAATGTGCCTAAATACTAAAGCGTATAGTTGTGATTGCTTCGCACCGCTCGATCCCGTTAAAATCGCGGGGCTGCCTCTTCGATTAAATTAAATTAACAAAACGTTTTGTAACTATGTGATTGAGAACTATGAATAGGTTAGGTTATCTAGGGCAGTTTAAAATTGTATCGTTTTTAATATATTTATTTTTAACATGTTTTCATTTTTAATTTTTATTGTTTTTTTATCTTTCTAAATTCTCGGTTATTATTATTTTTTTCATGAAAAAGAACTTAATTATTAAAAATTATAAAACATTAAAAACAAGTAAAAAAACAAATGGAAACTATCAAAAAAAAAACAACGTGCGAGCGCTTCGCTTTTACAACCGCGCTTCGCTTGTCCGCAAGCGGCCCGCTGAGCGGTAGGTATTTATAGCGCGCAAGTACATAGAGTAACGGAGGCCTGCCCAAAGGTTGAAAGCTGCCTGTAATAATTTATGAGACGGTTCGATGCAATGAACTGCAGTAATTTTAATGACCTAGAGTAAGTTCTCTAAATATGGACCAGTCTCATAATATGGACTACTGCAATAATTCAAAAGAGGGCACTATAATCGCGGCGACGTAGGTAGTATTCGATGCTCCTACCCCTCGCTACCCCACCATTTGGAAACAGCGAAAATACCAGTGTGCATGTATCAGCGGCAACCATTTTGTGATTTTAGCAAAGGTCGATGTAATTTTTTGGTGGTTTTTGTAATGATTTTACTGTTTTTGTTATTATTATTTCACGTTTTTTATCTTTAGCTTAGATTCGTTAATATGTTCTATATTATTGTGTGTCTAACGCATATCTCCATCTAGTAAGAATATATTTTGCGCGAATAAAATATTTAAGAAGTAGTAGGATCTGAATATGGACCTATGACAAGGTTCTAAATATGAACCACCGGTCCATATTATGACCACGCGGTTTTTATATAATAAACCGTAATTTATTTGTTTTACAAATGGCATAGAATAAAAGAAGTTCCAAGAGAAAAACAATAGATTGAAGAAATTTAAATTGTAGACCAAGATAGAATATAGAACTTTAAAATAACCAACTAAACATGCCATCCAAAATAAAAAGAACCTGGCGGAACAACAATAATTTCTTCTAGTTTTGATGCCAGCGATTAACCATAGTAATGCGAAATGTTTATACTGTACCTAATGGTCTCTTATCTGAAGATACTCGTGGAGTATAGTGGATACCAAGCTTGTAACCAGTGGGCTCACGGTAGGTGTGCTTGTTTAGTAGGTGTCAACTTTATTTCTGAATTTTGTTTGCGTAAATAAACCTACTTCTACCTAGTCCAAAAATATTTGAAGTTCCTATATGATTCTTAATAAATTATGTTTAATTTATTACCAAATAATATGATATGGTCCATATTAAATACCCCTAGTCCATATTAAAAACCCCGTGGTCCAAATTGAACTACCATTTTTGAGATGTGGAAATTGGCATAACTTATATTTTGAGATTTATTTAAAGAAAACCATATGGTAGTCCATATTTAGGGACCTTACTCTACTTGCAAAAACCACTAGCAAATCAACTTAGGAACTTCGCGCCAGGATGTAAGTTTTACTGCTGCATTGGAAACAAAACGCATAGCGTGATTGTACCACCTATCACAAAGCTGTAGTGTTCACAATTTACAACAAAACAACTAATGTACGAATCAATCAATAAGCGTCATGTCTTGCGATTCGTTAGCAAGACATTTGGATCACTGAAAACTGCTCAAAAAATATTTGAATTTTGAACATGTGTGTAGTGTAACTTTTTGTGTTCGAACATTTTGCGTATAGTGCAACTTTCTGCGTTCGAACATTTTGCGTATAGTATAACTTTCTGCGTTCGAACATTTTGTGTATGGTAGTTGCTTTTTGAGCTATATTGCGTTACGAAATGTGTTCACTAACTAGATATTGAAAAGAAAAATAAAATGGCCAAAATTCCGTCATTTTCTTTATTTGTAATTAATATTCAAAGTACAGGTTTACAGGATAAAAAATTATGGATTTTAAGAAAAACAATATAAAGGTCTCACAGTTTTAAGTCCGAATTAGGTTTAAATTTTTAAATTTCTATCTAAACGGTTCAAAATATTTATGGAACCTTAGTTACTAATAAATAATAATATACCATCACATACATCACTCACTTATATAGCATAGGTGTTACAGGACTCCTGTATATGATTATAAATATTACAGTCGTCTACTGTACTCGTTCTGCAAACTGCAAATCGACAGATCTTACTTTGTCGCCTCTACGCTCAGTAGAAAGCACTAAATACATACGATTTATAATATAGATAGGTACTCAAACTATACAACTTACGAATCTAATAAAAATTGAAATCGGGTAAACATGTAACCGCACTGCTCGCAGCAGCTTAAAACAAAAGGGTCCAACATCGGAACACAAGGAACTAAAGTCAAAAATACTGTAACCCTATTCATAAAATAAATCTTATCTCAGCTCTAATTCTGCACACTCGACAGCAAAACACTTTCCTTGGCGTACCATTTTATATCCCTGTCTCACATTCTTCAGTAAACTAATGCTAAATTACAGTATTTTATATAGAGTCTACAATTCTACCTAATTTTAAAACGCTACAAATACCTCGGGACAGCTATTTTTGTGTAGTTTTTGGAAAGATCTCCACAAAAATAATGCTCTAAAACATTGTGTGACCTTGGATGCTGTGTAAAATCATTTACACAAAATAGTAATTTATCTTAACATTTAATTTGAATGTCAATTGCACTCTATAAAATTAAATTACATTACAATGTACGGACCATGAATTTATCTCGAAAACTCCTCTCACGCTGTAACATCGAAGGATTTACCAACCATATTTGGTACATTCATTCTTGATTTATTTGATAACGATGAAAGAAAACCCTAAGCTGTGACTTTGGTCGACTAGCCACTAGATCAGACCACACGAGAGCATTATATTCACCGGTTTTGCTATTGAAAATACTACTTTTTGGCGTTACCCGAGGCATTCTCCGTAGCGTCCGCTTTCTCCTCCGTCTTGACTACTTTACCTTCACCTGTGAAAATAATGGCAGTAGTGAGTATCTTGTATATCGATGTGTTAAGTAAAGTGAGATATAAAGATAAGGATCAGTGTGCAGTTTGTCGTCCTTGCAAACAGGAGTGACGTGGAGTGTGCCACGGCGTCGAAAAACTCGCCATCCGTGACTCACCGCGCGTGCACTCACTGCGCTACGACTCGTCATCTAGTCTCATCATATCGGGAACAATTATGAATTCGAATTACTCTTCTTTTCATTTTTGCATTTAATGTAAGTAAAGAATACATTGAGGTATGGCAACTCACCGTTAGGAGTTTCTCCCTCGGCGTCGGTGTTGGAGCGCCTGCGTTTACGCGGGAACTTCCAGCCGCCCGTCGCGTGCTTCACCTTCGGCAGCGGCTCCATATCCAGCACCTACAACGCATATGCATCCTCAGCTCAGTCTCACACTGATAACAACAACTTAAATCATAAGTGATATGATTAGGATAAACTTACCTTATGGATTTGTCTAAATGCGATTTGTCTCAAAAACTGCTGAGCAGACGCGGTAAGATCTTCACGTTTCTGTGGCGGCAGGTTGCCCAGTGCATCCTGAAATTATTCGGGAGAAATTACACATCACAGATAATTTATGTTAAAAAGTAATCAATAGAAAGTATGCACTTGTATCTCTAAGAGTTCAGTTTATAAATAGATGTATACGCACGACTAGCTCCTTCTCACAGGGGTCCCGGAGCCCGGGCCCGTGCTCCAGCAGCAGACCGCCGGCGACGGCCTCCATGACGCGACGCAGCGCCTCACCCGGTGACAACGCGGCGCCCGCTGACTGCATCACCCCGGACACCAGCAGCTCCATCGCCTAAACATTTACATACGTCTAGAAACCTTTTCGACGCAAATATACGCTTTTAGAAAGTATTTTTTACATACAAGGAAAGTGCATTCCATATTATTGATTACGAAGATCTTTGACTTACGTATGGATTGAGCGGCGTCCAGTTGGGTATGCGCTTGCAGAGGTCTCTCAGGATGCGAATGATGATCACGCAGGACTGCAGGCTGGCCGCTCTAGCCTGCACACGGACACACGTGAGTGCGGGCCGCGGGCGCGCCCAATGGCACACACTCTTAGCTAACGACACTTAATATATGACAGAGCAGTACTTGTGATTCGACTCGGGCACAAACTGCGTTTCCTCATACCTCCCATTGGCTATCGAAGTGCGAGCGGAAACGCAGCTTCGGTTCACAGAGAAGCACTTCTAGCCACATGTTCATGGGGGTACAAATCTTTAAGATGCTCATTTAAACTTAAATAAAAACTACATTCAATGGAAAATAAAACCAAACATGTGACTAATAAATACGTGCGCACTCCAACTTGACTTTCAAATTCCCGAGGGGGCTGTAAACACTGGTTTGTAAATAATGTTAAAACGTATTGTAGAGAGCGATAGCGCTACAATCGTGACCGGAGCGGCTGGACGAGCCGGTGCCGCTCCGGTCACGATGGTAGCGAGGGCTGGTTGGAGTGCGCGAGTGGTAAAGTGGCGTTGTACCTGGAACCACTTGGCGTGCCGTAGGGCGGCCAACGCGTCCAAACACTTCTGCCGCGGGAGCACGTCCTTGTCGTCGCGCTTTACCTCGCCGCCCTCTAGCGACAACAACATAAAGGGTGTTTGACCATCAACGGCGTCGGAACGGGGCAAACATCGCAACCACCTACTGCCTCGATCTAACCGACCTACGCCTCACTGCCTTAAGGTTGCGTTACGCTCGCTAGTATGATACTTGGACCCACTATTTTGGTAAAAAGCATCAAACTAACAACTGTTCCTTTACCTACATTTTGAAATGTTTAACAAATGAAAATCAAAAAACTAAACAGGATATCTAGTAAAGTAACATCTATTTAGTTAGATCTTTTTTACCTTTATGCCAGACCAGTGAGCGTCGCTTTACCTCACATACTAAACATCCTATTGGCTTTAAAACTTACATAAAAACTCATTCATAATATTAATCAATAATACAGATTACTTAAGGTGTAGATGTAAGGAAGTTTCGTAATATTAGCATGAATATAGGGAGATAGATGTAAGTAAAAATATAAATAAAATAATAGTGATACATCATGTTTGCTCCGTTTCAGACGGTGGGTATAACCGGCTGGGGCGCGGTATACGAGTCATGATGATCAAAAATCCTTTCTTCTCGCCGCTTCAAACCCTATCACACCTAAAAATAAGCACTCAACACATGCCCGAAGGGCGGTAAACATGGAACAAATTATCTTTTTTTCTTAAACCATCACAGAGCAAGATATCGAGTAAATATATAATAAACCGATATATACGATTTAGGTGAAGATCGTCGAGATAGTTTGTTCGGACGTTTGGGGTATACAGACGATTTCGACGTCCAATTTCATCAGGCTATCGCACATCAAATCTTGCGGGAGAATTAAGGCGGGCAACATAGCTCAGAGGAGGTGAGGTCGGTGAACGGTCGTGAGTGAAATTGGCAGCGTCGATATCGTTTAGTAGCACACTGCGCTCACCTGCCGGCTCCCGCATCACCGCCGACGTCAGCGACACCTGCACCAGCACCGACCCGTCCGACACCTGCACCGCGCCCTCGGCCGGCTGCAGCTCCACCTTGTACTTGTGCTCCTCGCCGCCGCTCTGCAAGCGATCCTTACAATGAATCAGACGCAAGAATCCTTGTAACTCTTGCCGCGTGCATGTATGTGAGCTAGGGGCGTACCTTGACCTTGGCGAGATGCGCCGGCAGGTCAGCGGCGACGCGCTTGAGCAGCGTGACGGTGGGGCGGTCGTGGCACAGCACGACGAGGCGCACGTGCTTGTCGCCCTTGAGCAGCAGCCCCTTGGCCAGCAGCCCCACGCGCATCACACCCTTCAGCGCGCGCGGCGGCTCCGCGCCCGAGCCCGCCTCGCCCTCGCTCAGGAACGAGAACCTGCAACCGCACCGCGTCATGACGTACCGCAGAGAGCGGGGAAAGTCCGCTGCTAGGGTACGATTTATCAGGTCGGACCTCGATTTCATAGAATAGCTTTCCATAATTAATTTCTCGCAAATCCCTCCACCCCCGAATCTGATGACTAAAAATGGACTAAACGAACGAATCGAACATGATATAATACTACTTAGAGATTACTTATTACTTAACGCTTATTATCTAACGCAAAAACTAAATTTACTAAATCTAAACTACTGTGTATTAACTAAGTACCCCAAAACCAACGTCGTACGTATTATCGTAACTACTTCGGTGACTCACGACTTTCTTTGCGGATTCTTATCCCGTCTCTCAACATTTAAATCTTGGCTGGAGCCCGGCAGCCGTTCATCGCTCCTGCCCTCCTCAGATAGCCCTTTCTCGGTCTTTTTATTCTCAATTTTAACCGGCAGGGGCGGATATCGTTTGCTGTGTGGACGATGCGTTCGAGCGAAATAAGAAAAATCGCAATTCATGAAAACGTAACGAAAGCAAATAATAGTTTACGCGATACAAGAAATGTTAAGGCAGAACGAAATAAAATTTTGAAGAAAGTCTGATAGCACAAACTAAGCAACTTGACAACTAAAGGAAATCCAATCTAGATGTTGATCTGAACGGATGGTGTGTGTGTGGCGTTACTCACAGTTGGTTATCGCGGCCGTCTTCCTTCCCTCCTTCAGGTTTGTCATCCTTTTTGTCGTCTGCTTTTTTGGCTGCCGCTTGTCCCTGTTGAAGAGGAACGGCACGTCACAATGTAAGTCTTTTTAAAATATGGGCCTAGCCTACACGTTTCGCCGAGATCGAATGTAGCGGGTAGCATACCTTAGGCTTGGCCTGCTCATGCAGCGCGTCGGAGAGCGACTTGAGCGCCTTCTCGGTGTGCGAGACGGCGCGCTGGATGTCCTGCAGCTGCGGCTCGGCCGGGTAGATGTCGGCGTGCTTGGCCAGCACGTGCCGGTCGTCCGACGTCTCCGGACGCCGTCCCACGCCGCCGTAGCCCATGCCCATGCCCTGATACACATCTCTCTTAAATATGTCGCAAAATAACAACAACGTATCAATATTTTGAAACGGACGAATGATTATTGGATATTTTTTCAATATTGAAACTTCCCAGTATCCGCGCTCTTCATTCTCCACATCCTAGTGTGCAGTGTAATACTCACGTGGTGCATAGCGTGATGATGCGGCGGCGGACGCCAGCCCCAGGGCTCCATGCCGCCCTCCCAGTACGCGCGCTCGTCGTCCTCCATGCCCTGCAGCAGTACATTCGATCAATTCGAGCTCACGCTAGTACCCACCCAACGTGCTAAATAACGAGATGTGGTACGTACATCGTGCATTCGTCGCCGCGCCCACAGTTCATCTCGCGCCATCATGCGCTGCGCCTTGGCCTCCGCGATCTTACGCTGGTGCATCGACGGCTTCACCTTCACTTCCAGGTCCGGTTGCACCTGCATGATGAAACACGATTAAACTATTTAATTAGTAAATTATGGCTCGTCACCGAAGCAAGCACGTAAGATCCTCATGAAAATTTGTAATCATCTGGCGATCGGATCTCTTGGCAGCCGTTGGCCGCCAGGCTCGACGACCGCCTCAAACCTTTTACTAAGTAATCACTGGATGTCTTTAACGTAAATACAATTTAAAAGGTTCTACTCATACTAAGAGCATAGTATGCGACCGGCGTACCTTCTTCTTGTACTGCAGCCGATGGCGGCGGCCCTTCATGTGCATCTCCTTGGCGTTGGGGTCGTTGAACTTGCAGTCGCAGAGCTTGCAGTTGAAGGAGAGCGCCTTGCCGTCGTCGCCGCGGATCTCCTCGATGTAGTCCTGGCCCACAGGCTGCACCTCGGGCTCGTCGTCGGGCTCGTCGGGCTCGTCAGGCTTGTCTGCAGGCGGCGCGGCGTCAGCGGTGCCGGCCACGGTACTGAGCCCGCCCGACGCCACGAACGCGATCTTGGGCGTGCCGCCCACCGTCTTTTTGGCTGATAAAGTCAAATTTTCTCTTTCAATCCACGTGCGCTCGCTCGTGCGGTGGCCGTGACGGGACGGTCCGCCTTTGCGTACCGCTCACAGTTTGAGACTGGGCCCTTTCTACAGTGTGACGATCTTTTTATCGGTTCGATTATACCGACGTTTCACCGAAAGTCGATGACGTTTTTATCGATATAAAAAGGGCCCATAGAGATTCACACTCCATATCTGTACCGAGTGCCGAGAATTTAGCAATTTTTTTGGTAACAGTTTGAGAAAATTTGACTCGCACAGCGACGGACTTACGCGGTGGATACAGATATGTTACTGTGGCATCGGGAGGGGACGGTACGCGCACAAATACGCTCTCCACTACCGAAACTTCGTGGTGGAGAACATACTTGATACGAAAACAGTTACAACATACATATAGAGAAACACAGAGTCGGCGAAAAGTGCGGCTGGAACTGAAGAATTTACTTTACATAACTTTATTTAGTATCCAAACGATAACGCTTAGAAAAATCCTAGCAGCACATTTATGATAAAGTAAATTCCAAGAAACTCAGACATCCGAATGCATGCATTTTTTTTATCCACATAAACGTAAACGTAAAGACTACGAGAAGGGAGCGCGTGCGACTCACCTCCGCCGATCTTGGTGGGCTCGGTGGAGGGGATGGGCTTGCCGAGCATGGTGTGCAGCTTCACGACCTTCTGGTGCTTGATGCCGCGCACGTGCGCCGCGTAGGCGTCGGCGCCGGTGCACGTGACGTCACACAGCTCGCAGCGCAGCGACG
This sequence comes from Anarsia innoxiella, assembly GCA_947563765.1. Taxonomy (NCBI): domain Eukaryota; kingdom Metazoa; phylum Arthropoda; class Insecta; order Lepidoptera; family Gelechiidae; genus Anarsia; species Anarsia innoxiella. The sequence continues at coordinate 9,551,923 of OX387406.1, forward strand.
ACCCCGCCGCCGCGCGCGCCGACCCCGCCGCCGCGCCCGCCGCCGCCAGCTTCACCGCCGCCTCCTTCTTCTTGTGCTTCTGGCCCTCCAGGTGCTCCTTGTATGTCTACCGATACCCCTCACCATCGTTAACGCTTTCATACCAGAATGACTACGAGAACTGGGCGAAATCCGACAGAGTGGAAATATCAGATAGGCTAGCTGAGTCGGATTAGGAATATATGTAGGTTACTTAACACTATGACGACCGAAACGTAACCGGTAGAATGACTATTTATCGGGAAGGAATTCACTATTATTACTCATTCGTTAAAATTCGCATTCGTACCTGTGGGCCAGCGCAGGAGATGCGACAGACGTCGCAGTAGTGCAACTGCTGCGCCTTGGGCGGCGGCTTGGGACGCCGCGTCTGACCCGCGCCTACGCCGCTCTTGTTGTAATTCTTCCAGCCGCTACAATTTCGAAGAAACGATTCATATAATGGCGACATTTTCAAATTGATGGAAATGTGTCCATGAAAATTTATTGACTTTTACAGACAGGGCCATCGATCGATGTGAATATGTATGTACACACTAAGACGTAGATTTCACCTTGTTTTTTCTTAGATAGTACCATAAAAAAGTGTTGACAACTCACCCTCCACCGCCGGTCTTGTTCTGCTGAGCCACGTACATGGTGGCGGCGTTGTACAGAGCTGTATCATACGCAGTATTGCCACGGTTCGTGGTTTCTGCAACAAGTTACGCAATTAATTCTTGAAGGTAACGTCAAATGTCTGATAAAGATGTGCTTACTTTTTGCCACAATCACAATATTTATAGTTCTGACTTCGTATTTGAAGACAAAACAGTCTAGACAATAAAGCGTTTTAGAGACTTTGTACTCAATTAACACAGACAGGTTGACGAAAGCAAATAAGTTCAGACAATTTTTAATGTCTAGTAGTCTATTACTTCCGAGGTTTTAACGTCATTCATGTCTTGAAAAGGATAAGTAAGAATGGAGTGTTATAAGGTAGAAGACTCACGTTTGGGCGTCTGCGCGGCGGGCGCGGAGTACGCCTGCGTGGGGTAGGAGGCGGCGGCCGTGGTGGCGGTGTACACGCCGCCGTACGCCGCCTTGGCCGCGCCGCCCGCGCCGCGACCGCCCGTCTGCAGCACGACAATACATTTTGTATCGGCTCTCTAGTACACTTACGTCGTAACATTATGTTTAATTTGACGATACAGTATAATAAATTCAAAACCAAAACGTTAAGGCGTCTTAAGCTTGCAGTTTAGTGTATAAAAGGTTTTTCAACATTATTCTTTAAAAAAAACTACTTTGAAAAAATTTGGAAAGTCACCAGACAGATGCAAATTGTTATACACCTATCGTGTTTTCTGTCTGGAAATACAAGTGAACCTTCACAAAAAATAACAAGATAAAAGTTGAATAGAGTGCCGCTTTGAAAAGCTGAAAGTTGGCGAGCTGCCAACACGGTATTCGCCTTCCTGTCTCTATGATTGATTGTTGAAGCTTAGTTTCCTTTCAGAAAGTTAATAATATTTCTTGTGATTTATACAGTTCAATTTGAAATGAGGTTGGTTAAAAAGAAAATACTGAATGGGTGTAAAATCTTGAACATCAATACTCTATTGAAATGACTATACTTGTATACTGGCTATATTTCATTCTACGAAAAAATGCTGTGTCAGAATCCTTTTTGTAGAGGAAAATGTATTATCAGCATTTGTTATTTAACTCCTAGGCAGTGGAAAACTACATAGAAACTGCCATTACATGCACAGGCAACAATTTACATATTCCTTTGATGTCAATCTCTTTAAAATATTATTTAAATATTTCAAATGGAAAAGTTTGAATGGAAAAATATAAGCTTTACTTGGAACAGTCTGTCTATTCTGATTCACGATGTTTACAATTTTATCTTGGAAAATTCATTTGAATACTTTTATAACCTAAGCCTTACATTCTGATTATTTACAACTGTTTTGGAATTTTAAGAACATTTGAATGTTTCTTTGGCATAATTTTGCTTAGTAAATCTAATGAACCTTAATCTAATAAATAAGTAAGACAATCAACTAACAGTGTCAATCACCTGAGCGTAGGAGGCGGGCGTGGAGTAGGCAGGCTTGGCGGCGGTGGTGTCGTACTGCGGCGCGGAGGGCGCGGCGGCAGGGTAGGCGGCCGCGGCCTGCTGGTAGTACGCAGACTTGCTCGCGTCGTATGCCGACGCCGCCGCAGCCGCCGCGTGCGCGTGCGCGTGTGCCGCTGCTGGCCCAGCAACAGGTTCGCATTACTCAACATATCCAACGTTAGACGGTACAATGTGATATGAGAGCTTCTCAAAACAGAATGAAGTTAACGAGCCAAGGAAACTAATGTACTTTAGTAGCTGATTTTGCAGCAATAATGTACCTATTTCATTTATTTGTAGTGTTTTTCTACTCCAGTTTCATGTGTGTTTTATCATAACAATAATATTTGCAGTAATATGAAACAGTACTGATTGAATAACATGAAAGGAAGTAGGATCATTTCATCAAAAAATGTTTTTTTTTTAGTTATGGTTAGTAAGTACATTGGAAGAGACCTATGTTGAAAATTAATAAGACTATATTCGATTTTTACAAGGATTATATAGTCAGATGCTTTAAGCCTGGTTTTCACTTTGATTAGTGCAAGTGCAGGTTATTAGTGCAGGTGATTAGTGACTAGGTGTGGACAGCGACTGATTAGTGCAAGTGATTAGTAGGCTGTGTACTAAATTGAATAGAAGCGTGTTCTATTTTTTTGCGAGTGGACTGCGAGTAGCCACGTCCCGCGCGCCCTCCCTTCCCCCTCACTCGCAGCGTGCCTGCCACGTAGTACTCTGTGCACGTCTGGACAGGAGTGTTTAGTGTTTAGCGTTTAGTGTGTAGCGTCGGACGCTTGTTGTTGTACAAAATGGCAAAGTGGACCGAAGATACAACCTATAAATTTGTGCAGGAGTATCTAAAACATGAATGCCTTTACAACTGTAAAGCCCCTAAGTACAAAATTAAGGGAGCCCGAGATACGGCCCTTCTCTCTCTCACTAATCACCTGCACTCGCAGTTGGACACTACTCGCACTACTCACCTGCACTCGCACTAATCACCTGCACTCGCAGTGAATTGGACACTACTCGCACTACACACCTGCACTCGCACTAATCACCTGCACTCACACTAATCAAAGTGAAAACCAGGCTTTACAGTTATAAATAAAGCTAAAAGATCGTTCAATTTGTGTAGGTGTGTAATGCAATATAACCTTATTTGCAGAAATTATTTGAAATTACTGGGATTTGTGGTGGTTTAAGTACCTACATAATGTAAAATAACAATAAACAAAATGCAAATAGAGTATGGCACGCGCATTTTTATTGCGAGTTCAGCAGTATTTTTATTTTACATGAAAAATAAGCGAATGATTCATAGTGAAAATGTGAGTGGGGGGGAAGCTATTCTGTTCTAAGTATGATCGATATTACCTAGGTAGGTACATAACAAACTTCTTACATTTAGAGGAAAACTAGTGGCTTAATATTCTTTTAACATTGCAATAAGTAGATAATTTAACAGTCATATAAAATTCAATTATATTGCGGCAACGGTACGGTATTGATTTTACGGCAAGTAACCTCATTCTGTCTGTATACTTTCAAGGATGGTATGTTGTATTGATGAGCCGTGAAAAACGGTCATGTAAACAAAATTGATGATAGTTCGATAGTAGGTATAAAATAAAAACAAAATGAACTTACAATAATACGAACCTTGAGTTGCGGCCGCTGCTTGATAAGCCGTGTCGTACCCCGTGGCTGCGGCCCGCTGGGTGCCGTACGTGGCGGCAGTGGCTGCAGGAGCCACCGCGTACCCTGTCTGCCCGCCGTACGCAGCCCCGGCGGTAGCCGCGCTATCAAAACATCATCACACTCGTCAAATACAGAAACCTCGATCCTAAAGTAAATTATTACGATCGATAATCGTGAGACGCCATTTTGATTAGTTGGAAACATGAGCACAAGGTTGCGTATCAATCATTTCACTAGCTAACACAACGTTATCAGATTTGAATATCAAAAAAATGAAGACTGTGAAGGAAAATAGCTTACCCGTATTGGGTTCCACCGTGGGTAAACCCAAAATAATTATTTGCTGCCATCATTTACCAATTTTCCGCGTTGAAACAACAGACGCTTCGGGCGGAAAGAAAGACCGGCGTTTGTCTTTGACAAATATGGCGGCTAAAATCCACAGACAAAGCAAAATAAAAGTTGCGTTCAGTATAAATATTTTAACCATTCGTTCAGAATATGTGAATTTTTCTCAACAGGACATCCATCAGCCTTTCCTTAACACTGTTCTAAATGCTATCCTGTGCTTCAATATCTTTGTTCAACATCATTCTTTTTATTTGAGTCAATCATCGCTGGAACGCAGCTAAACACGCAGTTTATTTAGTCTCTAAATGAATACCTGGAAATTCAAATTACTTACCTAATTGTTATAGAAGTTTTTACAAGCATGTAACAATAATAAAGGTGATCGAAAAAGGTAGAAATTGGAAGAAAATAAATATATTTCAAAACAGGTTTTTAATATCAAAAAGTTATGAAATACATTGTAAGATGAAGATATAAACTTAATTAAAGAATAAGACTGAATGTTATGAAACATAAACTGGTTCTTCATATTCATAATTATGACAGCAACAATGAATATAATAATGAAATGAAAATAACATTTCCTGTTAATTTTATTATGTTATGCATGTATTAATGTAAGTACGAGTAGGTATAATTGGTTTTGATTACACACGGTAGGTACGTAAAAGTAGAAACTTAAGATAAATGCTTAAAGTTCTACTTATCCTAGTAATAATTTAAATATTATAGTCAATATATTCAGTAATATCAGCGGAACTGAAACAAAAACAAAATACATTACATATTAGAATAAGTACTTACTTAAAAAAACATAAATTAAACTTTACAAAGATGATGGTGTTTAAAAACCTTAAAAACGAACAATATAGTTAGCTTAAAGTAGACAGGCTTTTTTATGTTATATTATTATACTTACTTCTTGTAACAGTTCTTATGGACCTGACTAAGTTCAAAATCTGGAATTTAACAGAAGACTGATCTTCAAATCCTTGTCCCGGAGCATTGGAACCCCAGCCCACTGAAAATATAAAAAACAAGCTATTGTTACACTGTTTTGAGCTGAAACGAGAAAAGGTCAGGAAAAAGCAAGTTAAAGGCAAGTAATTGGAGATGAGAGCACTCAAGCACTCAAAAGTAAGTTACTATACTTAGTAGTGTGAGGAATTTTACTTGATAAATAGCTGAAATATAGTGTTTATTCGGCGAAAAGGTTAGTTTCTGGCTACTCACTTTTTTGCATAAACCGTTCTTCGTGAAGTATACAAACCGCATTAAGGCAAAGTAGCGAAGCCTCAAATAAATTCCACAAGGTAAGCATTGCAAAATGTCTTCGTTTTGGTATTTATTAAATTATTTGCAGATTTATTTATATTTGTAATTTCACAGCTGTTTGTCACGTCACTTTTATCAGTCAATGTCATTTGTCTAACTGACTTTCATTCATTCACTATTTGCTTGTCTCTGAATAACACCCAGTTTACACAATAAAAAAGCGACCAACGCAACAACGACCCAACCTTCTTCTGTGCCGATTTTGGTTCCAAGTTCCAAGGTTCCAATTTTAATTCTTTTGCTTGATTAGTAAAAGGGCAAATCTCCAGAAATTATTTATTTTGAGTGTTTTTTTTGGATTCTTAAAAACCTGCGTGCATCGCTTAGATTTTTTAAAAGTATGAATAAATAGGTTGAGAATATAAGATTACTAGTTGAGTTACGTCAAATAACAAAACGAAAATGGAAATAATCATATTTTTATTAAAAACTGTTGTTGAGGATAATGATAAAATGTGAGGAAAGTTATTTTCAGCATAAGGACAATGACGATACGTTGAAGATAATGATAAGCTCTGGAATTAAACCTTATTATGAGTAAAGAGTAATTAATAATACCAAGTTCCAATGACCCTGATTGATTAATAATAGGAATCGCTTCGGTACTCAATAAATTATCTATTATTTTGATAATAACGCAACATCTTAAATTTTAAAAACGTCTTAAATTTTAATTAGGATAACAAAAATAAATGTAGTCAACAATCAACATAAGTAGTTAATCTTAAAATTACAGATAAGTATCACATTTTTCAAAACAATTAGCAGGCTCAAGTACCTCTGTGTGTGTGTGTGTGTGTGTGTATGTGTGTGTGTGTGTGTGTGTGTGTGTGTGTATGTATGTATGTGTGTGTGTGTGTGTGTATGTGTGTGGGTGGGTGTGCGTATGTGTGTGTGTGTGTGTGATATGTGTGATGTGAGATAACAATCAATTAGAAAAATATTAAAAACTGAACTGTTTGATTTTTGGGAATGTTCGTGATGTAGAACTATGACTGTACGTTTTGATTTTTTATAAATATTGCTGATGTTAAAAGTTATAACCATTTTTAGATTCGGAAATACACATCAAAAAACTCAAAAACAAAGGCAATGACAAACCACAGGGAAGAACCATTAATACTAAAAAACAAAACAATAGAATATGTAAAAGAGTACAATTACCTAGGTGAACTGATTTCAACAACCGATCAAATGTCAAGAGAAATTGAGATAAAAATCGCAAATTCATGGAAACGTTACTGGGGACTCAAAGAGATAATGAAAAACAAAGACATAAATATGATTTATAAAAGGAAACTATTCAATACATGCATCCTGCCCATACTTACGTACATACGGTTGCCAGACGTGGGCCCCCACAAAAGCACACTCCAGAAAACTAGAAAGGTGTCAAACGGCAATGGAACGGAGTATGCATTAAAAGAACTCAGAGAATAAGAAACTCAACAATAAGGAAAGAGACAAAAATAGAAGACGTAACAACAAAAATAAAACACCTCAAGTGGAAATGGGCAGGACACACAATTAGAGGTCGCGAAAAATGGAGCAAAACAACGATGTACTGGTATCCAAGAACCGAGAAAAGAAAAAGAGGAAGACCACATAGAAGATGGGTAGATGAGATGAGGAAGACAGCAGGTAGCCTCTGGACCAGAGTGGCTAGTGACAGACTACGGTGGAAGAGCATGGGGGAGGCCTTTGCCAAGGCGCAACAGATAGAATCTGAATAGAGGCTATTATTATATGGAAATACATTTCTGCTCATAGTTTAAAACTTTGGGAATATTTCCAAAAAATCAAAACGTACCTACGGGCATAGTTCCCCATCAAAACAGAACATTTCCAAAAATCATGACTATTGCACAAGATTTAAGGGTTGGAAACAGTTATTGCCTTTAGTATGGATACTTCCAACTACACTCTCCTCTAAGGTACTAGCAATAAGTGCGCTTAGTTAAACAAAAATCTAAATAAGTCAGTAATAAAATTGTCACTTAATTATTTCGTTGAAGAAGATGGTCCTGGAATATTATCTTAGGAATTCAAAAGTTATATCAGAAAGAACCAATATAGTATATACGTTTATTCCTTGCCGTATCTGGGACAAAATAAATTGCATTTTCGTCTCGTTCATCAATCACGTTCTGTATGAAATCAATATGTTTTCCGTGGCTACAAATATTAGAGGCTTCACAATCGAAACAACTCAAAATGCGTACAGTTGTTCTTGATGTAGACTTCTCCCAAAGAACTTGATACACTGAAAAGGTGCCCCTGAACGGCTTTATTGCAAAGCGAGCAAAGCTTGGAAGCAAGCTTTCTCTAAATAGAACATCCTCTCCATCTATTTTTTTCACAATGATTTTATGATTTTCATTTTCCATATAACTTTTAATCATACCGTTAAGCTATGTAAATGTTCCAATGTCTTTTCCAAAAGTCACCATACGATCCGCAGTCCTTTTTAGAGTTGCTCCAATGCCGTCAGGGGCACCTTTCCCGTGCCCGGATTCTGAATAGTTCCACGTTACTCTTTTCAGTTGCGGAAAATCTTTACAAAGCTGAGAAATCATATAAAATATGTGCTTGTTCCTGTATTGTGAAGTTGGAGAGTCCGACAAAAAATGGATAGTGTCAATAAAAGAGTTCAGCGTTAACACTTCCTCTATCAATGGTATTAAGTGGGCCCACACAGCTGCAGCATCATTATCTTTCCACCTCTTGAGTTGCTCTTTAATAGCGCGAGTAGATTTTGCTGATTTATTATTTTCTGCATTCTTTTTAAATATTTAAGTCTGCGTTTTTCTTTCTCTACAGCTAGCAATTCAGGATCATTTTTAATTTCTATATACCTTCGTCTTTCCCTGGTTTGCAATATACACTCCATCATATCTGTAGGAGTTCATTGTGTCATATATAAAAAATCTTCAAGTCGAAGCTATCTTCGCATAAAGCTTTGCATCGACCCACCTTCATATGTAGCATAAAATTTTTGTAATATTAACAAAAATCTTCTTTCGTCACTTATGTGACGATTCGTTTCAATTAGCAGAATATAGTACTTGAGCTCCATAATTTATTTATTTAAATTATTGTAAACAACCAGAAACTCCACCTTAAACAAACGCATTTGTCATTATCCTGAATCCATATCATTATCATTTTACGTAATGTCATTATTCTCAACGTTCATCATTATCCTAAAAGTAAAAATTCAGGACAATGATGTTCAGAAAATGACGATTTTGACAAAAACTTGTTCCAGACATGTTTTGCGCATACGATGTTTGAAAAAAGGATTTATTATAGCAAATGTACACGAAATCGACATACTTTTCCGTCAAATAAGGAGAGACCAATGCATTTTAGAACAATATACAAATGAAATTGTAAATGACGCTTCCAATTAACTTTTTTGGAGAATCAAATTCAAAGGCTTACCTGCGAAAAACAAGCGCATCTATCTCCACCAAAGCGCGTTGCTCGACTGCTGCACGGGAGTGGTGGTTCGTTCGGGTACAAGTTTCCCTCCCCCCTCTTGTCTTACGCGATATATTTGGATAGCAAATTTTTGTCAGGACAATGATGCTATTTTTTAAACACGAGTTTTTTATTAATTGACTGAGCGGATATTTGTATTTTTTTTAAAGAAAATAAAGATTTAAATACTTTAATTACAGCGCCGAATAGCAAATAGCTCCATGAAGTCACATTTCATCATACGATAAAAAATAGGTGCGTGGTTGCCGCCGAGGTGCCGCCGAGACACTACGAAAAATGGCTATTATGATGTTCTTTTTTGACACAACTTTTTTATTACTATTTAGTTACAATTGCGGTCTTGAGCGACGTTTTCTATAATCATTTAACTAATAAAAGATACATTCCTTTTAAAAAATAATGCACATGTTGTCGAGAAATGTCCAAAGACATCAATTTAGACCCCTTTAAATATTGACCCAAAATACGGTCAACGCATAGGACCAACGCACAGCGGTTAGAGCAGTAAGTTAGAGCCAAGGGATAGAGTAACCTAAAATTACTCACAGTAAACAAAAAAACTTTTGGCGATAAGGGTGTCCCAGATATATTAATTTTGTTGACAAAAGACGATGGCGACGCAGAACATAGGTAGAAGGGAGGGGCCCTCAGTTGCTAGCATTAACTAGACATTAAATTTGTTTTGTTTTGTTTTTGTATATTTTATTGGACTGGAAATAATTATTTACTTATTTACTAAATTAACATATAAACATAAATATTGAATTACCTGACTTAGTTGAAATAAACTTACCTTACCTACTACCTGTTATAATCTTAGTTTTTTTTAGATCTGCTTCAATGCACATTGTTTGCAAACCAGACATCTGTTGTACGAGTAATAAGCTGTGAGTGATTGCGGCTTCATGTTTGCCCGATGAAAGAACACACATGTTGAATCGAATTAAATTGTACATTTTCCACAATATGAATATTCAAGCTCATCGCGTCGTCGCCTAGGTATCTATTCTAGACCAAGGGCCAAAGTTTCGTGGTTTCTCTTCAGCCCTAGGTAGGCCTCCTGTGGCCTAGGTTTCTACGTTTCATTTATGGTCTCTACAACTACTTCGTAGACAACTACCCACTTTCTACCAACTTGAAAGCTTGAAAGAAACTTTTGTCCCTTGACAAGTTTGACAAGCATAGGACAAGAAATGATGAATCAATATTTGAAGAATGAATGAATGAAAGAATTGATAGATTGTGCTGTCAATGTCAAATAAAACAATTTGAGCAAAGAGTATAGTACAAAGAGTATAGTAAGTACTAGGGAAGTATAGTAATTTGAGCTTGTAAAAGAAATCACAGACAGAATAAAATAATTTTATTTGAATTACATGTTTTTTTGGCCATGCGCCTATTATTATTGCAAGAATCAAACTAGTTGACGACAAGTGAAATCAAAATCATTCATTACCTATTTGAACATTTATGATTTAAAATGTCTGAGCACAGCAGTTCGGTCCCGGCGGATGTGGAAATGTCTGAAAGTGAAAAAAACACTGAAGAACCAATGCATTGTGATGATGCTAATGTGTCTCAGGAATTAGCCGAGCAGTCTACTTGCAAGGAATCTCCAAAAAATGCTTTAGAAACTGTAGAAGTTGTTGTGGTTGTAGAGACACTTGCTTCAGATGATCCTTGTGATATAGCCGCTTCTTCCCCAATGCCAACAAGTATTACAGAAACTGATAGTACTACAGTTTCAGAGGAAGCTCTTTCAGCTTCTATAGACAATGATATTATGCAGAACTTAAATAGCCAGAAAACACCAGGCCTTTTACCAAGTTTCCTACCAAAACCAGGCACGAGTAAAGAATATCCTCTAAGTTACAAAATAACTAGTGATGTATTAAGTGAAAAAATCTTGCAACAGTCTAGCACACCAATGCCTGTTTTGTTACAAGAGGTATCATCCAAAGAGGTCGCTATTTACAATGACTCAGTGATTATAGACGCACAGCCTAGGAAAGAGAAGGTAGTAAATATTTATACAGATGATGTAGGTCCACACTGGTATGATGTCCAAGGGAATATAGTTAGTAAGACAATAGTATCAAGTAAAGTGAGTGAGGCGTATGAGATGCTGCCCATCCATGGTAGACCTACCAGCAGATTGAGTTTTAGAGAATTTCAACGTAATAAATTGATGGAATTTGTCGGTTCTGGTCTAACTGAAGAGGAATTTGATAAAGTTGAGGACTTTTGTAGGTAAGTAACTTTCTACTATGATATTAATTTAAAAAATTGTGCTGAGAGGATGGATTTTTGGATGATTGTTTTTCCTTCACACAAAAATTACTTATCAGATTTTAATAATACTTTAAAATATTTATATACCTCTTAAAATGACAATATATTATGTTAATGTAATGAAAAAGTCAAATTCATGTCTTAAATCTAGTTGGTTGAAAACAACAAATATAAAACTCATAATTTTTTACAAGCTTTCTTATCACTTGTATCCTTATTCCTATTGATTTTCAGTGCAGACAAATTAAGAACAGGTGTGGAATTGAAAATGCATACAGAATTACCAGTGGCACAACACATTGGAATGCACTCTCAAAATGATGACCCTGATGTAATATGCTTGCCTCAAAGCCCAAGTAGCCAGGAGTCGAGGTCTGAATTGTGCATGGTCAAGAAGTACCGAATGAGGACCAATAGAGATTCTAATAATAGTTACGTGAAGAAATTAAAGTATAGAGGGATAAGATTAATACCGCTGACTCCTGAGGTATACATTTTAATTTTTTGTGAACTAGTTTGCAAAATACTAACCCCCTTACTATAAAACGAGTTTTAAAGATAGTTCGTTAATTTTTCGTTCACTTCGACGTTTGAGCTATGGACAAAACGTCAAACTAAACGTGCTAACGTCGCACTAACTTTAAAACTCGTTTTGTATTAAGAGGGTTTGTATTTATTCAGTACGGGGATCAGTGATTGTCAATGACAGCTATCCTTTGATTCAAACCGTTATTAAAACCATTATGATATGCACTAATTATTAGAAAAATAAAAAATACCAAATATATCTAAAAACAATATCATTTATAATTTCCAGCATGATGATATAAATGTGCCACAAGAGGAGCAGCTGCAACCGGGGAAAGATCTTCTATTTCGTGTGCGGATCTATCGACCCTTCACATATTATATTAAGGACAAACCTGTAAGTTTTTATATAATTTTTTGGATTCCATGCCCAAAGGGTGATAACGGGACCCTATTATTGAAACTCGGCTGTCTATCCATACATCTGTCACCAGGCCTGTATTTCATGGTATAAGTTTGTGATCCAAACCCTTTGATTCGCGGCGCACATGTACGATTCAAACTATCCTTCCAAAAGCTACACTCCTCGAACTTAGAAAGTCGCGTTGCTCTTGAAAGAAACTATTATTTTTTCTTTTGACTTCTGTGATCCTGGAATTGAGAGTAAACAAAGGTGTTAATTCCAAATTAACTGTATACTTACTACTTTCCAAATACATCATAAGCCTGTTGCAGTCTACCTAACCTATTTTCTTTTCTGTTATTTCAGAGTCGAGTACGTCACTCAGTATTCAGCCGTGACGTCATTCTGGTCGGTCGCCAGCGCCTTTCGGAGTTACGGGATCGTATTGTATGCGCTAATGATGTCGATATGGGGGTTGATGTGTCGCACTGTATTGATGAACCTCCACTTACTACAGCTAAGGTAGAATATTTCTCTTAGATACTATTTGTCTGGATAGAGGCGGCTCAAGAGAGGCCTTTGCGTAGTTGTGGGACACTGACGGCTAGATAGGATATGAAACATACTGTAACAAGTAACGTAACTACGCTATAAGGAGTGCAATTGATACCAGCTTCTATTCAGACGTCATTTATGTTTAGTTCCGCCTCAGTCATTTTAGTACAGTATCTACATACATACATACATATCCATCACGCCTCTCTCCCATTGAGGTAGTGGAAGTCCACTTTCATCGACTTGCTACTATCCAAACACACTTGTTTCGTTTGATCCGTGGTTTAGGACCGTGTCTGCCATGAGTGCAATTAAGTGCTTTTTACGTGCAATTTTCGATCACGGTAGCTGTTGAATATACTTAGATACCTACTTATTTATATTGACTTTCCAACCCTAGGAATTATTCCCGTCCGGCTTCCTATTCATAAACAACGTGTTCTACGTGGACACGCGACCGGGCTGCTCGGACCAGACGGAGAAACTGCGGAAGTGGGCGGGGGCTAAGAGAGGCGGCACCTTCGTCGTGAAAGACATGTGCAGCGTTACTATTGGAGAGATTCATGTCAAGTTGGGACATCCTGAGGTATGTTTATGTGTTTGACGTATAGGTATTATAAAATAAGATAGTAACATTTTGTGGCTATTGAAAGACTCAGTATAAGCGAAAGACTAAAAAAACATACGAAAAAAGACAAATCCCGAAATATCAAAATCTTATACATATTTACATTTCTTAAGTCCGTATCAGCCCATTTAACGTCCCCACTATAGGGCCACGAGCCTATGCTTATACGAGAGTGATTAGGTCGTAATCCACCACACTGGAGGCCAATTTCTTAAGTGCATTAGTATTAAGTGTGTGACAGCTTGTATTTCATCAATAAATATTATTAAGTTAAAACGAAAAATGGTGAATTTTTTTCATGACAGTGATGCACAAAAGGCTCCTATCACTTGAAAACTTTAAGATAAGTTGCTTTTTATCTTGCTCTTCTAATACTTTCATATTTCTGTTAGTCAATATTCTTTAATTCATCCAACATCTTGTTCTATAAAACATATTTTTATTATAATTCGAATTATCATTTCAGGTTTACGTCCACAGAGGCAACTGCGAGCACCTCTTCACAATCTCGGAAATGCGTTTACTAAATGCAAATGAACCTTTAAAGCTATCCCAATATCCTCTACACACAGCTGTATCACAGAATCAAACAGTATACTGCACTACATGCGCCGAATTCGGTGCGAAATGGATGGTAACCGATTGTGAAACTGTGCCGTTTGACCCCGCCTTCTTTTGCGATACATGCCTCAGGTTTTATCTGTACAAAGACGGACAGAAAATAGGTAATTTTAAAGCGTATACGTATCGAGGTAATGAAATTAATGTGTTAAAGCCACAAGGAAACAATTCTTGAATGTTTTATGTCATAATAACGCTCTTAGTGCAACGCAATAAGACTCTATAAATAGACACGAAAGTTTGAGTTGTTCTTGATTATACGAAAACCGCCGATGATTAAACGAACAGATGGCGTTGTTGTGATTCATTTGAATAGCCAAGTGATTATATTTTTATTATCATTAAAAAAATATCACAAAAATACAAACAACGACGCTGCAGTATCCACTAGAGACAGACCAACTTATCTGTGAACTGAACGGCGGCGTTAGTAGTAATACAAAATTGTATTTCAACCAATCGCAGCAGTTTTGGAATTTGACATTTCCGGATTAGTGACCATAGTTCCATTAACGGCCGGTTCACAGATAACTTGGTAGCTCTTCTGTATTTTCGCTGACGTTCAAGACAGATGCCTTAAACGTACACATATATTTTTAACTTTGCCGTCTGCAAGATGTTTATACGGGGCCAATAGTAAACCAGTTCACTGCCTATTTATTAATTGTTGTTAATAGTTGAGAAGGTATTATAATAAGTGTAAGCCAAGATTCTGCAATGTGATACTAGTTTTATGATTTTCCATCCACACAATAATTTTAAGCCTGAATATTGCCATGTGCATTTCAATAAACTTCAAACTATTTTAGGAATCTGTTTTTATTCTTTCCCCCAATTTGTGATGCCACAAACTTTTCCTTTCCAGTTGACCCGAAAAAAGGGCTGGTAGCATTGACAGCATTAATTTCTGTGCTTTTTGATAATTAAGACGTTACTCCTTAAATATTTGAGAAAGTTGCCTGATCACATAAACCAATATTGTATTTTAAAAGACTTTATGGGTGAGGCCAAACGAGCGTAATTCTGTGAGTCGTTTCGGCCGCATAAATTCTGCTGCATTCGGTTTCATGCAAAAATGCAGTTGGTGGCTTACGTCGGCGAAAAATAAGTATTGTAAAGTTCGCTTTTATGAATAAGGTAAACCAATTTCCACGTAAACAAGATTCCTAGCACTTCCCAACGTCCTTGACAACCTACGCTACAGAGTAACGGATCTCCTTACTTATAGCTGGTTACTGTGCTCCCGATCAGGATATAAACACTTGCATTGTCTACTCTGTGGATCTCGGGCGACGTTCCGTCTTCATTATACGATTATAGGAGTATTGCGTGCGAATTGGGGATGTTATTCTGAAGTGGTAAGGAAAAGGGTGGTAACTAAGAATTTGAATTATATTAGAATTGTTTTGTCATGTTTGTTTTTTTGTGAGGACATTGGCATGTAGATTATTATGATTCATTATGTAGGTAGTGTAGATACTCAAATCTTTATATACTATCTTATGGATGCTTCTTTCTTTTATTACAGTCAACAATCCATAGCTCAATCCTAGGTTCTAAATAAGTAGGTACCTACCTAACTACCTATAGATTACCACACTACATCTTTTTAGGTACCGTACTCGTTACGTACCTATGTCTGTAGGATAAAGTAGGTAGGCACTCGTACATTTATCTCAGAAACTAGTATATTTGAGATAAACACTTTTTTATGCTTACAACGAGAATCGAAACCTACCAGCACGAACTACCATGGCACGTGATAGCCAAAGTGCAGTAGGACACAATATTTAGATAATAGTTTGTGTATAGTTATTGCTATATAAATAGAATAATTCTAGGTCTTGTTCAAGTCGTTTGGGCTCTTTACTACAGGCAGGGTTCGTTGCAATGCTTAGTAATAAGGCCGTGGCCCCAGTAGGCAAATTGTTAGCGGTCGACCGAGTGAGACGCAAATTTGTGGCGAAATGAAAGAGTTAGCTGCAAACTCAAATCAATGAAATCACCGGTTTTGGTGGGAGTCGGCCGCTGTCTGAGATAGTCAGCGCGCGTAAGCTGCAAACTGCGTACGGTGAGCGAAAACTAGCTGACTGTGGACACTCCATTTCAAATAAATGGAAGGGCGTACTAAAGCGATACGCCGCAACTAGTTAGCCGCTAACAGTTTGCCTACTGGGGCCACGGCCTAAAAGTCTGCCGCAGATTAGAATCCTTAAAGATATATTTTTAAAAGGTACGGACGCGTAGATAGATAGATATTTAAATACTTTATTGCACACAAAGAGATACATGCAATACCTAACAACACAATCACACTATGATTCTATAATCTTCATATTAAGACCTAGGTATCGTAGTTATAAATAGTGGTTCAGTAACCGTTATTACCTGGTTAGTGTTATTACCTGCCTAGGTGGGAAACGGAAGATGGATACAATTGCACTGAGATATGGTCGGTTGCCAGCTGGTTGGTTCCGCGGGGGAGTGGAAATCATATAGGTAGATACTGCTGAGTATTGTTTAAGAGAATGATAAGAAGCGACAGTACTTATTAGTTTTTTTTTAATTCAAATGTTTCCATAAACCTAGATATGTACAGGCGTTGATTTTCTGGTTGAAGGGGTACCAAGGTTCTCTTGAAGAAACCGTGCTCGTGGTGGCTCAGAACGTAAAATTGTGACTCCAATAGTAATTATTCTGTCTTTTCTCTAATGAGATATGGGCCATTGTTACAGGAATGTTAATATGTAGTTGGCCCTGTTGGGGAAAGTCGTGGGTAATCACTGGATAAATAAGCAAGATTTTAAGGAGCAGCAGTTCCTTGACCAATTGAAAGGTACAACTCCCAAATAGGACTAGATATTGTAGGTATCTATAGATAGGTAGATAGACTTAGGTGTTCCTAGTTAATTGGTTTCTGCACTTGTAAGTACGAAAAACAATATCATGATCTCATGACTATTCTACACCAACATCATTCTATGTTCTTAATCAGGAAGTCTTCTCCTATGATTACACTTGCATCAGTAGGTAGGTATTATTTTATTAACCACCACTGCATCTCAACTGCAGTTGTTAAGGACGCACGTGGTCGCGACAGGAATGTAAACACACTCAATGGGATAATGTTTTGTCTAGTTGTCTAGGAGGAGGATTGTACTGCGGTGCGTGGGGTTGTTTACTTGCAGTTGCAAAGTGCGTAAAAAAAATGTTAGCACCTGCCCGTGGTACTATAATCTAACAGAATACTAACGTAGTAAGTACTTAGTTTTTGATCGTATTAGTCTGCAAGTAGTTTGATAAGTCCGACTGTCTAGGCTGATTTGAGGCTGTCTAAATCTATCACACACACGCGCTATGGTGGCGATCAATAAAAGGGTGCATGTTTTCTGATGCAAAAAGCCAACGTTACGTGGTGTTCCCAGGCGGTCACCCATCCAAGTACTGACCACGCCCGACGTTGCTTAACTTCGGTGATCGGACGAGAACCGGTGTTTTCAACGTGGTATGAACGTTGGCAACTTTTCGATTCAATTTTATCATCGCTATGCTACTACTGATAGGAAACGATGAGTTTGATAGAGATCATAAAATTAATATCAGCTAGAGCCAACGTTCATACCACGTTGAAAACACCGGTTCTCGTCCGATCACCGAAGTTAAGCAACGTCGGGCGTGGTCAGTACTTGGATGGTTGACCGCCTGGGAACACCACGTAACGTTGGCTTTTTGCATTTTTAAACGACTTCAAAAAAAAGGAGGAGTTTCTCAATTCGACCGTATATATTAGAGGTGGGCCGAGTACTCGGTTAATACTCGGTACTCGGCGTACTCAGCACTTTTTATGTCCCTCTAGCTAGCATCCTCACCTTTGAAAACTTAAAGAATATAAATTTTGACGATGCCAAAATTTAGTGCTTAATTAGTCAAAATTAGTCACCATAGTAAAATAATTAGTCGTCTTTTAATTTAGAAGATATAGCCGCAGTTTACTGAGGATGCTAGCTTAAGGCTCAAGCTAGCATCCTCACCTCTCATGCTGCCAAACGGTGCGTCCTATCGATTTGGTTTATATTCCAACATTTAGTCGTCAATTAGTCATTAATACTCACCTAAGTTCCAAATTTAATCGCCTAATCGTTCTCAAGTTATAACTACAAGCCGCTGAGGATGCTAACTAGAGGATTTCAAGGTACGTCATATCTGTGGCTACGCTGACCTTTCCAGTTCAAAATTAGGGTCAAGAATTAGTCAACAATTAGTCGTCCCGAATTACATTCGATTTGATTTAATTTACGTCATGGAAGTACTTTAAAAATCCTTATAAACTTCTTCATACAAATTGTGATGGTACAGTCGTGAACAAAATAATAACCGAGGTGCGATTTAATGATTGTCGAAAGGTATTTACGCATACCATTTATGCATTTTGTAGATAGGTATAAATAATAATTATATCAAATTAATACTATACTTACCTTTTATGTATAAGTATGAAGATAATGATAACTCGATATTCATATATCAAGAAAGATATAAAAAAAAAGCTTTTATATATTTTTAATGATATTTATTTATAAACAAACAAATTAAACAATTTGTAAATATGGTTTGATCACAATGGTTAAGTACTAAAATAATCACAGTTTGTTCTTATTGCTACGATTATGTACTAATACAATGCTTTGTTACCTATTTGGTTTTAATCACAGCAAAATAATCACAATTGGTTCTTAATGTTCTTTAATTAATAGGGTATTTTTAAAGGATAGGTACAATTCGTTTAAAGCATATACAAACGCCCTTATAAAAACCCTCTCTATCATTAAATTTAATGTAAATCAGTCTTTATATGTTCCATTAGGTAAAAGACACCATTGGTTCTCAACTTAATTTGATATTTTATTCAAATGTACAAAGAAAGGTGTCACTGTAAAACATTTTTAATTTTGTTACAAATTAATATGACACTTGTGTAGTCATCATAGAGTTCAATAGAGGCTACGAACTTCAAAAGTAACTTGCTGCTGTCAGTCAAATAAATATCATTAAAAATATATAAAAGCTTAATGATAAAGTTAGTAATGATAGAGAGGGTTTTTATAAGGGCGTTTGTATATGCTTTAAACGAATTGTACCTATCCTTTAAAAATACCCTATTAATTAAAGAACATTAAGAACCAATTGTGATTATTTTGCTGTGATTAAAACCAAATAGGTAACAAAGCATTGTATTAGTACATAATCGTAGCAATAAGAACAAACTGTGATTATTTTAGTACTTAACCATTGTGATCAAACCATATTTACAAATTGTTTAATTTGTTTGTTTATAAATAAATATCATTAAAAATATATAAAAGCTTTTTTTTTATATCTTTCTTGATATATGAATATCGAGTTATCATTATCTTCATACTTATACATAAAAGGTAAGTATAGTATTAATTTGATATAATTATTATTTATACCTATCTACAAAATGCATAAATGGTATGCGTAAATACCTTTCGACAATCATTAAATCGCACCTCGGTTATTATTTTGTTCACGACTGTACCATCACAATTTGTATGAAGAAGTTTATAAGGATTTTTAAAGTACTTCCATGACGTAAATTAAATCAAATCGAAAGTAATTCGGGACGACTAATTGTTGACTAATTCTTGACCCTAATTTTGAACTGGAAAGGTCAGCGTAGCCACAGATATGACGTACCTTGAAATCCTCTAGTTAGCATCCTCAGCGGCTTGTAGTTATAACTTGAGAACGATTAGGCGATTAAATTTGGAACTTAGGTGAGTATTAATGACTAATTGACGACTAAATGTTGGAATATAAACCAAATCGATAGGACGCACCGTTTGGCAGCATGAGAGGTGAGGATGCTAGCTTGAGCCTTAAGCTAGCATCCTCAGTAAACTGCGGCTATATCTTCTAAATTAAAAGACGACTAATTATTTTACTATGGTGACTAATTTTGACTAATTAAGCACTAAATTTTGGCATCGTCAAAATTTATATTCTTTAAGTTTTCAAAGGTGAGGATGCTAGCTAGAGGGACATCACTTTTTTCACTACTCGTAATCGGCCGAATAACTCGGTAAAAATGCCGAGTACTCGGTACAAATAAATCTACCTTGAACATTGGATCTGCTTGGTAGATCATAGTCTAATTCCTTCTAATGGTACATATTTAGGCCTTTGCTATCATAATTATTTAGAAGAAAATTCAGTAGTGTTTTTTCAAAAAAAAAATTGCCACTTGACGGTTGCGGTTTATTGTTTTCATTACGAATAATTAGCGGGGTGCGGAGGGACAGTTCTAAAACCATTATCACCACTCGCTCCCGAGCTTCTTCGCGCAAAATTCTAACTACTTTAACTATACCGAGTAACTCGGCCGAGTACTCGGCTCGGTAAACTTTAAACCGAGTAATACTCGGTACTCGGTTACTCGGTAAAACTGGTACTCGGCCCACCACTAGTATATATATATATAAATAAATATATATATATATATATTTATATATATATATATTTATGTATGTCCACGCAAAACTTCGTCGTTTATGAACCGATTTTGATGATTCTTTTTTTGTTGGAAAGGGGGTATCCCGAGGGTGGTCCCATGGTAAGGAAACCAGGATCTGATGATGGAATTCTGGAGAAATCGAGGGAAACTCTCGAAAAAATTGTATTTTCGACTAGTCTGTTTCTTATGTTTCTTCACACAACTTCGTCGTCCATGAACCGATTTTGATGATTCTTTTTTTGTTAGAAAGGGGGTATCCTAAGGGTGGTCCCATGGTAAGGAAACCAGGACCTGATGGTGGAAACCTGGAGATATCGAGGGAAACACTCGAAAAAATTGCATCGCGACTAGTGTGTTTCTTAATATTATGCAATAATAAGAATTTTAAAGCCCTAATGTTTAATGAGGGTCTGACGTTGACCTGATGATGGAGCGGAAAAGCAGTCGACGGAACTCGACAACGGTTTACAGCAAGTACTTTGTGTTTGGGCTTGATTAACTTATATTATTGAGACCTTTCATCTAAATGGGTTGTGACTGTTATTAGGGGTCTGATAATGAAAATGAAGGACAGTCAAGGGAAACTAAAAAATGTGAAATAAAAATTTTTTGCCAAAAAAGAAACAACTTCAAAACGGAAACTAAAAAGTATGAAATAAATTAACTTGTACAGCAAATTTCGAGTTTATAAGTGATTAAAAGTAACATAAACAAATACATAATTATGTCTTTAAAATTTTTGAAGATGGTGCCACCTGTTTCCTTGAGATGTAAAAAAGATTGATTATAAGTACCTATATTACCTATATCTAGTTATTGTTTTACTTGGCACCGTCTTCAAAAATTTTAAAGGCATAATTATGTATTTGTTTATGTTACTTTTAATCACTTATAAACTCGAAATTTGCTGTACAAGTTAATTTATTTCATACTTTTTAGTTTCCGTTTTGAAGTTGTTTCTTTTTTGGAAAAAATTTTTTATCGACTAGTCTGTTTCTTATGTTTCTTCACACAACTTCGTCGTCCATGAACCGATTCTGATGATTCTTTTTTTGTTAGAAAGGGGATATCCCAAGGGTGGTCCCATGGTAAGGAAACCAGGACCTGATGGTGTAAACCTGGAGATATCGAGGGAAACACTCGAAAAAATTGCATCCCGACTGTGTGTTTCTTAATATTATGCAATAATAAGAATTTTAAAGCCCTAATGTTTAATGAGGGTCTGACGTTGACCTGATGATGGAGCGGAAATGCAGTCGACGGAACTCGACAACGGTTTACAGCAAGTACTTTGTGTTTGGACTTGATTAACTTATATTATTGAGACCTTTCATCTAAATAGGTTGTGACTGTTATTAGGGGTCTGATAATAAAAAAGAAGGACAGTCAAGGGAAACTAAAAAATGTGAAATAAAAATTTTTTGCCAAAAAAGAAACAACTTCAAAACGGAAACTAAAAAGTATGAAATAAATTAACTTGTAAAGCAAATTTCGAGTTTATAAGTGACTAAAAGTAACATAAACAAATACATAATTATGTCTTTAAAATTTTTGAAGACGGTGCCACTTGTTTCCTTGAGATGTAAAAAAGATTGATTATAAGTACCTACATTACCTATATCTAGTTATTGTTTTACTTGGCACCGTCTTCAAAAATTTTAAAGGCATAATTATGTATTTGTTTATGTTACTTTTAGTCACTTATAAACTCGAAATTTGCTTTACAAGTTTATTTATTTCATACTTTTTAGTTTCCGTTTTGAAGTTGTTTCTTTTTTGGCAAATTTTTTTTATTGAAAACGGATGTGTGCAATGAAAGATATGAATGATACTCATAGCTTTCCTTTTTTATTATTGGACTTGACTTAATTTTGTTATTGGAACGAAATGAAACCTAACTTGGCTAAAACAGATGAATTTTAATTATGTCCCTGAATGAGTTCTGTAGGGTACATACAACGTGAAAGACTGATCAAATCGCTGAGACTAAAATATTACCGTAGGGACTAACTATCAAAGTACCGACCTAAAGATGCCAAGATTGCCAAGTTTGCAAATGAGCGGAACCCTAAGTAGCGCAAGTTGAGATAAGATGTCGAACAAACAGTGCGGCTCCGTATCATAACGTATGTGGTAGGTTGTGCCATCGCTTATGAAACGAGGCCTCAATGTTTGACGTGACCAGGTTAATATGGGACGTTATATGCCTTGCCCTATATTTAACCTATGGTGTTATCCGGTTATGCTTAAAATAGAAAAGGTCTTTATAAGTTGGCTAATTTTCCATGAGTGTCATGAATAGGTAGAGAAAAGTCTACTCTGTTAACTCACCATAAAATGATTGTTTTTTAAAACGAAGTCTTTTTGTCTAATATTGGCCATATCTGTAAGAATTTTCAGCCACTTTCAGCCATCAATCAACTTCACTGAAGTCACAATAATGCGGTTAGCAAACATAATGAATTCAAATGGAATTTTAATCTGAAACGTCTAATTAGGGTCATTACAGCACCAATCGCATGCCTTTGTTATGATTCAGACTCTCTTTTTATCATAAATCATGTCTTGGCTGATAACTGCTACAAGCACATATATCTACATAAGTAGATCTACTTAAATACTTACCGACATAATTTACAGTTACAGTACAGTGCAGGTTCTTTTTACTCTATCTACAAAAATAATCACATTTTTTTTCGAGTTTTCCATCTATCATTGGTAACTTGACCAGACATATCTATGCTGGTAGATATGCCTACGTCTGAAATACAATTTTTCAGGCGATAACTTTGGCATCCTAGTCCGTAGTTGGAGATTTTGTTACAATGCCGTCCTAGGTATACGAGTACACATGGTGTGTTGTTTTTGTTAGTTAATTGACTCAAGTCTATTCGATGACGACTTTAAAGAACCAGACAAAAGTAATGTTTACGCAGCTTTAGTCTGAAGGCCTGAATTAAAAGTGTATCGAATTCGATTAATTAACTAATTAATAACTTTCTTATGAATATACTACTATATGAATATATAGGTACTATACTAAGTTTATTTCTCAATGTTTAGGTACTGAAACTGCAAAAAGCCAACGTTACGTGGTGTTCCCAGGCGGTCACCCATCCAAGTACTGACCACGCCCGACGTTGCTTAACTTCGGTGATCGGACGAGAACCGGTGTTTTCAACGTGGTATGAACGTTGGCGACAATGTAATACAATTCTATAATCGCTATGCTACTGCTACTGATAGGACCCAGTGAGTTGATAGAGAGCAAGAGCCAACGTTCATACCACGTTGAAAACATCGGTTCTCGTCCGATCACCGAAGTTAAGCAACGTCGGGCGTGGTCAGTACTTGGATGGGTGACCGCCTGGGAACACCACGTAACGTTGGCTTTTTTGCATTTTCAGATTCAAAAACAACTTTTAAATATTAATTAAAATAAATTATTGTGGTCTGGCATATTATGTATTCTCCAGTCTAGGTACTATTTATTTATCATACTCTATTCTCTGATAAAATTAATAAATTAAACGAAACAAACCTTTGATTTCACTCCGACTCTTTCAGGCCAAATAGAAAGATTTGAACTATATTTTCAGCAGCTACTAAGCATGTAAGTAGATACGTACTTACATAACATACTAAAGACATAGTAAGTATACGAGTAACTTAGTTACTTTTAAAGAGATCATACTAAAGCAAGTAGGTACCAAGATAATTATCGTTCGCGATTTTCATGCAAATATTATTTCGCAGATTACCGACTGGCATTGTTTAGTTTTATGATTTATGTAACGCTGTTAGTATATGACTGTTATAAAATAACACGTACTTTGGTATTAGCTTTAGATTTGACGTAGGTGGTTTTTGTTGTTAATGAAGTACCTAGGTATTAGATTGAGGCTTTGAGGCATTTTTATAAAGCATAAAAAATGCTATTGCAAATTATAAGAAAATGATTCAGAACTACTTATAAGTAGGTATTTTTAAGGAATTTAGAAATAAATAAGTGTCTAAGGTTGTCTGGAAGAGATCACATTTAGTGATCTTCCGCCTTTGCGCACAATGTTATGGTTTTAAGTTTTGTCTGTGTCTTTTTGTGTGCAATAAAGTATTTCTATCTAGGTACCTAGTTGTTGCTCCAAGCACATCCAGATTACTAAGTTCTTATAAAATATAATCACCTATTCGTTATTTAGAAGAATCTAGAACGCTATATGTACATACTTATATTTATCTATATTTTAATTGCAATGTATGTAATTGTGTTGCCTTCGGGAAACAAGCTTTAGCAGTTTTCCTTTTCTTTAAAAAAAATCTTGCTTAATAGCCAGCAACGCAACAGCACAAAATAGAACATAATACATTTAGCAAAAGTCAAATTAAAATGAAGATAAGTCAATAGCTCTATAAAGATAGCTTCAATTGTCTGATAATTGATTTATTGGCTTTAATAAAGCGCCTAGTGATTACGCAATGCAATTCTCGTAGATATATCTCATGGTAACAAAGATCCAATGAAATAAGTATCTTTTATGGATAAAGCAATACATACGTGGAAACGCAGCTGGGGTGATGGGCACGTTTGCACCAGGAGAGACCAGGGGCGGATTATTCCCGGATAAGTGTTAGTTAGGTAAAGTTTAGTTGAGTGGTTATATTTTATTTATTAGAGTGTAGTATATTTAATAACATATTCACATGTATAGTATTTCTTAAGATTTTTCAAAATAAATTTCAGCACACTACCAAATACTGGGATAGTTTTAAAAATACTGAAACAAATTACAATCGCGTACATTTCCTTTTCATTTGCGCAGAGCTTTGGTAATATCATGTACTTACGAATACCTAGGTACATACTTATCGAAGTCATATTAGGGTAAAAAATGTTATCAGAGGTATATAAGTAGGGATGAATTAGCTAGGAAAGTAAGAATATATTCCTATAGTCTTAATTTAGTAAAGTGACGACGGAAGTTCATGTCCCCCTTTGACGATAAAACTTTAGCGATCTAAAATGATTTTTTAATCCGTAATCTAAAATAAACTTTGGAGCTAATCTAAGTAGGCTTTCAAAATTATAAGTGGGTACATTTCAGGAGAAGTGGGTCACAATAGAAGGAGGCTGCAAACACTGATTAGATATACAGATCAAACATATTGTTTACAGAGGCAAGAGCGCCAACCTTTTAGGTAACTTGTTTTCACAATTTTCATTATAATTTATAAATAACTTCTGGAGTAAAGCGCCTATAGCCTCACGAGTTTTAAAAGTTGTTGTATTATAATATGATGTAACAATGATTAAGATTTGACTAACTAAACTATTATTCTCTCAAAACATTATTTTATTGTGTTTTCCATTTACTTCAGTCGCCGTTTTTAGTTAGTACTTATGAAAAGCAAGTCGAGAAGAATGTTCTTGTTGAATTGAAAACTAAGGTATCATTCTATTTATGCATAAGTTTACTAAATTGAAAAATGCCGGTCCGATTAGAGCTCTAAGAAAATGGGGATGATGACTACATTCAGAAATTAAAAAATAATTAGTCCGTCTTCTAGGCTAAATATTAAAAAATATTTGAAACACATTTGTTACCTGATCAAATACATAAATAAATACAAAGATACACATCATCAAAGTTACGGAGTGGGGGGTATTGACGTCACTCCTACGTAAAAATCCTAATGAGGAGTGACGTCACGAGCAACTTTTACCCAGTGTATCTATGCCATTTTTAGTTTAAGAGAAAAAAGAAAATATACGTGTCGAATATTTTAAAATAATCTATGTGATGGACATGCCCAATGCCCATTATTGCATGGATTCGCTCTTAGATGAGAATCTACTTAGCTAAGTACATAGGTACCTACCTATGAAAGAAAAAAAAAACAAATGAAAATGAGATTCAAGCTCCCATAGAAACAGTTTGTAATTACAATCTTATCTGACATTCTTGCATAATCCAGTTAATACCGTACAGGGTGCTTGCTGTTTGAACTGCGAGAGTAATTTGCATTTGGACAATCTAGCTAGAACATTATCGAGCTATCTAGTGATTTCTTGGGCGTTGAACTTGAGTTACGGAAATAAATATCCAGGAATCTGAACATAAATCAGGTATTTAAAAAAAAATAATGTAGCAGCCACTTCTGCTACATTGACGCGTAGATGCTTATAAAATTAATAAATAAAATTGATAACTTTGTTATTTTATGTGGAAAGGTGAAGTAGTTAGCGACAGGTAAATCTATAGATACGTTAAAGACGTTTTCAGTAATAGAAGCATCAAAAGTGACTAAGCGCCAAAACACACTACTACAACTAGTTTGAAACGTTTCGTTTTAAGTTGCGTCGTGTGTGGTTTTCTAAGGAAGTCTATAGAAGAAACTGCGATGCAACTCAAAAGTAACTTGCAGTTTCAGTTGCGTTGCATTTGCGTTTCACCGTGTGTTCTGGGTCTAAGTGGTTCGTGTAATGTAATGTTACACTCGGCGCTGCCCAGCCAGGGCATTTTTGACAGATTTGGCCGCAATCAGTGTAAGCCATTGTTTAGCAGAATACTAAATGTCTCAAAAAATGCCGTTGACACTCTGCCGACATACAACTGAGGCTATTTTAAATTAGCAGACTTGGGCCCCGGTTCCTTGGCTTGACACAATGTCGCGTCTCTACATTTTTGGTAGCATCCCTGTATAACAATTTTTACAATATCAAACAAAGATACCTTTGCGTGATGAGCGAATATTTCAGGAATGCGTAAGTTAGGGTAACGCTCTCGAAGGCTGTTTGTAGACAGCGAGTCTATTTGTACTGTAATATGATAACGAATTATTTGGATCTTTCTTTTAATGTTTGTGGAAATTATTTGCTACGTCATGAGCGGAAGATAATGAATTTGACTACATATTTGGATCTTTCTTTTATATAATGTTTGTGGAAATTATTTGCTACGTCATTAGCGAAAGATAATGAATTTTGAATATAAATAATGTTACGTACAATAATGCTTTTATATGACAGAAAATGGATAACGTGGCAAGAGACGATGAAAGTTTTGTAAAATAGCATTAACATCAACGTGATACTAGGACTTCACCAAGAACAGAAGCAAAAAGCCAACGTTACGTGGTGTTCCCAGGCGGTCACCCATCCAAGTACTGACCACGCCCGACGTTGCTTAACTTCGGTGATCGGACGAGAACCGGTGTTTTCAACGTGGTATGAACGTTGGCAACTTTTCGATTCAATTTTATCATCGCTATGCTACTACTGATAGGAAACGATGAGTTTGATAGAGATCATAAAATTAATATCAGCTAGAGCCAACGTTCATACCACGTTGAAAACACCGGTTCTCGTCCGATCCCCGAAGTTAAGCAACGTCGGGCGTGGTCAGTACTTGGATGGGTGACCGCCTGGGAACACCACGTAACGTTGGCTTTTTGCTTTTTTGGATTCCCAACCAAAAAACACGAAAAAATCAAAACGAGAAATCGCTTCCTTTAACATCCAAGATGTGGAGTCCTCTACATATTGTGGCGAATTCAATTACAATTTTGTTTCTCAACTCCAAACAATTTAACAACTAGTATTGATGTGATTCCAAATCCAAAGTCACTAGCACGCTAGCACTGAGTTTACACGTAACTTGCAGCTGAATTTATGGAAAATTTGAATAATGTTTCTGTAATATCAAAGAATTTACTTCTTGCATGACTTTTTTCCTATTATACTTTTGTTTTTAATTTCGTTCATTACTCTTGATCCTTTTTAAGACTGTCTCATTGTTTAATGTTTCTGGAATCATTTATTGCGTCCTTCTTTCCTTTAACCCTTTTATCCTTCGTTGTCCCTTTTCCTTTCCTATTTTCCTTTTTCACATTTTGCGTTTCCTAATCCTTTAAAAGATATTTACAATTTAAAAGGTGAACGTACGGCAATAAATCGGTAACACAATCTGATTATTTAGAAGTAGGTGATCAGCACAAAGGCGTCGACAGTTTACACCTGCACAGATGTCCCTGAGACGGACGATCAACATTGAATATGGGCCGGCTTAAACACGCTCGATTATAGACTAACATTGTTGTACAGATGTGGTAGACGGAGTTAAATATGATAAAACTTGATGAAAATAAAATTAAGTTATTGTATTTTGCCTCAATCTTACACCTACATCTAAGACAAGACAACACAAAACAATTACGTCAAATCTAAATTTAATACCAAAGTACGTGTTATTTTATAACAGTCATATACTAACAGCGTTACATAAATCATAAAAAATTAAATTGAAAATTAAGTTATTGTATTTTGGTTTGGGGGGAAGAGAAAAGACTACAGGGTAGCTGGCACTTGCTGTGAGCTATTTACAAGTGGTCACAAGTTGGTTGCATCAATATGCACTAATATTATTTAACTATTTTGTATTTTGGATACCATCAGTCGTAGTGACAATATTTTTAACTATTAAACACTTATCCACACTCTAAGCTTCCTGCTTCCCTAATCTATAGGTTGGCATCTATTCTAGTTCGATTCCTTTTTACAAATATGTAGTGTGATAAGGTGATATTATGATTTTTTTTATACTTATGTCCTTCATTATACTTAAAATTTCTCCTTATGGGTAAAGGCACCTTTTATATGCAATATACATAGGATTACATATTAACTAAATGTGATGTTAATATAAAAATATTTAAATAAAAACCTATTCATTTTGTATGTTGTTTGTTGCCTAGTTGTTCCACCAACGTAGTGGGAGTATCCACATTTGAATTATAGTTCAGGTTTCATTTTGGGAAGACAATCAACATAATTGCTATTGATTTATAAGCCCGCGGTGCTGTTAACAAAATTAACTAGTTTCATTGTGTTGCTCCGATAAAAACTAGAACCTATATGTCTTAATTACGATTGGTTGGATCCAGTTTTTGAATTGGCTACGAATGCTTGTCTTCATTCACATTTCTGTATAAAAAGGCATATGTATTAACTGTTGAGCTTTGACGTTCATAGATGAAGATACCCTGATCGTATCAATCGTGTGGGACATTAATAACGAAGGTCCCAAGATAGACCCTTGAGGTAATCCTCTATTAAATGATTTTATCACTGATTTTATCAATGACAAGAATGCTCCTACTGTTATTATCCACTCTGCCAACATCCACCTGTTTATTTGCTGAGATTTCTGCTAATAAGATAATCAAGGGAAATGCTTGTCATCTATTTAGTTTACCAAATGATGAAAATTGGACCCCCGTACAAAAAGTGTCTGCAAAACTTACCTTCTGTCGTTTTCCACAAATCGATTATTCTGTGCGAATATTACCAAAAACACATATTGATGTGAAACAATGCTCACATCTGACGCATATAATGTTGAATTTACTCATGGCTGAAGAATTTAAGAAGGTCGCCTCAGGGTTGTGCCGAATCGTATGCAAGTGTGCAAACAAACGGTCGATTTATTGCTTCACGCGCGTCACCATCTTTATTCTATGTGTCTCTTGAAATATTTCCGGATTGTCCTATAAAAAAAAAAAAAAAACTATTTATTTCGGACAACATAATCCATAGTGTGTTAGTAGCAAACCTTAAAAACTACGTTAGTAATTTATAACTAAAACAGATAAGCACTTCTTTATCATAGCGCCGACCAGTGGACAATTTCCACTGTCGGCTATCGCACTGAGCACACTGTTGCTGCTGGCGCGCACTCTGTGCAGCATGGACGCATTATTATATTGAATACGAAGGGCATTGTAGGCTTTTTTGGTATAATTGACCCACAGACTGCTAGAATAAAAAGACGTGCAGTACGCTTCACTTCGCTTTATAGTTACGTCATCTTTCTTTATGTTATTGGTACTTTACTAGGTACCTGTTTAAGGTAGTTTATTAGTTTTATCTTTAGAGGTAGGTTTGCCACAAATGCCTTACAGCTGCGATAAAGACGAAATGGTTTTTCAGACGTCTTAGATGTAACTCAAATTTTATATGGCTCGCTCACTAGTTGTTGCCACTTTCAATTTACTTAATTGATGGCTTTGTTTTATTGTGTCAGATCTGAAGAACTAAGTCAAGTTGATAACTTCGATCTTATCAAGAGAACTGTTTCATAACAGGTAGCTGCATATAAGCACAGATTAGAAAACACTAATAATAATTATAATTAATATAATTATAATAATAATAAACTAATAATATAAGGTAAGTTTTAATTTAAATTCACTGTAGTAACAAAAGTAATTAACAGAAAATATCATAGAAATAATAAATCTTAATTAAACAAACCCACATTTTTTGCCATTCAATCGTAAACCACTCGCTTGTTAAGGAAGTGGAGTAGTTTAGCGATCAAATTACTTAGTTATTTGATGTGGTTTTAATAGACTCCTACTTACCACATTGTACTCTATAGAGGTTGACCATGTTTTTGTTTTATCTATTTCGTAAGATGAAACCAGCCAAAACATTGCCAATAATGCAAATTCTCCATGCCATGAAACGTGGTATACCTAAGTCTACAAAGAATTCTTCAATCATAAATTAGCATAATGAGCCAGAATTAAAATTCCTAAGGCTCATCTGAATTTTGCGTGAATGACATAATGCTATATGATACAAAACACTTAAGGCATTTTCTTATAGCGCAAAATTTTTAAGTACTTATACCTACCAGGATAACATATGACAGAGAATGAAAATAAGTAGACTTAAAACTTAATGACGATACAAATTATTAAAATGTTGATAACAAAGTATCAAACCAAAATGAAATAGTTCCAAATAGAGATCGGTACGCAACACCGGCAGCAAACGATACGAACCAAAGAACCGAACCAAATGTAAACATAGTAAGCGCTTAAACGAGTGCAATAAACAAACATTTAGGTAAAGAATAACATCCACTAATAACGTAACGGAAGCACCATCGATCTAAGTGGACGGGCAAACGTGCGCGCGCGCTCTCGATGTTTGTCCATTGATAAAGCTCGCAATTTTGTGGTGTCAGTCGGGAGTGTGCCGCCGCCTGGAGCGCTCCTCCCTCGAGCTCTCGCAGCCTTATCGAGTTCCGGTACCGACAGTGCCCACACACGCGCCCCGGCCTCTGCCTCCGCTGGCATGGTAATTCGTGCTCCATTTCCAATAACAACTTTAAACTGACCAAAGGACTATTCTCGATGGCTCCTGCCTAGACCTAGAGCCATAGATACTGTATTACGTAATTTTATTGTTCATTTTTGATTGATTTCATTATCAAAATTGCCGATGTGGTTGCCTCCGGGGTTTTCTGTGAGTATTTTCTTTTTTGAAATTTTATAATCATAATATTTTACTTTCATTCTACAGGATATTTTATACTTTAACAATATCCTACTTACCTTTATCTTCATCATCTTTATTGAATTTTATAATTTTGTTTAACTCCTTGATCTCGCCTTCACTAAATCTGTTGGTAGAGCTTTTAACGCGCAACTTCAAATCTTATTTCTGGTCACAATTGTCTTGTTTCGCGCTCTATTATTTTAGCTATGGTCATTACATTTTAACTTGTAATATAGCATGTATCCCTAGTAAATAAGGCCAGGGTTAACCGATGCTGTCCTGTTATCAGAGTAGGAACCACGAAGGCTAGTCATTTGCGCAATCGCAGCGAAACATCACGTCCGCCGCTAATTTCATTTGTGTGGGATACTTCTGTTCCAACATTATGTGCCCATATCAATACCAGTTCATGATATAACTTATTACTAGTGCAGGCTGCTCCCGTTTCATAGGTTTCTATCGTTATCACCATAACTTTAATAGCTTTTTCAATTACCTTAGGAGATCGATATACCTATATTGATTAAAACAATGTTATTCATCATTAGTCTTGGTTCCTTCCTACTTTAGTTTATACATATAATTGGCTAAACCTCGCCCTCCCTATTATCAGTGTCGGCAGATGTAAAACATAATATTGGCATGCCTACTCCTTCTATTATTTATAGATAGATAAATTAACCTTAGGTATGTTAAAAGTCAACTAAGATAAACCTCTACTATTCATGATTTTCATTTTTGTAATTGCATAGAAACGACTCTAGAAAAGTTTTCATTGATTTTTTACGATATTTCAGCAGGTCATATGAACAGGCTTTTATTAGGTCGTCGTGTATGTAACTAAATATTTAATGAAATCTTCCAAGGGTCGTGGCGTTATGAAAAGAAAGATTACTGTAAGTTAAGTTAAAGTTTATCTTTGGCCGAACAATCCCTATCATCTTAATGTAGAAAGATATATTTACTCAACTGGATCTGCATGTTCAAAATGAAGTCCTTAAGTGTCTAAGATTAACATTATCCATTTAAAGTGGCCAGAATTAATAGAGTTGTCGGCATTGGCCCAAACACTGAGACAATTCGCTATTGTGTCGAGATTTTACTATCTGTCGTTATGAATTACAACTAGTCGTTAAATCGTACTAGCACACTATTGTCACAATACCATAAAACCTTAAAGCTTTGAATACCTGTGATTAG
Source organism: Anarsia innoxiella (assembly GCA_947563765.1). Classification (NCBI taxonomy): domain Eukaryota; kingdom Metazoa; phylum Arthropoda; class Insecta; order Lepidoptera; family Gelechiidae; genus Anarsia; species Anarsia innoxiella. The sequence continues at coordinate 9,585,066 of OX387406.1, forward strand.
GGATTGCTTAAGGACGCTATAAAATTTTCATGATTTTCAGTTGCAAAGTTGTCAGACGGTGAGCCAACAGTGTTTCAAGTAAGGTGCTCTAATGACACTGTTTTCGCACCTGCCAATTATTTTTACTATTTACTGGGTTGTTCAGTCTCTTTGTTGTTAAATTCGTTTTGACTAATAATGACGGAGTTGGTTTAAGAAATTGTTTTTCAATAAATTGGCCTAGAAACATGTTTTGCGATTCAAATTCCGAGTCTTTATATACGTTAATAATTCTTCAAGAAATGGTTTGATTGTTAAATTAGATTGGTTATATGTGATAAAGTTCTAAACAGAAATTCCAAATTGTATCCAGATTTCGATCTAAACTGCACTCTACTGTCAGAATTTCCTCAAAATTGTAACCTGGATATTGTACAGAAACAGTCCCAGTACTTACCCACCTAAATACCAGGAAAGCATGCCATCACAGATCTGTAAGCTAGAAAGCCAGACGTATCTAATGCGGGCATATCACGTTAAGTAGCTCTTTGATGGTCCTGAAACGCAATGCTTCCTCGTTGGTATCAATGCAGCCTCTGTGCACTTGCATGTTGATTGGTGCTGTGATATGCGATACTTCGCCAATATTATTGGCATTGTATATCTCTTTGTTTTATGCTTTCAACGTGTTTGCTTTTAGCTTGGTTGGTTTTATTAGGGTTTCTAGTCCTTTGAATTTGTGATTAGAGTCAAGTACTGTTTTCATATTGAGTTGCTTTAAAATTGTCACGTCTTTTAATACCATCTGGACATCTGGATCAACCGATCTAGTTATATTGTTCTTAATAAATAGTGTGCTATTAATGATTACATTGTTACAACTATTTATCCTGGTCCATATCATGAATTTCTACAACATTGCCTCTATGTCAAGTTTGATCTACGTCTATTTCCGTGTTTAATGAAGGTCTTTAACCTATCAGTGCTAAAATGTTTTCAGCAGATGCCGTTTTATTACGGCACCGATGTTTGTTTAAATAATGTTTAGCTAATTGTTCTTCCTCAAAGCTTTGCATGTTGCCAGAGTATTTTTTATTTTTCTGCAGTATGTTTATTGCTGAATTTGATTTATTTTTAAATGATGATATATTTTTTTTGTTTTTCTCGATGTTGCTTTGCTTGTTTATAGTAGTATTCGCTCTCGTGTCTCCGTAATGTTGAGATGAAAAGGGCTTCTGATGATGATAAATGAATAACACTGATAAAAACTGAAAAATTTAACTGAGAACTTCTTCTCTCTTCTTGGGTTTCTTGGTCTTTCTATTGAGGTTTTCTTTGGTTTCTCTTGGTCTTTGGTCTTGGTCTTCTTAATATATCACTCTTTCTTCTTGCATTAACTACCTATTCTACCAACCTTTAAAACAAATTTAAATCAGGAAATGCACGTGAACGCCGTGAAGTGTTTAACCAAATCGTATCAGGAGCGATTACAATCAATAGTCGCGTCCACAATCCGGTGGAACCCATAGAAATTGTACCGCGGTGTCGGGATCACGGGGTTACCGGGCGAACGGCCCTGATTCTATCAAACTATTTGCTAGTAGTGACTGTTTATGAGGAAAAAATAATTAAAAAGTTAATGTATTTATTGAAACCGCGAAATCGGAAAAGATAAATAAGGAAGAGCTTGATTATGCTCTTTTTAGTGTAAAGCTTGCCAAATGTAAGTAGTTGTAAATAAATTAATGAGCGATTTAGATGAATTTATGATACTTATTACTTACTCTTTATGTTTCTAGATAAGACAAGTATTTCTTTATTTTCATAATGACTTTGATTAGTTAAGTAAGATACCACAATTTATTAAAGAACATGCGTTTTAAAAAAAAACAATCTACGAGTATTAGAATAAAAATTTATTAAAAGTAAATAAAACACATGGAAGACTTTCTGGAAAGTGGCCTTGGCCCATTCGGCCTACTAAATGATTATTAGTTCATGTAGATAAACAATTTGGTCCGCAGGGCCAATTTCATCATCTCCACTAAGTAGGTACTGGTAGGTACATTTCCTATAGTGTATGATTAGATTAAAAATAGTTTCATGTAAATATACTGGTTTTAAAAGAAAACTTTTTTTTCTTTTAAAACCTTTTGATTCTAGAAGATTTTCTTTTAAAACCTTTTGATTGTAGAAGATTTTAGTTTGGGGTAGTTATGGTAGTTTTAAAACTGTATAAAGTGCTAGTAAGTATTGAGTGTAAGTGCTAATCCAGAATTTATAATTTTGTACCAAAATCAATTATTTAAATTGGTCATTGAAATTCATTTTGTATGTTTTGGTATTAGGTAAATTCTTGTACTTATAGTAGGTCAAAACTATTTGGTCAAAACTACTCAAAACCAATTTCAAAGATGTTTATTACCTATCTTGCACTTTTTAAACGACTTCAAAAAAAAGGAGGAGTTTCTCAATTCGACCGTATATTTTTTTACTCCCAAGTTCGTTTTAAAGCCTCACACTAATCATTTGTTAATCAATTTACCTTTAGTAAAGTTAAACAAAGATTAGTGTCACAATTTCCTAACCTAATAATAGGTTGATCGGGGTCGTCGCACCGGCTACTGTTTAGTACACTCGCTCGCAACAATTTTATACATTTTGTATATTATTTTTATGATTCGTCTAATATTTTTATAATTTGTATGAATTTTTTTGGTTTATTATCTAAGTCTGTGTTTTCTGCTTCTTTTGCCAATTTGACTTGTTACGTGACTATGAGCTATTGATTATAATTTTCGGTCATGAGTGACTCTAACCATTTTTCATCATAACGAAATCGAAAATAAGCAAGATCTGTACCTAATCGAGTACCTATCTAATTGGTCTTTAGATTTTTTTGATAATATCTATCAAATTTTGCCTCGTTCGTTTAAATTTTTGGAGAGAATTATAACACCAGTTGCAATGGCCACCTATATTTCCTCTTCCACACATTTTCCAACAAGAGTGTACAACCTGGCAACTAAGTGTATGTAAGTCTGGTGTGTAATGTGGTGGTGCGCGCAGTTTGTCGTTTGCTCAGCCGCCAGCGTCACCTCGTCATACAAGCACCTCGGCTCCTCACTCGTTATCAATCATAGTGATTGATGCTTAGCTGTACCGTCGAGGTTTAGCTCGTGCTTTAATAAGCCGCCGTCATCCTTGCTTTTTCTAATATCCTCGGAACTGATCGGTGTTTTGCTGTTTGTTGAATGTAAGTTTGTTTTGATTGTAGATCTTTGGTTTTGTGTTTTGATTTGTGATTAGTTATATTTTGAAAAGAATCTAAATGCATTGGTAATTGTGTGTTAAATGTGAAGAACTTAAGTAGCTGAAGTAGTTTTCTCCATATACATATCCGGTGAAATTGTTTTTGCGTTTTGGCGCAAAATAATTTAAAATGTAATATTTTCAAATTATTTTTATGAAAATATTTTATGAAAATATTACATTTTAAAATAATTTAAATTAAAAATTTAAAAAATAATTTACAATGTAATATTTTCAAATTATTTTTCCAAACGAAAATTAAAATTTTTGTGTACCATCGATTTATCTACTCATCTAAGAGAGTGTTTGCACTATTACTGATTGATCACATTGAGTGACAACAGAAATGCCGAAATATTCAACTTTTTTTACACTATGACTTGCATGTATCACATTCGTATAGTCAAAATTATGCCAGCCAAAGTCCACGTGCTGCATCACGCGGGAGTAACTCCACCACGTGATAACAAGATTAGCAAATAATTAACGTCAGCGGCTCTAGTCTGTCTTCCGGCGATGTCTCGTTTTTAACTGGACTGTTATGTCTAAGCTGGCCCTATTGTAGTCTGTTTTAGTCTAGGACTATCCTATTGTAGTCTAGATTAAGGTAAAATGTTTGTTTACCTCTCTGTTAATTACTTATCAGTGTCCATTGAGCTTTCTTAAGTGCGCTGCTTGCTGTGATGATAGCTGATCAGGAATCTCAACTGTAAGAGTGCTTCTGTAGATCTCAAGTTCTTCTGAATTGTATTCCACTATATTTTCTGTAAGTTTATTTACATTAGCTATTCACTTTTTTCTTCAACTCCTCATTTAAACCTTCCAACATTTCTATTACAAATTCTTTCTTGACACACTTAACAATCATAATCTATTGAATCTTTTCTTCAATCAGCGTTGTCCGAATGCACTTTACTCCATGACGCGGGATCTGTAAACTTGTTTCTGTAGAATAGATTCGTTGGATTTATCTATCGATCAATCATGCCGTACGTCGATAGATCCGTCGATCGGTCGATGCAACTCTGGCGCCTGGCTGTCTGCATTTAAGAGGGCATTGACTTTTGGCTAACGTATCTTGGGTTTGTCTAGAGTTTTGGTGTGTTTTCAATTGTTTTTTTTTAGTATCACTGTTTTGTTTTACTGAAATAGGGTCTATATTTTGTGGTATTTTAGTTCCTTTTTTTAAGAAAGATAATTAAATAATTCTTGTTTCAAACACTGTACCACAAGAAGATAAACTAATCCTAGCTGGAACGTGAATCAATTAATTTGGTGGATTCCAGCCGCGGTCGATAAATTTCTAAACAATAATTAATTATTGGAGATAAGTTGAACCAATCACGGACAGGACCATCGATTATAAGGAGCGTAACGTAATTATAAGGATGCGGTAATTAATATTAAGTTGGTGTGCCGGAGGATTAGTACCGCTTTGGGTTTAGTAAAGACTATTAAATAGGTAAGTGTGGTTTGAGTAGCCGCGTTATTTCTAGTGGTCTCTGTCTACCCCGATGAGAAAGAGGCGTGACAGATATGTATGTTACTTCTAGAAGGTATTTCGATCTCAAACGTACGAGTATACTTACCGCATAAACGTTGAGTAATTCAGCAAAAGAAGTATTTATAAACAGTAATTTTTTTTTGTATTTGTGTTACCACAATAGCTAATAGTTTAACATTCAAAGCAGAAAGAGAGTTAAATAATAATAAATATAATTTTAATTACCTATTTTAGTGCATTAGTTTAAGATTATTTTAAATATAAATACAACATTAAGGCAATTATGACGTGTAGGTGCGTGCGTGTTTATGTTACTACACACATAATCAATGCGTGCTTTGTCAATACTTTATTATGTTTCTATTTGTGAAAACCTGTAATTGGCTCCTTTGTTAATTTATAATCCCACCAAAAACATAAATCATTTTATTTATAAACTTATTCAATATTTTAATTCTGATGAAAACTGGCCAAATAAAACTAACCTCCTTTAAGATCTTATATTTTTTTTAATAACAGCAATTGTTTTAAGTTATCCAACAAAGCAAAGAAATAGAGTTTATTAATACTTGTTCATAATAGGCATTTTTTTTTCCTATAAAATACATATTTCTATTTTGCATACCTATGAATTGGCACTCATTTAGATCTCCATACTTTTTACGGCAAAGCTCTCAACATAATTTTCATATTGAATTGGCCACCCTTTTTCACATTTATGTTTTTGGTATGATATCATTACTTTTTGTACAGAGAACCAGGCAAGTAGTAAGATTTAGTTCTTTTTTTTTGCTTTTCCGCTGCGTCGTAGAGTGCGTGCGTTTCATAGATATTCTTAAAAACGCACTTTACAAGTACAACGTAAGTTTGCTGTAGTGTCCGACCGAAGCATCGGCTTCGGCTTCGGCTTCGGCCACCTTCGGCCAAAAAAACCATCTTCGGCGAAACCTTCGGCTTCGGCCCAAAACCCGGCCGAAGCCGAAGGTTTCGCCGAAGATGGTTTTTTGATGAATTACATAATAAATAAATGATTATTTTTTTACGAATAAATCACAAACTTTTTTTAGCATCTTTTAATCCACTTCCATATGAGACAGTCAATATAAACCTTCAATATTGAAGTTTCGAAATAATCTAGAACATTAATTGTAGCTTGTAGACAATATTGAACAAAATTACTAAGAGCTTATAAACCTTCGGCTTCGGCTTCGTCTTCTGCCGAAGATTGTGGCGATTGCCGATTAATCGGCTTCGGCTTCGGCTTCGGCCGAAAATAGACCTTCGGACGGACACTAGTTTGTTGCTAATGACGTCAGTGTAGCGTTTTCTCACTGGAACTAGGACTGAGTGAGTGAGACAACAGCGGCAAACTTATAGTGAACGGGTTGTATAAATACCTAAAGTAAGCAAATGTTTTTTTCCTTTGCTTACTCGTAATTACCGAGCTGGATTCCAAAGGGGTTTGAATATAATGTCCTACCTAAACATGTGTATGGTACTTTTTTCCACAAAAATGGCGGCAGTCTAAGAAACCTGCATTAATCGATAGTTCAAGTCAATACAAATCAAAAATATAAGTAGATGAAAATAATTTGATGAGATAAAGCGTCACGTTTCCGAGATATAAGTAGTGTGCTTTTCCACCAGAGATGTGCTGTGCTACATTGCTACGGATGCGTTTGAAATCCACCAATCATATTCATTGTATTGTGGAAATGGATTCAGCTAAGCTATGTTTTTCATATAAAAGGATGCGTGCTATGGATGTGTGCTATGGATGCGTGCTATAGATTCGGACTATGGATGCGAGCTATCGAGCAAAGCTATGTTTTTTTATATTATCGAGATACATAGCTCGAGATCTTCGAAGCGCATCTTCCTCGCGCAGCCACGTCCCGCCCTCCAGTACCCCATTTAGCACGTATGCAGAGCAGCGCAGTAACAAAATAAACGGTAGGGAGTACTTGAGGGGGCCATGCTTTTGGGAGTTGGTTGGCATAGGTTGTTTCAAAAACTCTTATTTTTCAACCACTATAAATTCCCACCATATTTATACCTAAAATAATAAAAATTATAAGTAGTCTGAGCATCTTGGTGGGAGGGAGGGGCGTTGCTAAAATAAGCCAGGATACTTTATTTAACTTCTAGTATCAATTTCAAATACAATATGTGCCATTTAATAACACCAAAACACAGTTTTTCATGTTCCAATAGTTACTGGCGCCACTAGTCTATTTCCGACAGCCTATATCTCTGAAACGTGACGATTTATCTTTTTTTTTCTATTTGTTTTGACCTGAACTATATATCAGTGAAGGTTTCATTGACTGCCGCCACTTTCGGAAAATTAAAAAAAAAGTTGTAGAGCACTCTCCACACTAAATTCATTTCGAAATAGGTTAAGACTAGTTCTAAATTTCAACTTCATGGGCATGGTATTAGCTGGCCTAATGGTAAGCGTCATGGTAAAATGTTTCTTTCGATATTTTAAGGTCGGTGGTTCGATCCCACTTGAAAGAATTTAACTTTTCAACTTTTTTCTTTTTTGTTAAATTTAAATTGTGTCTCGATAACTGTTAATTTAATAAGTTTTAATTTTTTATTACTTTTCTGATACATTTACCACTATAAATCACTACCACGTAACGCCATCTATAAAATTTAAGTACGTACCAGTCTACGTTTCTGCGATAATATGTGGCGATATGTTACATTACATACATACAATGAACATACATACACTTAACGTTTATAATTTAGATCAGAGTATCAAATAAGCAAATCTAAACTTCGTAATACGTGGTAATACTATCAACAATTATGGTTGGCGCAATAGTTAAGCGCCAAGTAAGAAGATACCTGAGGTCTTCGGGTCGGTGGTTCGATCCTACGTGGATACATATTATTTCTTTTTTGTTTTTTGTTCATTATAATCTATCTTCAAATAAATCTAATAAAAGACGTAGGTAGCATAAAACGCAATCTAATAGGCGAGTTTTTTCTAGACAACCGGGCATAACGAAGACGCTGGCGTGAGTGAGCGCCGCTAAGAGCATACTTTGGTTCGTTCGCATTTTAAATCGTATATCGCTTGTTTTTTGTTTGATTAGCTGGAGTGACAGATTAGCTACTTTGAATAAGCAGATCTAAATTTCGTAGTATTATCAACAGTTATGGTTGGCGCAATAGTTATGCGGTAAGTAAGAGGTCTTCGGGTCGGAGGTTCGATCTTACGTGGATACATTTTATTTCTTATTTTTATTATTTTTTATTTTTTTTTGTTCATTATAATCTATCTTTATGTGTCAAGTCATGCCCTTGTTATTAAATTAAATTTAAAAGAATTGTATAATTTTTTATACCACTTTTAGTGTGTATTGCAAGTTTTTTGTATGGGGATAACAAAAAAAAATTGACTTTTTTAAAGTTTTGGATTTTTTCCTACGGTCAAATGTAATTATAGAGCTGAATTCCAAATCTCAACCTTCTAGGTCATCTGGAAGTAGGTTAGGTTTTGCTACTTTAATCAGTCAGTCAATACTATATTTTGCGATTTTTGGACCTTCATATCTTCATAACCGTTTGAGCTAGCTTCATGAAATTTGGGCTTCTTCGTGTCGTTATGGATAAGATTAAACATGCGTAGTTTTATGTCTTTACGTTAAAGAACTTTTGAGTTGTGGAAGGGTGAAAAGTCGTACGAAGTGGTTCGTGTAAAGATACACTGTGGCGCTTTGTCTTTGAATTGGCCTGACACGCTGCCGGCGTGTCTCGATTTTCTATTTTGTATATTGAAGCTGTTGGTTTTCCAATAAATAAATAAATAATCCTGCCTTAAAACCACAAAGATAAATACCGTAAAGTTAAAAAGCACTTGTTTAATGTATGCAGTTGAGCTGCAATTGATGTGTGGTTGTTTGTAAGCGCGGTTTTAATGACTGCTCAATTGGGAACGAGAAGGGATCTCTTACTTTAGATGAGAAGAGCGGGTTAGGCATAATTGTGATTGTAACTATGTTTTATGAGGCAGAAATTCTGGCTTCTCTAAATTTTTCATTAAACTGGGAAATAGGCATAATGCTATTTTAGCATGCATCAATAAAATTTATGACAACGTACATATGCAAATCTAGTTATGAAAACATTAACTTACAAATTACTAACACAATACATACAAATATCTAACTTACTTAATTATTTAATAGTTTATTGCAAGAAGATAGTACAAAGAGACAGAAAAGAAAAGAGAAGTTATACAAAAGTACAGCATATTTCTAAAAGAAATACTTTGAAGTGTTTAAATTAATTTATCTCCAATCATCGTCATTAATCCTGAATTACCTTTATTAGATCTTCACTTACAATAATGTTCATAATATCAAATTACTACTTTCATAATCCGCTATAAAAATGTATCCCTAGCTTCGATTAACATGTCATCGTTCCTGCGCCGGCGTCTCCGGTCACGTCCGTCGTAGATCATTGTTTGTTGACACCACACCCAATTCAGTCATTTACTATGTAATGGCCCTTGACATTGATCTGGCGCTTACATTCTTTTGATCTTAGGTTTATGATATTTGTGTTTTATTTGGAGCAGGTTTGTTTAGAATCATATTTTTATGGTTTATGGTTCTTTATTGATGAGATGAGATGTAAAGTTTTCGAACCAAATAAATAAAATTAGCAGCTTATTCATTGGATCCCGCTATTCCCGCTAGCTGACCAAAGACTTCTCCTGGGCAATATGGGATAAAAGTGATTATTAGGGTTTTCGAATACCCGACCTTTTTAGATACCCGGGTATCGGGTATGATTTTTTTAAATACCCGGGTAGACCCGGGTACCCGGGTATTCGCATTTCAGTGAAAAAAAGGATGAATTAATGAAAATTTGAAAAAAACTATTAGATCAGACAGAATGAAAAAAAGTTTTACATAATTGCTAGAGATGCGCCGAATATTCGGCATATTCGGCCGGAATATTCGGTAAAAATGACCATTAAAATTTATTCGGTTATTTTGTTTAGTAATAATTTGCTTGATAATACACAATATTAACCTCAAATTAAATTATTTTAAACCAAGGAGCAGCCAATTGTATATCTTCATGTCCCATTTAGGTATTACAAGAGTTATTAGGAGATGATAAAATAAAGATAAGCTATTATGTGACACTTAAAGATTTAATTTAAGAAACCTAGACCACTAGACCTAGACATTTCGCTCTACCTAGTGACAGTCGATGGCGCTCTTCTTCATAATCGTTACCTATTTGTTGAATCAAAAATAATCAAAATTGCTGTGACAGAACAACCGAATAGTTCGGCCGAACTATTCGGTTCGGTAGAGTTTCAAACCGAATAGTATTCGGTATTCGTTATTCGGCAAAACCCATATTCGGCGCATCACTAATAATTGCATAGAATATTGCTTGGTAGTAATTCAAATAAATTAAAAACAAACGGATAAATTACTTTTCATGTTATAAAGTTCATACCTATTTCAAAATTCGCAGCCGCGTCACGACGAAAAAAAAACAACAAACTGTGCTAATGCTAAATAACCCCTCACCACAGATCTCTAAATTCTCTCACCTTACAACTGTTAAACTGTCATCTGTCATAACCTTACAACCAGTCAATTTCATAACATTTTTCCCCTTATTACAAAACCGGGTTTAAAGATAGTCCGACGTTAGTTATGGACAAAACGTCAAACTAAACGAACTAACGTCGGACTATCTTTAAACCACGTTTTTTAATAAGGGGGATCAAGTTTAAAACAAATAGTCCTTTGATTGACATTGCTTTAATCGTTTTTAGGCGTTTCATCGCGCTAAAACATAAAAAGTATTTTTGTCGGGTACCCGGGTACCCGGGTCGTTTGTACCCGGATCCAAATAGTATTAAATACCCGGGTATACCCGGCCCCGGGTACCCGGGTAGAAAACCCTAGTGATTATACTGTAATCCACAAGGCTGCATCAAATTGAAGTCTATGAAAATATTCTATCAATTTGATAGTTTTTTTTTGTTATCGGCATTAATCAAATAAGTCTTTAATGTACCAGATACTATACTTCTTTTAAACCCATCTCTATCAATTTGTTCTTGATTTTCAACGACAATACATTTAAAAGCTTTACATTTCATATCATGTTCTACATCATCTTTCATTGCTTTATGACTTTCATAAAGTTCACCATCTTAGTCTATATCATCGTAGAGACTAACTACACAACAATTAAACTTCACTGCCATAAACAATAACAACAATCCGTCTTTATAGACAAAGACCATCAAAGGAATGCGGCAGTTTAAATGATGCTGATTAATTCGTAACATATTAAATGACAGTTCTCATAGTTTCATCTACTTGTCGCTTAGCTTTTTTTACAGTTGTTTTTACGATCACTCGAAATTGTCCAAAACGTTGTCTTAATTTAGCTTCATCGTAAATGTAATTTGAAGTTCATTATTATTTTCATTAAGTCGCGAGCAGATGGTTTTTGTCTCAATGAGGTTTACCACCTTGGTCGAAATTAGAAGGGGGTACTTCATTTAATTTGAAGTTTTGCGTGTTATTTTGTGTTATCCTATTTACATGTACTTTTTATCGTAATATCTGCATCTTTTCTGATTTTGTCAGCTGTACTTCTCTTGACATTATCAGAAACCAAAATGGTAGTTGCTTTTAAAACAAGATAATCCCCTTCATTATCAAATTCTGTTACAATCACGAACAGTTATCTTCAATCCTTAAGTCGATCCACTTTAAGCCTCCTTTTCACTGCTTTCCTATTCAGTTCCTCACCTTAACGAATGCTGTGTTTATTTATCGTCGTTCCACCTGCTATATGGGTCACTCAGTCGAGTGCTTGGAAAGAGTTCATTAAGGGCATTCATAGGATTCTAAATGTACGAAGGATTTCTGTTTACTTTATTAAAAGAAAGTTCATGGATTTGTTCGGTTTTGGTCCGAATGTTATTATGATTGGAGATTTTTTCAAGTTAGATACTTAGATTATTTATATCTTGGCGCCCAAAACGTGTTTCCAAAGATAGCTGTTAACAATGACAAGATTGCTGCCTTATCATGCGTTTTTATTAGTAATGAAAAAAAAATCATTTCTTAAGATCTCAGAAACCTCAATTTTTTACGAGAATTTGAAGCGCAGGCTCTTTGATATTTTAATTTATGGTATATCATCTTCAGTGTCACACACTCACAAGCAAATGTGATATTAAAGAATCTGTCCCGAAGTTGTGTGTATCGCAAAATATACTAGCAAAGAATTCACAATAGTACAAAATAGTAGCACACAACCAAGTAAGTGCATCTGAGTAATAGATATTATTATGATTATATTAGTCGGTAGCGTGGACTCGAGCGCCCATCCGCGATCAATCCGGTGCCGCTGACTCATATTGCGCCCACGCAGGTCTTCCTTACCAACTCTCTTGTGACTACAATCACTGTCATTCCTGAGGTACATTTTAGTCTAGGACATATAAGTATTATTTTTTGGTGATACTGTATAGCAAAATATTTAATGCTGGCAATGAGCAAAAGAGAAAGAAATTGTAATCATAAGACTTAAGAAGAAAAAAACAATTATGTTCCAACTAACTAGAGAATCTCAATAAAAATATTACAAAAATACGAAAGGTTGTCTGTTCGTTACAGTCGCTTTAAATATATAGAAATACTTTCTTTATTGCATACAAAGAGATCGATAAATATTACAATTTATTTATTTATTAAACAGTTTATTGTCACATGATAGTACATAGACACAGAAAAAAAAAGAGAAGTTATACAAAAGGTACAGCATATTTCTAAAAGAAATTTCTTCCTGCAGACCCCACAGAGAGAGAAGTGATAGCATAAATGCAGGATAGTCACTTAACCTACAATAAACAATAAATATATAAGTATAAACCTACACACATAATTACTATTTAATTACTAAAATCAAAGAAACATTGGCATATATAATAATAACACTTTATTAAATTTATGAATCTTAAAATTATAGAAACCACAAATTTTATGTCAATAGAGCTTTTCATGTTACAGTTACATAAATCAGTAAACTCATTACATGGAATTTAATTGAGGAAGTTGTTCGCATTAAGAAACCAATATCTGCAGTAATGAGTAACTAAACTAATTATGAAATAACTTATAGGTATTTCAATTCTAAACCTACAAACCTATTTGGAGAATGTCAAGTATGACTATCCTGCCTTCATTCTATCACTTCTCTCTCTGTGGGGTCTGCAGGAAGAAATTTCTTTTAGAAATATGCTGTACCTTTTGTATAACTTCTCTTTTTTTCTGTCTCTATGTACTATCATCTTACAATAAACTGTTAAATAAATAAATAAGATATAGGTTAAATGAGGTGAAGATCTTTAAATAACGGTGTCTTTTAAAATAGTGTTGAGAAAATTATGTAATAATAATAAATCATAAGAGTGGTCATGGTCAGTGTTCATAAAGTATTTTCATTTACATTTAAGAGTTTAAGGCTCTTGTCGGTGGAGCACCCGCCACTTAGGCCTATCTTCTGCCAGTTCTTTGACTACTTGATACGAAATTACGTTAACTTTCTCCTTCACTTGAGTAAAGTAGGTACGTATATGTTAGTATTATTGTGTACAAAAATAAGAAGCTAGCAATAGCTAACTTAGAAACTAACAGGAATAATAATCGACAAACACTTGTTAGATCAGTTAGCGATCACAGAGGCTTTGCTGGTTGCTCATTTTCTACCATCGTCGCTATCCCTTTCAAGTGATGTAGCTACAAATTAATTGCAAAACCATATGATGACATTATTCGCAGCATTTCTAGAACGAAATCAGTTTTTTACCTAATTGTTATGTGTGCATAGTGGCAGGTCGTCGGCCCGCGCCCGCGTTATCATTTCGGCACAGATTACTGCCTCGCCCCCCGCACCCCGCCCCCACATCTCCACTATCTCATCTACTACACTCTATACTATCCTTATTGTTTTATTTGCGGTTTCATTTTTTAAAGATGTAGAAGACTTGCAGCAGGAAATCTTTTGATCTGCTATTTAGGCAAATAGCTTACAGTTATGTCTGATTTTTTTGATTGTTTTTCTTTCTTTTCTTTTCGATGATTTTTTTCTTCATTGTTTTATAATGAGAAACTTTTATTGTTTCAATTAGACCTTACACGTCTAAAAATACGATTCTACCTTCAACTTTTAGGTAATCTTCTATTTAAATTGCTTACAGTTCTGTCAAAGTTCTGGCTGATTCTTCTTCGGCATCGTTGTTTGATAATGAGAAACTGTTATTGTCTAATTTGTGATCGTGCTACTTATATTTATTACAATTAGAGCTAAAGCCTTAAAATACATGAGGATATTTCCACGTTCAATAAAAAAAACTATAATAAGATAAAAGTTACAAACAACCTGCAGAAAATAGAGCAGAGTGGCGAAGACTACCGACAAGAGCGACGCTCTAAAATTTCATGATCATGATGAAAAGAATAAAAAAGCTTTAGACCTTTTTGACACATGACCCCAGAAAATGCAGTAGGTAGGTTACGCATCAAAAAATAGCTTATCACATGCGAAGTGGGTCAACAAATGTAATCGTGACCTCGTTATTTTCGTCTCATGCAAAACACTCCGCGTCATAATGCACTGATAATTCAAATCTCCGCCGAATTGTTTCGTAATTATACTTTGATAACGTTTTCGAACCCGGAATTTTTAAATACGGGTTTTTTATAGAGAGAGTATTCTAGAAAGTTCTTTTCGTTTTAGTAGAATTGGTATGCGCTCGGTGCAGGATCAGTGAGTTTCCTAAATGTTAAGGGTGTGATAAATTTGAATGGGTTACTCTTGATCATGAATTATAGAGCCCTAACGTAATGATCTTTGATTTAAAAGCAGACTTCCTTATTGGAATTGAAAACCGAAAAACAATATTAAAATCATCTAATGCCGAAAAGCTTGGTTCTACATACCTTACGTCTGTTAGGGCTAGTTTCACCACTTACATATTTTATACCTATCACTATCTAACTAAACGCATGTTTTATGAAATAGACATAGGTTTATCTGTCAGATTTTTATCTGTAAATAGTGAAACAAGCCGTAATTCCCTTACTGTTATGTAAGTACGTCTTCCTCCTTATTCATGATTTTTTTTTTCCTTTACCCCCAGGGTGATGGCAAGATGACGGCGTGGCGGGTGTTGGCACTGGTGTGCGTGCTGGCGGGGTGTGCGGGGCAGACACGGGGTCCCCCGCAAAGCCAGCGGGGCCTCACTGCGCAGGGACAACGGCATTGGATGCGGGGCCCCAGGACTGCGCACGATCGCGCTGCGGCTCAGTTTGTTGGGTAAGTCTTTTTGAATGTGGTTCTTTTAAAGCAGTGGACATTAGAATGTGAACAAATTATAGATAGATATATAAAAAAAAAAACTATCTCGTCTGACTGAACGTATCGAAGTTTCTCTTTCTTCTTCTGTGTTTCCCATAATTATATCTTTATTTTTGGGAGCAAACCTTAACATAAATCATTAAATGCGTGTTTTTATATGAAACCACGGCTAAATGTGAGCTCACCATTTTTCTAAATATTTTTATTCTGTAACTAGCTGTCCCGGCGAACTTCGTACCGCCTAACAGTCAATGAATGTTGTGTTACTTTCCCTATTTACGAACGTCATCCCACTGTTTTACATTTAGGGGTGCATCTAGAGAACGGTCAGAGAGTATATTTCACAGCGTCGAATGCTGCTCAACGTGCCGAAACAATAATGGCAATTTCACTTTACCACTAAAGCAGCACAAACCAGGCGTTTCACCAGCAAACTTCAATGCTCCACAATGCTGGCAAACAACGTCCATTGGACCAATGCAAACTAAACAATGCAAGCTGTAGTCGATGGTGGTGCAATCATACAGAAACGCTGCTCGATTCAAATCAATACTTGAACCATTTCTTCTTGCACTTCGAAGATTATTCCTCTGTTCATCTTACGATAAGCTCGACGATTTCTCGTTTCTAACCTAGCCGTTTCACGGGCTGCCTCTCTTAATGGAAACCTTAATGGAAGACAGAACTCCTGGTCATCGCGAAGGTCCTGAAGGGATCCCACTTCGTAGAAGCTGTTTACGATACAATCGTGCCGCTTCAAATGAGGCATATCTGCATAATTTTCTTTAGGTGTAAATCATCTCTTACAGGTGATCCAAAACCTCAAAATGTGTCAATCTTGGCTCCTTTTTTGTACTTTTCGGTAAGATAACACTGTCTTTAAACCTACTGAGGCTTAGGTGATCGATCATAAAAATATGAAAGAAAAAAATTTACTCAAACGTCCAATTCTGAAATTTTTCCACCTTGCTCTCTTTAAAGGCTGATTCTAGCAAAATTACCCCATTACCTAAGTACCATTTTTTTTCAATGATTATGAAAGCTGAGAAGATGGCGCATTTTTTAAGCTAGCTTAAAATCTATGAAGCCATCATTTTAACCTCTTAATTTAAGTTTGAAGATTTCGATTATTTTTCAGCCGATACAATTTTTCCTCTTCCGACCTACATTTTCCCAACTTTTATTAAAGTTACTTATTTTTTATTCCCTAAATTAAAAATAAATTTCTGAACGCACACATCTTCAAAAAAAAAAATATAGTTGTTACCACAGATAAAGAATGTTGTTACACTATTTGACAGGATTGGACAACAAATGTTTGACATGTAATAAATTTAATTTAATTTTTTTATTGTTTAAAGTTTTTATTTAAAGTTTTCATTGTTTTTAAGATGTATTCTGCTATTCGGGACGGAAACAAATCCAACAAATCAAAAACCATGGCAATCGGTCCAGCCGTTCCCGAGTTATAAGTGTTGTAACAAACACGACTTTCTTTTATATATATAGATTACCAAAACCTACTCTTGGCTCGTACCTCCCAAACGAACCTCGCTGTCAAACGCCAAAACAAAAGACAATCGGCAGGGTAACATAAGACCTGTCACAGTATACACATTACCAGTAGTACAACGAGGTGGGCGGAGTACGTGGGTGCCCAAATGTTCACGGTTGGAGTCGCTACGACAGACCGTGACGGAGTGACGAGATCACTGGGCCAAATCTTGCAAGGTCGACTACCGAAACATTTGTCTACTTACACTTATACTCTACAGAGTAGAGACTCTTCCTACTTTACCTCTCTCTACTCTCTCCTTGCTCTTTTACTTTTAGTCCCTACTACAATCTTCTACTCTACCTACTCTTTCTTTACTTTTGGTCCATACTACTGGAGTAGCGGTTATCTAAGACCGATCCTAGCTTACGTAGTAAGTTTTGTTACTTCAAAAGGTGGGTGAATTTGAAATTTTAAAGTCAAATGTCACACTTTTGTGCTGGTTACATAACGAAGGAGAGCAAATAGATGACATGAGGTAGAATATTCATGTTTTCTAAGTTCCTAAACCGACGTATTTTCTAAAAAGATAGGCTACATCAGCCACATGAGAGCACACCAACGACAGCAGAGTTCGGCGTAAGCGTTCGCCGTGACCGAGATCGGTCGGATTCATTCATTCAAACCGACGTGCATATATGAGGCGACTGATGATGTGGATGAAGTGAGAGAAGTGTTTCAATCGTAGCAAGCGGAGGGAAGTGGTCTTTGCCTACTCCGATGGGAGAGAGGCGTGACGGTTATGTACTCGTATGTATGTAAGAAGAATATGTAATTGCGGTAATAAAAATGCATTTTAAAATATTATGCGAGCTTAGTATTAGTCAGAACCTATAAGGAATCTAGTCTCTCTGACAAACTGTCATATCGTCGAATTCATCACACGTCGGTGTCGTCCGTTGATGCGCTTGCGCCGATTGCCAGCCCTTTCATTTACATTGCATTCTACTAGCTATACTGATTATCTGCATTCCTTTGGATTCTTTTGTTTTATTGTTGTTTCCTGTTGGGTTACGTTCTTAGTTAAAATTATTCAATCAATTCTATACTAACTATATAATTCTACCAATCATCAAAGAGTATCTCATGATTTATATAATGAGCTAATCTTTGGTACGAATGAATGGTAAAAAAACAGTTGTCTTACCTTTCGCAGTTCCTTCTTCAAGACCTTTTACATGTAGGTGACGTGCAGGTAACCTAAAGTTTTACCCTACATGTTAAGAGGAGATTCTTATCAACTTTAATTCGCTCATGTGCTTACCTATAAGTATACTGATTTTCTCTGTTAGCCATCAAGAACCTACTGCTGGGCAAAGGACTCCCTCGCGACTTTCCATTTAACACGGTCTCCGGTAGCGTCCCGCCATTCCCGTGAAATGCATCCAGATCGTCTCTCCATCTTTTTCGAGGTCTACCTCGGCGTCTATGACCATCTAAAGGCGCCCATTCAGTTGTTTTTTTGGCACAACGATCTGGATGCATTTTACAAAAATGACCGGCCCTAAGTCCACTGAATATGTTTCAAAATTTATGTTAATGAACCACATACCTAATTATTTACTCTAAATAGTTTTCAACCACTTCAATTAATCTATTACGTGAATAGCACATTACCCTAGATTAGATAAGCATAGAAGGTCTTCAAACCGACACATAGATACAAGATAATCTCTGACCCCGAATATATTAGTGTGCCAAGTTAAAAAGCCGCGACGAATCGCTCTATTCGCGTCTATTCGACATGACAATTAAAACCGGCAAGGTTGCAATCATTAGGTACCTACTCAAGATGTCCTGTCTAGTTTTTTCAAAGATTACGCAATGGTTACTTAGTATTTTTATACAATGAAGGCATTAAGCCGTTCCAAGAGACATGCCGTTAAAACTTCTAACAATTTACAAGAATTAGACACTTGTGAAACCGCCGAAAAAAATGAATGAATTATCGCTTTATGATAACGAGTAGGTATCTATATTTAGTTTTATTACTCGTAGTAAAATCTTTTTGGTACGTGAATGAAAAATACTGGCCGGTAAAACTCGGCGGCGCGGCGAATATATGAAACAAAATATGAATTAAAACAAAAGACGAGCTAGTTTTATTGGCACCAAAGAAAAATCAATGATGCTGGCTTTTATTTTCGTTAGGTACCTACCTATAATAAATGGTTTTTCCGGTTTCAGTTTATTTATTAAATCGTGGATATCTATATGTTTTAGCAATATGAACTTATAATATACGTATAAATCCTAATTTGGTATTTATGTTTGTTTGTTACAGGCCTCATGTATGTAGGAGTAGAAACAGCACGCATTGCTGTCCTGGCTGGACGTCCAGGCCCAATTCATTACTTTGTGTAGTTCGTAAGTATTGGGATCACTTTAACTATAGAATTAATAAGCTAATATAAGTGAATAATAAATTGAAGTATAGGTACCTATAAGTAGAATTTGAGACTTTGGGAAAATGGTTCTTTTTTGAAAAATAGCCATTTCCAAGATTATACTAGACACCGGCGAAAAAATAGCGAGTCAACGATTCTAACTTATTTGTCCTTAATTCTATAATGGTTACAGAATCAAAACCTTAGTAGAGAGATACCAAAATTCACCATTATTTCTCTATAAGAACTAATTTGCCATTCCGATTTTCTTTATAGCAATTTGCCGTCCTGAATGCGGGTCGCCAGGCGCATGCGTGGCCCCCAACATGTGTCGGTGCGCGGGCGGCGTCGAAGCGCCCTCTTGCGGTGTGGGGGGAGGCTCGCTTTATCCTTATCCTGGTATGTGAAAAACGGTTACTTAAACATAAATACCTTAACCGACGTGCATGTATGAGGTGATTGATGAATGTGGATGAAGCGAAGGAAGTGTGTTTGGATCGTAGCAAGTGGAGGGAAGTGGTCTTTATCTACCCCGATGGGAAGGAGACGTGACAGATGTGTATGTATGTATAATTTCAAGAATAGCGATCAAGCTCTCTTGATCGATGAAGTCTCTACTTTATCCAGCAAGTAGGCTATACCTTTATTTTCCCTTTGGACCTTTACAAAGCTTAAGATTCTTTTAAGAAGTATTCCCGGTACTACGTGACATTATACATACATAGCTGTCACGCCTATCTCCCTTCGGGATAGGCAGAGACCACTTCGTTTCACTTGCTACGATCCAAACACACTTCTTTCGCTCCATCCACATTCATCAGTCACCTCATACATACACGTCGGACATTATATCCTATACTTAGCACCTGTAGAACTTAGATAAACTTACACAAGTAAGTGTAATGTATTTAATTTCAAGGTAAACCAATCATAGATGTAGTTATCACACCTTGACCCTAATTGGGGCGTGAAATGAAACGATTGCTCGTTCACCCCTATACACCTTTGGCTTCCTGGTACTTATTTGATGGAAAAGCTTAAGGATTAAGAAGTATAGGTGGCATTGATGTTTTTAATACGATTATGGATCGTTATGTGGGAAACCTCTGCATTGATTGAAGTAAAATTAAAAAAAAGATGTGAAATATGTTATGAGAAAGCTAAAAAGTATTTTTATATCGAGCTCATAGTAAAAGTTGTTTGTTATTACGAGTACATGCATATCCATTTCTAATTTAAAGTCACCCTGTATATTGACTAATGTAATTATTTGTTGATAAGTTCGAACGCGTGGCGGCTGCAAACGAATCTGTATGAACGGCGGTACGTGCACCAACGGCACATGCGCCTGCGCACCCGGCTGGCAGGGAGAGTTTTGTACTGAACGTGAGTATATCTTACTTCCTACTTAGGTATATTATAAATGTCATTGTTTGTGTCGATGAATGAATGGATGGATGGATGTTATTCTTTTACGCAATAATCACTGAACAGATTTTGATTTGTAGTTAAACATCAGAATAATATACATATAGGCTATAATATTTTAAGATATTGTGTAAGTTTTCCAAGATATGACTATAAATGCGTATGGAGTCGCAGACAGCCTCTAGTATTACACAAAATAAAATAACCTCCACCTCCTCTTCCTCTACCTTCTTTTTCGGCTTGCTGAACTACTGAGGAAAACGTATGAATGAAAGAAATGTGTAATATCAATGGGCTGAGATAGTAAGTGCATTGCACCTTCCAATTAACATAGAATTGTGTTAATTGAAACGCTTAGGAAGTGTAATTATTACGATAATTATTATAACTTCACACTTCGGAATTCAAATCCTCATTCCGTTATAGACACTTCTCATTTTTCGTGGTATCGATAGAGTAAGACAAAAAATACAAGATTGATAACTGATGATGATATAAAATATGTGATATGAAGATAAATATTGACTTTTGACTTTTAAGGTCTGTTTCACCATCTATGAAATGTATCTGACAGATGTTTTATCCCTATCTCTTTCTAATACGTCATGTCTTATGAAACAGACATAGTTTTATCTGTCAGTTAAACTTTATCTGTAGATGGCGAACCGGGCACGTAAAGTTTTAATTACTTTGGCCACGTTGAGGCAAAGTTTAGGTACTACATATCTAAAGGTGCGTACAGACCATGTAACATGTTATTTAACTTGTGTTTTATAACACGTCCACACTATGTAACCTTGTTATTCAACATTGCAACATAAAATAATACTGTACACATTAGAATAACAATGCAATATAACAATGTTATTATAACCATTGTCGTTTGTCGTTCTTCAGTACAATCCACGCGATCAAAGTTATATAACATTGTTGTACATATCAATAACATGTTACTATACCATGTTTTATAACATTCAGTGTCCACATTATGTAAAACATGTTATATAACAATGTTAAATAACATGTAATGTTACATGGTCTGTACGCACCTTCATATTATATCCTCATTAGATTTTTTCACGTTATGTTGTAGTGAAGAAGAAAAACAGATCATGACTTTCCTAAGATGACTTGTGAAAAATGTCGCAAGACACATACATTACCCTTTTATTTCACTAGCTAAAAACAGAAGGTTGTATAATAAATCCATTGCTTTATGTTACAGCAATCTGCCGAGAGCCGTGCCTCCACGGCGGGCGATGTATCGCGCCCGACCGCTGCGTGTGTTTCCACGGCCTCTCGGGGACCCGATGCGAGATCGATCGACGAACTGGTATGGCAATTTGTTTAGTATCATTTCTTCGATAAGGGGAATATACCTACCTATTGTATTACTGATTCTTCACAATGGAAGGAGCACCAGTAAAAGTGTGTAGATTGATTACGTCACAAGGTGTAGTAGTCGAGATACGATTCATAATTCATTTCAATTTAGACTTTCAGTAGAAATATGATGATTAAACAGGCCAAGGGTAACATTTTATAAGAAATATTACGTTTTTTTCGTTACTATAGCAATAAAACAAGCAGATTTACGATATTTACTTACACAAATTACATCATTTTAATACCAGCTTCTGTGTACATAATATTATTTATACAACCAAATGTGTTTATTGCTTCGTTTTGTAATAAAAATAAAAAATGAATCTTTTATTTCACGTAGGTAGACATATAAATTGATCGCTCGACTGGCAATCTAATAGAAGTCTCAAGAAATCATCAAGGGCAACAGTTGTAGTACAGTCAAGAGCAAATCAACCTTTACAAAATAGTTCTTATATCGCAATAAATTTAAATGCCCCTGTGTAAACCTTGATGTGCCCTCAACTGTACCTACCACCTTGTGAAGATCTTTCAGTGAGCTATTTGCCCTAACTGACATAGTTATTACAACATATCAGTCTATTCCTCTTGCGCCTAGGCCCGTGCTACACGGACACGCGCGGCGCGCTGTGCACGGGCGCGCTGGAGGGCGTGGTGTGCACCAAGCAGCTGTGCTGCGCCACGGTGGGCGTGGCCTGGGGACATCCCTGCGAGCGCTGCGCGGACCTCGACTGTCCGCCCGGGCATCTACGGAACCTTGCTACTAAGGAGTGCCAGGTAGGATCCTGCTAGATACCTACAAAAGCTACACGATCACTGGATCAGAATCGGAGCGAAAGGATTTGTTGTTTTGTATTGATTTCTATGGTACTGCGTGCACCAGATTTTTATTTCTTCGCCATAGAAAGAAATACAGTAAAAGCTTCCATTCCGTACGCTCCAATTCCGATCTGTCCATTTCGTCCATATCCGATGATATGGACGCGTAAAGGTATGACTTTTGACACAGGAAGTGGAGATTTGCTTGTGTCATTAGACGAAATATTCGACCGACGCTTGACGTCATTCTTCATGTTTAAACTATTATTTTAATGCCGTTATACTAGTCAATTTGAATCATAAATCTAATCATCATCTTTTCTTTACTTTCCATCCATCACTTTCACTTTGAAGTCCATCATATTTTTGGTAAGCTTACTTAGAATTCAAGCATTAATTATTGACCCAACTTTGAGACAAAAAAGTCATGACATACCAAGTGCAGTAGATATGAGATAATGCCTTGACTTAACGCAATTTAGTTTAACCACGCATAAAAAGAACTGAAGATTTATTTAACTAGGTAACATGCTCTAAGTACTAATACTACATTCTTCATGTCTCCAGGACATAGACGAATGCGCGGCAGTCCCCGGTCTGTGCGAGGGCGGTCGCTGCGTGAACTCGGTGGGGTCGTTCTCGTGCGAGTGTCCGCCCGGGCAGCGCCGCCACCGCCTCACCAACAACTGCGAGGACATCGACGAGTGCGAGGACCCTGACATCTGTCCGGTCAGTACATGCATACTATTAAAATACATGAAAAACAAAAGAAGAGCGGAAATGGTAGAGACTTGTTGAGCATGTTAACATTACGAGCTCGTGCTCTTACTTGCGTCATCAATTGGGCGAGTAATGACAGCTGACTTCACATAACAAAACGTCGCAAATTCTTTTTGACTTAGAGCAAAATATATCCCATTGCAAGGTGTTACGACATATTTTCAATTATATGATCAATAGATTAAGGCCATTTTTACTGAAATAAATAACTGGCGACACTGGTTCCAATACTAACTGGATGACAAACCATTTCCTCTATACATATACTCTCTGTTCCGTGTAAAATAATGTTGGACACTAAGATCCCGCTGCTGGTCAAAGGCCCCGCGACTTTTCCATTTAATACGGGCTCCGGCAGTGTCAATGTGATATGTTTCTAAAGTATACTGGTCTCTTTCAGAACGGAAAATGTGTAAACACAGAAGGAGATTACTACTGTCTTTGCAACCCACATTTCATTCCGAGTCCTGACAAGAAGTTTTGTATTGGTGAGTCACAACTTTTAATCGGCGGCAAAGTAGTGCATTGATTTTGACAACCTTGTTTTTGACTGACTGATTATTAACAATTCAACAAGGCGACCATGCCTTTTGCATTGTTAGCTCTTCATTAAAACGTCTAGGCTTTTTTATGAATAGTTAGAAACCTGTACTTATCTTAATTTTTGGCAAGAATCTTGTAAATCTTTATTTGAAAAGAGACAACCGAACAGAGTTTCTTGCTAGATTCTTATCTGGTAAAAACTGCTACATTGCGATTCTAGTACATATTAGTTTTTAATAAAAGTGGATGTATTTCAAGTACTAAGTGTAATATCCTACGTGATAAAGATTATTTGGGTTTATACCATTATGTTTCCAGACGGCCGAGTAGGCAGCTGCTACACGTACTTGAGCGAGACGGGCGAGTGCGGTGACCGGTTGTCCATGCCGCTATCCAACCGTGACTGCTGCTGCGGGTACAACATGGGGCGGGCTTGGGGAGACATGTGCGCGCCTTGTCCGCCTAGGGGATCCAGTTAGTATATTATATATTACTTTGATTTCAAAAAGTTTTATTCAAAATTGGTAACATGCACCTAAGTACATTAGTTTTTGACAGTCAACTTGTTTCCTGAATGCCGAGTGTAGAGTGTTGCTTGGCTGTAGAGTGTTCAGCCGTAGCTGAACTATGTTTCATTTCGCCAGCACAATCTATGTTGTAAGGCAGCAAACCACTCTTTGGCAAATCGACATGATTGTGGTAACCATTTTGAAAGTTTGAGACCGGGAGTAGCCAATATCCGATTGTTTGCCGCACCGTGGAACCACTTTAGCCATGGTAATTCTGTCAACAAAACTTGCTATTGGCTGGTATAATTTATTGATTGCTATATTTATTTTATTAGGCTCACAAACAGATTAAAAGCGAGCACAATATCTACCTTGAATATTCACATTTACCTCCCCCCTCTCCTTCATTACAGGGACACGAGCCTACTTTCATACGAGAGTGATAACATAAGACTAACCTTCTTTTATTAACAGCGGAATGGTCCCACCTGTGCGGCGGCGGTACCGTGCCGCCCGACTGGCGCCGCAACGACACGGCCGGCGGTATCCATGGCAACGGACACGCGGGGGGGAACGGGGGGCGCCAACCCGCGCAACCTATCGCCAAGATCAACGAGTGTATGCTGCGAGCTGGGATCTGTGGCCTTGGGGACTGTGTTGATAAGGAAGTCGGGTAAGTGACTACTGTGTTTACATCATCGTCACATATCGGTTATTTCGTCAGTTTTCGTCAGTCTTAAATATCGATGTATTAAATGATGATTCAAAATTTTAATGATTCATCAGTCGAAGGACACCCATATTACCATCAAAAATCAAAATTCTAATTCTCTTATATCATAGGCAAATGTTGATAATATACCTACTGACATATTGTTTAAAGCTAACGCTAGATTTGGAAGGTAGCAGATTTCCAAAGAGAAGAATCTAGCAAGAAATTCTGTTGGGTTGCTCTTTTCAAATAAAGTTTTAAAATTCTTATAAACATACTCCACGAATATAGATTTCCACAAATATAAAGACATGATGAGTTATTTTATTACTCCCAACATAACATTACAATAGACTACAAACTCAACCCCCTTCTTCCGTAGTTACACGTGCAACTGCTGGGACGGCGCGGAGGAAGCAGAACCGGACGGCAACCCGACCTGCATCGACATCGACGAGTGCGCGCTCGAGTACTGCAAGGGCGGCACTTGTGTCAACAAGCCTGGAGGGTTTGAGTGCAGGTATACATACTATTTAGTTACACCATTAAGGCCCGGGTAAAATATAACTGACATATAAACCAATGTCTATTTCTTAAAACAATGCGTTACAGACAGTGACAAGTATAAAATATCCCTAGGAAGCAATTTTATCTGGCAATTGAAAAGCCTCAGTGAATAATTCAATCACAGTAGGCGCCAAAATCCTGGTGTTTCAGCCACATTATCTGGTAAAACCCGAAAACCCGAAAGAGAGAGAGAGAGAGATTCTTCTTTTCCACTCTCTTTTCAGTCTGTCTTGTGCAATGTTGCTACTGCATATTCTTCAAGTGTATAGGAGTGTTATTTTTTATTGACGAATGTTTTCTTGTTCTCAGATGTCCCCCTGGCTTCGATCCCGTGGAAAATGGACTTCGATGCAGCGACAAGAACGAGTGCGAAGTGACCAACGGAGAGATGTGTACTAATGGAGAGTGTCAGACTTCGGATGATGGCAGGTAAGCTAAATACAAATGTTGTAAAAGACATCGAGTATTTTCTTCACTGCGACCTACTTCGGTATCATTATGCGAAATTTTAAAAAACGCCAATTTACACAACATCATAATCAGATCTTCGAATTTCTTCTCTAGAATAACGGAACCGCAAGTTACGTAAAAAATATTATCACACGTTTTTGCGTGCATAGAATTGTTTACGCACTAGAGATGTGCGGAGCGTTCTAGTCATTTAAGTAGGGTTCCGCTAGGAAAAGGGTCAATGAGGGTTTCTTGGCAAAAAAAATTTGGAACCCCTGCTCTAGTGTATGCAGGATTCTTCACGATGTTTTTCTTCACCGTTAACAAGTGCATTAAAAAAAATACTTACTGCGTAGATACGAGTGCGTATGCAACCCGGGCTACGAGAAGACGGAGACGGGCCAGGCGTGCCGCGACGTGGACGAGTGCCGCGCCAACCCGCGCGTGTGCCGCCGCGGCCGCTGCCGCAACACGCCCGGCGGCTACGACTGCCGCTGCGACCTCGGCTTCGCGCTCACGCCCGCGGGATACTGCGCCGATGTTGATGAGTGTGCTGATGGGGACCTTTGCCAGGTGTGTTATTATTCCACTCAAGTGCCTATTTCACCTATAAGATAAAATTTTACTGACAAATAAACGATGTCTATTTCATAAAACATGACGTTTTAGATAGAGACAGGTATAAAATATCTATCAGATAAATATCTGTAAATGGTGAAACTGACGCTTAACGTTTTAAAGAAAAATGTTTTCAAATCAAGAACCGTACAACAAAGTTTGCCAACTGTACACATATGCATGTGTCACGCACGCCTCTCTCTTGTCGGAATAGACAGAGATCACTTGCCTTCACTTGCTACGATTCATTAGTCGCCTCATACCGAACATCGAATACTGACTCAACGAAAAAGTCATCAAATTCGAAATTGTTGAGACTAAGTAATATTTTTGTCCCCTAGGGCGGGCGCTGCGTGAACGGCGAGGGTTCGTTCCAGTGCGTGTGCGAGGCGGGCTACCGCCCCACGCCCGACCGCGGCGCGTGCGTCGACGTGGACGAGTGCAGCGAGCAGCGCGTGTGTCGCAACGGACGCTGTCTCAACACGCCCGGCTCCTTCCGCTGCGACTGCGAGGACGGGTTCACGCTTAGTTCCACGGGAAGGACGTGTTTGGGTACGTACTTACTCTTCTAATCATCTCCTTGAAAATGCAAATGAATGAAAAATTTTTTATTCGAAAATAGGCAAAATTCATTACACTTTTTCGATGTCACTTTTTTGATCTAAGGCGTCCATTAGACGGTCATGAAATCGTCAGTCAATTCCATCAATCACGAATTACGTTTGAATGTTGGTGACTGATGGTAATAATTAACGATTAGACGGTCATTCTGACTGATCGCCAGTCAATACGTAAATTTCATCGAGGACACACGTGTTTACGCGAGAAAATATGGACATTCTTAAAAGAAAAGCCTGTGTTGCCATTTTGATTGCGATGTTGGTTAAAAACGTGTAAAAAGAAAGCGTCGGGTAAAAGACTGGCTGTTAAAAAGAGATTCTTATACCCATATAAACTTGTTGGCTGATATACGGGTTTCCAAAGAGGACAAAGACTATGAAAATTATTTTCGCATGAAAGATGCGTGTTTTGACAACCTTTTGGCGTTGGTAACACCGTACCTTAAAAAAAAAGATACCTATATGCGGAAAGCTATAACTCCTGAAGAAAAACTAGGAGCAACTTTGCGATATCTCGCAACTGATAGAAATATTGAAGACATGAAATTTTCAGTAATTATGTCACCAGCTGCAATTTCTGAAGCAATTATGGATACATGTCGGGCATGTTCGCGCGCTGACTGACGCGTGATTGACAAAATGTCATTAGACGTTCACTCAAAAGTCATGATTGACAGTTGCATGATGCAAAAATCAAAATATCCAGATAATCGTCAATCAATTCCCAGCAACCATCAGTCACCATCAGTCACCGCATTACACGGTAGGTTATTTGTCAATCACAATCATGACTGTGGCAAAACTGACAGCAAAACCTATCGTCTAATGGACGCCTAATACTACTGCTGCACTGTCTGTATAGCCGAGAGATAGAAACTGCAAGAAACCTTCAGTACAGGGCCCTACGTTTATGTAGACCCCTTTCACTCTTGATCTATTTAAAGATACTTCATTTCCATTAAAGACATACCTAAGTCACTTACATGAGGCCAGTGATATACTTAAACAATTTGATATAAACAAAGATAGATGATATAAACTCTTCTTCTCTTCTGTCACACCTTCTTCTACTTTCTCATCTTATAGAGAAGTTCATAACCTACTTACTATCAAATTTTCATATAAAGATATATCTGCTAACTATGTTTCCATTAATTACAGACGAAATGCAAGATCTATGTTACGAGAAATACGAAGACGGCGAATGTTCCGGTCCGGGATCTAATCCCATCACACGGTCGCAATGTTGCTGTAGTGCTAGCAAAGGTAAATAAATAAAGATTGTAAATAACCTTGATTAATTTAGCGAATTGAGGTTTTGACAATCTCTTGAAAAACCGACTACCTGATGAAAATTTTAACATACATATCCGTCACGTCTCTCTCCGATTGGGATGAGCAGAGAGCACTTCCTTACACTTGCTACGATCCAAACAGATTTCTTTCGCTTCATCCACACTCATCAGTCACATACATGCCCGTCGTTTTCGGTTAGGTAGTATTGACTCAATTAGTACCTACTTAAATGAAAAATTCTTCCCCAGGTTTAAAACTAGGCTGGGGCGTATCTTGCAAAGCCTGTCCGGAACGCGGAACCAAAGAATACGAGATCCTCTGCCCGGAAGGCGCGGCCAAAGACAACGGCGGCGTGGACATCAACGAATGCACCATGATCCCCGGGGTGTGCCCGCATGGGACCTGCGAGAACTTGGACCCTGG
Organism: Anarsia innoxiella; assembly: GCA_947563765.1. Lineage (NCBI taxonomy): Eukaryota > Metazoa > Arthropoda > Insecta > Lepidoptera > Gelechiidae > Anarsia > Anarsia innoxiella. The sequence continues at coordinate 9,614,385 of OX387406.1, forward strand.
GTACCGATGTATCTGCGACCCTGGGTATCATACCGACCATGATGGCATCTGTAAGGATATTGACGAGTGTGATATGCATCAGTCGGTGAGTTATTTTGTACGTTTTTTATAGCTGCCTGTCCTTTGGAGCGGAGTGGAGAAATACATATTAATCAATGGGATTGTATAAAAACTCTGCTCAGCTGCAGTGTAAAGGACGTATTGGTTGATATTTCTCCGTTTCTCCGCCCCGCCAGCTCGCTCCGCTCCAATGGACAGGCAGCCTTAGTCTGTCTTTTTTTTAAGAAAAGAAGGTGTTTTGTAATTGATCTGAACTTTTTAGATTCTCTCTCTCCCTCTCTCTCTTCAATCGGTTCCATACTGCTGAGGATTGTTACTCCGTTTGATTCGGACACAATCCAATTCTCAACCAATTTTTTTCTTGGAACCGTTAGCAACCATGTACAGGAATTAACTTACATACCTACTATAACTTATAACTTTAGGTAGGTACATAACCTAACCAACAACACTATCCATGTGTTGTAAAGATGACTTGTTGGTATCCCCCCGCAGTACTGCCAAGGCGGCCAGTGCCGCAACACGGGCGGCAGCTTCACGTGCGTGTGCGGTCCAGGCACGCGCTACGAGCCCGACACGCAGATCTGCCGCGACGTGGACGAATGCGACGGTGAGATCTCGTACCAAGAGCTGAACCGCGGCGACATCCCGCCCTTAGTGCCCGTCTACAAAGGTTACACAATGACCTGTATCGCCAATCGAACTCATACAAACATATACTTAAGAATACATCCTGATATAATTATTGATATTTCCATCTCATTTTTTTTGTATTTGGAATGCTATGGCCGTGTACGCACAATTTGTTATTTATTGTAACTTGTTATCGCACAGTTTTGTTATGTCAAACAAAAAAATATTTGAGCTTCATTTATGCAATGTTTTCGACTCTTAACGTTAACGTCTTTATCTTTGGTTCTGTTTGAATTCTAATATTTTGAATTTACAATTTTATTAGAAGACTAAAAACTACGCAATGTAGTTCACATTATTAAGAAAGTGTGTACACGGCATTGTTCTTATAATTTTAGGTGTAGGATGCGAATTAAACCACTCGTTCAATTTAATCAATTAATATCCACACCACTTCAATTCCATTGCACTGCTTGTTTTTTTTTAAATTGAATACTAAAGCATGCATTTTTTTTTTCAATATACGAGTAGAATCATATTTAAAATACTGTTTATAAATTCTAGATATTCTTCTGCAATGCAAAAGCACTTGGAAAATATTAAAGTCGAAGTAAGATAAAAATTGCACACCTTTTACAAAATAGCAGCAATGAATCCACAACACAATATGATTAGTTTAAAAAACGGGCATGAATAATGAATGAATAAATTTACTTTATTCTGCCAAGCTTTCACATACGGTAGAACTCGACTTCCAGTATTCGATATACTCGAGTATCGAGTACTCGAGAAAACTATCGAGTAAAACCTTATGCGAGTACGGAGCTTTAGTTTCGTGGAAAAGTTATTATGAACGAAATCTCGTATTCTTATGAATGGAGATAGTGAACCTTACAATCAAAGAGTAAAATAATTAGTAGTGCTAAAAGAGCCCGCTTCCACAGAGCACTCGAACCCGTGCGACAACGGGCGCTGCATCAACACACACGGCAGCTACGAGTGTGAGTGCGAGCCTGGATTCGTTCTCGATGCTTCTGCGCAACATTGTGTCGGTGAGTTCGGTCGTTCATTTGTTTTTATTCAGTTTTGTGAATTGTGTTGAAATATTTTAAAAACGGCTTTTCTTTATAGCGGTTACGACTGCATCCGATCCGAATCCGGTCCGATAAGATTATATTAGACATAGTTCTCGGATCGGATATAGTGCGTGGGTACGCACTAGAGCGGTTGCTCTCAAGGTGTCTATGTTATTGTAACACGGGATAAACCATAGATTGATTCACGTGAACACTTTAAATAAAAAAGTAGGTTTCAAGATTTTGGTGTGAAATTGGCTAAAGTGGGGATAGCGATGAATCATTTAGCAAACTACTACAATAAATCGCCATTTGCAATTGCTATATCCAAATGCATGTCATTATGAAGACATTTAAATCCTAATTGAAAAATTTCTGATTGTTTTTTTTCTACATTCAGACAACCGCCGAGGTTCCTGCTGGCGCCGCGTGGTAGACGGTCAGTGCGAAGCCGCCGCCCCAGGACCGCTGCTCCGCCAAGAGTGCTGCTGCAGTGTCGGGCTGGCCTGGGGGTCTCCTTGCGAACCCTGTGACCCTGAAGATTGCCCTTGTCCTAAAGGTTTTGCTAAGGTAGGGATTTGAGAAGAATTCTTTTCATAAAATAAGAAAGTAGCTCAAACAAATAGAATTTGAATCAAGTTCAATTATTGATATTGAAATTGATGAATTTCATTTTATATCAAAATGTCAACTTTAATATTACTTAAAATAAGTATTCGGTGCCCATTTACTCGTATATTGTATGATAAAGGACTTTTATGATTTTAAATATCTGACTTGAAAGTATTTTTTGGCGAAATCTAGATCCTTACTACGGACTGGTTAAAAAAATAGGAATTAACAAGTGGTGTCGTTCCTTTTTCTTAGACTGATTTGAAAGGGATGACGCTACAGTATTGCCACTTTTTAATTTCTATTTGTCTTGGCCAGTCTGTAAATAAAGCTTAATTGCAATACTAATTACCAACAGTTGGACGGCTCAAACTGCCGTGACGTGGACGAGTGTACGCTAGACCCGGAACTGTGTGTGGGCGGTACTTGCGTCAACACCGACGGGTCTTACCGCTGTGACTGCCCGCATGGACTCACTTTGGATCCTACTGGTAACAGTCTATAATGTACCATCATCATCATTTTAGACCATAGTTACCCATTTCTGAGCATTTGCCTCTCTAATGATTCTCTAACGCGACCAACAAACTTGTTTTCTAGACTTTATGTACATGAGCTGGACGCCTTTGTGGATGTCTGAGCAAAGGCAGCTCAGGATAGAGAAACGTGGAGAAGGAGAAAGGCCTTTGCCCAGCAGTGGGTCACTGATAGCAAGATAATATGTAGATTTTAACCAACAGTCTATACAAACTAGTCATTTCAAAATTTCAATATTGTAGGTAACCGATGTGTGGATACGCGTCGCGAGTACTGCTACACAGAGTACGTGGGTGGTCGCTGCTCGAGTCCATTGCAGCAGGAGGTGTTACGCTCCGTGTGTTGCTGCTCTGCACTCGGCCGAGCTTGGGGTGACGCGCGCTGCGAGCCTTGTCCCAAGAAAGGTACCGAACTTACTAATATTAAGAAACACACTAGTCGCAATATATTTTTTCGGGATTTTCCTTCGATTTCTCCAGGATTCCACCATCATCAGATTCTGGTTTCCTTAGCATGACACCACCCTTAGGATACCTCCTTTTTAACAGAAAAAGAATCATCAAAATCTGATATATATTTGAGTCACATACTTAAATTCCTATTTATTTCCAGGAACGGAAGCAAACAGAATCCTGTGCAGTTCAATTAAATACGCTGACAACCAACCTAACGTTTGGGAACGACCGGGCGGGCCTGACGGTCCATTCGGGCCAGGCTCTGGCAACCGCACTGATATATGGAACCAAGGCGGCTGGGACGGACACGGCAACCCGTGGGGGGAATTCGGCTGGAACGGCACTGACGGGATGTGGGGAGGGGGAGGAGGAGGTCAAGGCAATGGGCTCATACCAGGACAGATGGAGGTCAACGAGTGCGCGGCCTTCCCTGGCCTGTGCGGACATGGACGTTGCAAGAACATGCTTGGTTCCTTCGAGTGTGAATGTTTCCCTGGCTATGAAAAAGTAAGTATTTATGAAATATGGTCAAATTACGGTCTTATGTATGGGATATTGTAAACATAACCACAGATTACCTAATAGTTACTACGTAACAGATACTTCAATTAGAAGAAAATATCCAATACCTACTGGTTTAACAGTGCGCAATAGCCCAACTGTCACGTCAGAAACCACTGCATGCTAAAATGTGCCTAAATACTCAAGCGTATAGTTGAGATTGCTTCGCACCCCACGAATCCGTAAAAATCGCGGGGCTGCCTCTTCGATAATATGAAATTAACAAAACGTTTTTTGGCTATGTTATTGAGAACTATGAATATGTTCAGACTTATATGGGGCAGTTTAAAATTGTATCGTTTTTAATATATTTATTTTTAACATGTTTTTATTTTTAATTTTTAATGTTTTTTTATCTTTCTGAATTCTCGGTTATTATTATGTTTTTCATTAAAAACACGTTATTATTAAAAATTATAAAACATTCAAAACAAACAAAAAAACTAATGGATCTATCTTAATTTGAACAACGTGCGAGCACTTCGTTTTGACAACCGCGCTTCGCTTGGTCCGCAAGCGGCCCGCTGAGCGGTAGGTGTTTATAGCGCGCAAGTACATAGAGTGACGGAGGCCTGACATAACTATGAGTATGTGGTTATTAAATCGTGAGTTTTAACGCCCGTTTCGCCACTTACAGATGAAACTGACAGACTGTCATTTTTATCTGTCATCTGTCAGTGACAGATATTTTGTACCTCTCACTGTCTAAGTCGTCATGTTTTATGAAATGGACATAGGTTTATCTGTCAGTTAAATTTTATCTGTAAGTGGTGAAATGGGGCCTAAATCAGTCATTAATAAACAAATTTAAAAATCTTATTGCTAACAGAAATTTTGGACTTAGTTAAATACAATTCGCACTTTGTTCACAGGACAGTAAGAACAAAACTTGCGTGGATGTAAACGAGTGCGAGATAGTGGACGGTGTATGTGGAGCGGGCGAGTGTCGCAACACTGAGGGTTCCTTCTCTTGCCACTGTCACCCTGGGCATCGAGCTGATGATCTTGCTAAAGTTTGTCAGGGTAGGTATTTTATCCTACTAATATTATAAATGTCAATGTTTGTCCCGATGAATAGATTCAACAATATTCATCGGTATACATCCATGTATCAATTCATGGATGTTTGTTACTCTTTCACGCAAAAACTACTGAACAGATTTTGATAAAACTGGGCACTATTGTAGCTTGCACATCAGAATAACACATAGGCTATATTATCTTAAGATATCAAGATTTGTTTTCAAGATATGACGATAAATGCCTACGAAGTCGCGGGAAGGCTCTAGTACTACATATTTGTCACGCCTTTCTCCCATCGGGGTAAGTCATCATTTTATATTAACGATGATGGCATATAGAAGTCACTTAACAATGCTAGTCAATATTTAGTTATCAAGATTTTGTTAGTAGTACCATGACAAAACGAAAAAAATGAAGTCTGGGCCTTAATTAAAAAAAAAATTTGAATACAACTTAATACAGAATGTTTTAAAATTCCCAGACATCGACGAGTGCTCGGAGCAACAAGGTCTGTGCCGCGGCGGTCGTTGCGTGAATACACCCGGCTCGTTCCGTTGCGAGTGCGGCCCGGGTATGGAGTTGGCGCCTGACCGGCTTTCTTGCAAGGACGTTGATGAATGCTCTATCACATCTGGTACGTATTAATAAAGCTAGAAGTTTTTCTGCATTTTGTGGCTCTTTGCTTATATAAAGGGTGACTTTTAATTAGTGAACGATAGAAAAGTATATGCATGCACTCGTGATAACAAACAATTTTTACTATGGGACCTAGTTCGAAATCATTCAACCGAACTCGCCATACAAATGCAGCTGATAGTGTTAAATGTATTGGAGAAGATTTTTTTTTAAACGATTTCGTACTTGGTCCTATAGTAAAAGTTGTTTGTTATCACGAGTACATGCAAATCATTTATATGGTTCACTAATTAAAAGTCAGCCTGTATAGAAAGATGGTATTTGCACGTACCGGACGACGCAGTGTGGGAAGGCCTCCAACAAGGTAGACCAACCTGGTGAAAGTCGCGGGAAGCCGTTGGATGTGGGCAGGGAAATACCGGTCGTTGTGGAGATTCTTAGGGGTGGCTTTTGTCCAGCAGTGGACGTTCATAAGCTGACACAACAACAACAATTTGCAATGTACTATTTGTTTACAGGTATCTGTAGTAACGGCGCGTGTGAGAACCTAATGGGTACGTACCAGTGCGTATGCGACGAAGGGTACGCGCAGACGGCTGTGAAGTCTCATTGTGATGATATCGACGAGTGTGCTGAGGACCCTACGCGATGCCAGCATGAGTGTGTCAATACGCCCGGATCGTACTTCTGCAAGTGCAGGTTTGTGTTATGATATGCTAGTATTTATGATATGAAAAGATCGCCAATAAGTTTTCACCTTATTCCTGATAAAAAACAATTTAATCCGCATCTTTGTCATTATCTATGACAAAGATGCGGATTAATATATCATCGTGCGTTTAACTTGTCTTAGAATATGTGGTTTTGAGCTCGACAATATTATAGGTCCTCTAATGCCCGGTCTTAATATTCGATCTCAGTCCATAGATTCAGATCGTCCAATGAGAAACGAATAAACTTGGAGAAGCCCTATTTTTTTAAACGGTTTTATTTAGCTCACCCCGTTTGTTTTATTCTTGGGTCAAATTTAGTAATTCAAATTTCACCCTCTTCCTGTCAACCGATTAATCTGAAATTTTGTATACACTTTGGATTTTGGTGACAATACAATTATGTTTATTCATTATCATTATAAATTCAAGATGGCCGCCGCTACAAAATGGCGGATAATTTAGGTTTTATTAATCCCATCAATATGGGTATCAAATGAAAGGGCTCAACAAGCAGAATACAATATACTATAAAATATTGAAATCCAAGATGGCGGCCGCTACAAAATGGCGGATAACGTAGGTTTTATCAATCCCATCAATATGGGTATCAAATGAAAGTGCTCAACCAGTAGAATTCAATGTAGTACTATATAAAATTAAAATCCAAGATGGCGGCCTCTACAAAATGGCGGATAACTTAGGTTTTATCAATCCCATCATCATGGGTATCAAATGAAAGATCTCAACAAGTAGAATATAATTTACTATGCAAAATTGAAATATACTTAGGTGCGAAACTGTTTGAAGAAGGTCAAGCCTACGTGGCTCTTAGTAGAGTAAGATCTTTGCAGGGACTACGTATAGAGGAGTTGGACTGCAATAAACTAACGGGCAAGAAACCTTGCAATAATGAAGCACTAAATGAATTAAACAGAATGCGAAATAAAAACTAAAAACTAGAAAATAAAAATAGGTAAAAAAACTTTTTAAGTTAAACGGTTTTATTTTAAACATACATTGCAATGTTTAAGATAAATGTGCTAAAAACTAAAAAATAATAAAATAGATACAGTCGTGGGAATTATAAACATATGCATAGACTAGACTAAAATAAAATCGTGGGGCACGTCAATTGTCTACAAATTATCGACTTAATGTGCGATAGAAGAATCGTTTAATTCGTCGTTAGGCAGTTGGCCCGCAGACGGTGAGGAAATTAAGTACTTACTATTTTCTTGCTCATGGAAATTCCAATAGTTATACACTCCATGTAAATAAAAGAGATGTTTCAACTAGTTTATTCTAGCCTTCTAGCCCTACTTATCACACGTCCATCGTTGTCGGTTGAACAACTGCCTAATTATAGTGTAACATTACAAAAAAAAAAAAAACATTTTAATCAACGATTGTAGACAATTGACGTGCCCCACGATTTTATTTTAGTCTAGTCTATGCATATGTTTATAATTCCCACGACTGTATCTATTTTATTATTTTTTAGTTTTTAGCACATTTATCTTAAACATTGCAATGTATGTTTAAAATAAAACCGTTTAACTTAAAAAGTTTTTTTACCTATTTTTTTTACTGTAACAGCATTTCACCTCTTTTTAACTTACTAAAGACTATATACGAAAAGAGAGACGAATAGTATATCCTAATTCTCAGTATTTTCTAATAACGTCATGAGTTTATGAAACCATATTTCAAGTTCATATTGATAAGTCAATGATTGATCCCTATATACGGATTAGGATCGAATATTAAGACCAGACGTTAGTACAGTTATCTAATTATAATTTGGTATCGTATAGAGAGGGCTGGCACCTACGCGCGGACGGTCGTTCGTGCCGCGACGTGGACGAGTGCGCGCACGGGGCGCGGCCGTGCGGCGGCGGCGAGTGCCGCAACACGCCCGGCTCATACCGCTGTATCTGCGCAGACGGCCTGCTGCCTGCGCCTGAGGGGGCTAAACCTACCTGTTTGGATGTTGACGAGTGCGCTGACGTGAGTATATCATCTTCGTCAACCTGATGTACTGCACTGCTGGACATAAGTTTCTCACAATAGGAAAGCCCCATGTGAGTATATCGCCATCTAAATACTGCAAGGATGAATTAAGAAGTCATTCAATGAAGAAAAATGTGTTATTGCAATATCTTCAAACTGGTTGCCGATCGACGGCCACAGAGGTAGAGGTCGGCCTAAGAGGAGATGGCGCGACGACATGGATGCATTCTTGGCAAGCTGGCCAGAAGTTGCCGGAGATAGGGAAGCGTGGAAGAATGCAGGGGAGGGCTTTGCCCAAAGGTGGGACCGAATAGGCTACTAAAAAAAATTGCAATATCAAATCAATTCTTTCCACTGACTTCCTTTTATTAGCTACCTCCTTCCCCCAGGTGCCAGATCTATGCGGCGCGGGCGAGTGCCGCAACACGATCGGCAGCTTCGTGTGCCGCTGCCCCGACGGGTACAGCGTCAAGCCCGAGTTGGGCCCGGCCTGTACCGACGACGACGAGTGCGAGCTCGGTACCTGCGACTGTCATCCCGCTGCCGATTGTATTAATTTACCTGTAAGTTATTTATGGCCTTTTTACAAAATTATTTTTATTTGATTGGCACATAATGCTCTTGAAAACGTTACATAATACTGACTTTAAATTAGTAAACGATAGAAAAGGATATGCATGTACTCGTGATAACAAACAACTTTTACTATGGGGCCAAGTTGGAAATTATAAAAAAAATTGTTCCCACATACTATCAGCTGATGCATCTTGTATGGGGGAGTTCAAAATTATTTGTATGATTTCGACCAGAAGAGCAAATTAAAAAGGCAAGTTAGTAATTCGCGCGATACCTCTATGAAATTCGTTCTTACTAAAGTATCTACTTTTGGAGCTGATTTCTAGGTTTGGTAGTCTCTCTAACACTACTCTTACCTTCGCTATGCCGCCCCCAGGGTTCATTCCAATGCCGCTGCCGCGACGGCTGGCGCGGTAACGGCGCGGAGTGCGAGGACATCGACGAGTGCCTCACCAACAACGGCGGCTGTCACCCGCGCGCCACCTGCTCCAACACCGACGGATCTTTCATGTGTCTGTGTGACACTGGGTATAAGGGAGATGGGTACGTGCAAGATTTTGTTACTCTCTAGGAATCTTTATACCTTTGAATTCGAATTAGTTGACTGTATAGGTACAACCACAAGTTTTTTAAATGGTATTAAAATAATAATAAGATAGCATGAAGGAGGGGATAGGTAGTTAAGGGTATAACGGTGCTTCTATTGCGCTACTGCGCGGTGATTGTGTAAAGACTATGATAAAAGGAAGAAAGGACTAACGTAACTTAACTTGTGTTAAAAAAAATTCAAAACTAAACTAAAACTAACTTCATGACATTTTGTGCAAAGTTTTATGACACCAATTTTAAAACTAACTTCATGACATTTTGTGCAAAGTTTTATGACACCAATTTTATTAATCCTACCGTTATACTAAAAGTAAACAGCCTCATTGTCTCCCCCTATATTCCAGATACTCATGCGTGGACATCGACGAGTGTGCCAATGACCCGACTCTCTGCGAGAACGGACACTGCACGAACACGCCCGGCGGGTACGAGTGTGAATGCGACGTTGGATTCACCAAGTCACCGGATGGACGGTCTTGTCTCGGTATGAGTCTTGAATTTTTTGTGTTCCTTTGATTGCCTACTACTTAGTAAACACGCCTTCACGCCTTCTTCAAGCCTAAGTTTGAACATCTCAACCTATTTAGTCGAGTAATTAGAACGAAACCTGCTTAATACTTAGTACTATTAAATTGTTGTCTTACATTACAGATATGGACGAGTGCGATACATTCCACAACGTTTGCGTATTTGGACGATGTGTAAACACTTATGGAATGTTTAAGTGTATTTGCGACAAGGGATACCAATCTGATGGTATTGATAACGGTAAGTAACTATAACTGGATGTTAATATTATATTATTTTCCTTGTTATACTCTGGTGATATGAAAAGTGAAGAGTGGGTACACCAAACTTGCCTAAATTTCGTTTGCGTCTTTTTGTGATGGTTCAAAAATTGTGAATGTGATAAAGGCTTACATAAAAGTCAAGCTATTTGACTCCTATGAAATCACTTGTTCACTTGTATTTCAGCAATGCTAGGCTTCAACTGCACGGATGTGAACGAGTGCCTATCACCACAGTCGTGTCAATACGGGTCGTGTGTGAACACACCCGGTTCCTACGTGTGTAGGTGTCCGCCCAACTACGACCTTGTGTCCGACGGCACTGCCTGCTACGGTACGTATGAATTAGAATTAGAATTCGTTTATTGCAACAAAGTCATAATATGGTACATGTGACGCCCTGCTGAACAGCAAACAAGAGGGCAAGTAGTTGCCAGTTACTTATGGCAAACTTATTGTGTGGTGGGAGAAACTTCGCGGATAAAATACAAATTAGGTCTATTTAACGTGACAACTTCTAATAACTCGTTACTATGTGCTGAAGGCACGAAAACGATGACGTCATTGTTCTGTTACGCTCATTGTCGCGTTCCACAAGCGAGAACGAACGAGAGAGAGACATGATCAGCTAGCTAGAACGATTGGCTCAGTTCGGTTTCTTTCACTCACGGAACATCTTCCATTCCTTCTGTGTATTGTTTGACATTGTCACGTCAAACTACCGTCTGTAAACCGACTTTACAGACCATATTTTTTTTATTCAATCTAAATGAAGCTAGATGACGCTCCGAGTACAATACTAACTTGTATGTTACACTTGCAGACTCCCGCAAGGACCGCTGCTACGGCAAAGTTGAGCTACGCGCCGGCACCGAGCAATGCCACGATAGCGACGAGTTGTCCGAGGACGGCACTATGGCGGCTTGCTGCTGCTCAGTCGGCGCCGCGTGGGGGAACTACTGCGACCCATGTCCCGAACCTGGCTCGGAAGCGTACCGACAACTTTGCCCCGGTGGGCCTGGATATCAACCTGTTTTGGAACCTGTAAGTATTGCGTGACACTTGCGTTCTAAAGGACAATGTACTGGTTGGGCCAGTAAAAAAAAATCACTGTCCAGAAATGAAACATATGCCAGAGTATAGACCTAAACTGTAACGATATTTTATTATATGGAGTTCAAAAAATCGGCTCTGGGAGAAAAAAGATATAGCTTACTAAAGTTGGTATGTTTCATTTCTGGTCAGGGCAATGATTTTTATTTTTTTGGCCCAGAAGTTTTAGGCAGATAGTTGCTTTGTTCTTTAACCATAACTTCCTAATACTATCGATGAAATTCCAGCCATCCTACGTAGTAACCTTAGCCGATATCGACGAGTGCGCGCAGCACCCGGCCCTATGCGAGCACGGCACGTGCACGAACACGTTCGGTTCGTACGTGTGCACGTGCGGCGCGGGCTGGCGGCTCGAGGACGACACACGCTGCGTCGATGTGGACGAGTGCAACGACCCCGGCGTCTGCGGGCCTGGAGTTTGCCGCAACCTGCCCGGGTCTTACGTTTGTCTGTGTCCAGAGGGATACGTACCTATGCCTAGTGGAAGTAAGTTGTATGCTACTGTTATAGACATACTCGGAGAGAGAGTGACAAAGAGAGAGAAATAAATAGTTAGAATGTTAAAAGAGGAGAGAACACTGACAAAGCGAGTTGGGCCGCCGCACACCTGATGGAGCGCAGTGCAGAGCATTGTTGATTGTCATATTATTATCGACATTGTTCTCATTAGAATCAGTTGACACAACATTCGCATAAAGTCGCTTCGACGCTTCGATGCTCATTTGTTTTGTTACGAATAGTACCAGGGTTCTTAAAGATCACAGACTTATTTTCAACCCATCCTCTTTTGCAGAGGAATGCGTGGACGTTCGCCAACGTCAATGCTACATGGAATGGGACGAAAGTTCTGGACGCTGCTCTAACGCGATCGGAGTCCCGCAGACCAAGTACCTATGCTGCTGCAGTGTGGGACGGGCTTGGGGCGCACCTTGCGAGCCTTGTCCAGGAAAGGATGACCCGGAGTTTAAGGTACCCTGAGCTAGGTTTTTTTGAACTGTCTGTGTTAGTTAGTCATGTTAATAGTGGACTGTCTGTGTTATCTGGGCAATAGATTTTGAGCATAGAGTTTAAGAGCCCGTTTCACAGATATACTTTATCTGGCAGATGTTTTATACTTGTCTGTCTAAAACGTCATGTTTTATGAAATAGACATAGGTTTATCTGTCAGTTAAATGTTATCTGTAGGTGGTGAAACGTCTTGCTGAAAGTTTGTACATCTCTGACTATAGAAATATCTAGATCTATTTTTATACAATTTTGCTCACAATCTTTGCGTATTTCCAGGAACTCTGCGGTGAGAAACCTGGCGAGTACAAGAACCCAGTGACGAACGAGACGAAGCCGATCAACGAGTGTGACATCATGCCGCAGCTGTGCAAACCTGGTTCCTGCCACGACACGCCCACTGGCTTCCAGTGTGGATGCGATCATGGGTCAGTATTGATAGCAAACGCGCGTCTTTTGTTTCAATTATTCAAATAATGGTTGAGGAAGCTGCGATTTCGTACGCTTATTGACATGTTTTGAAAAAAAAACACAAGGTCTCAAATTATTATAGCCTATGTGTAATTTATCACCAACTAGAGATAAACCGCGACTTCATACACATTTTTCGTCATACCTTGGAAAAAAAGTAGAATATCTTAAAATAATATAGGCTATGTGTTATTCCGATGTACAAGCTACAATATTACAAAGTTTTGTCAAAATCTATTGAGTGGTTTTCGCGTGAAAGAGTAACAATCATCTTCACATCCATCTATTGACATTTATAATATGAGTATGATTATTTCCAGCATCTTGAAATGATTTTCATTGTTATTAGATACGAGCACGACACGACGTCACACCAATGCCGCGACGTGGACGAGTGCGCGACGAGCCCGAGCCCGTGCCGCGGGTTGGCGCAGTGTGTCAACCTGCCCGGCGCATATCAGTGTCGGTGTCCGCCTGGGTAAGTGCTCATATGAAATAAGCTATTGTGACCATCTTTTGTTCTTTAGGTGCGATATTTTCATTATGTCTTGCCCACTGACATGTTAAACTTATGGATATGAAATACCGTCTGGATCTGCATGCCCCTATCTGGCGCAAAATGGCTACTTTTCGTAGGGTTGTCATATCGATTGACAGGACATCTACCAAGAAGACTATGAGAAAACTCGGCGCAGCCTTGGATGCTGTCATAAACTCATTTGTATATGAAAAAAAGGGACCACTCCAGTCTATTCCTTCCTCATTGGTCTTGCCCTTCTTTTTTTGACGTGAAAACGTCTAATAACTCGATACTACGGGCAGCATGCACGAAAAAGATTACGTCATTGTCCCGTTTCGCAAGCGAGAGCGCGGCGCGAACGAGAGAGAGGCATGATCGGCTCGAGCGATGGGCTCAGTTCGGTCGCGTATTTGACGTTGTAAACCGACTTTACAGACAACCATTTTTTTATGTTACACTATAATATGATATTGATGTTATTCTAGGTACCAACTCACCTCCTCTCTGGACGAATGCGAGGATGTAGATGAGTGTGCTGACGAGAGACTTTGCGAACACGGCGAATGTAGAAACACTGTTGGATCTTATAGGTAAGGACTACATTTAAATTATTAAAGAGGTGAGTTTGAGCCTTCTATAACTCAAAGTCACAGAAGGCTCAAAAGTGCCACCAAGTAGTTCGTGTTTACACTTGACGCTGGCTAGCCAGTTCCTTTGCTCGAACTTAGCCTGACTCGCTGCCGCGTGTCCACTAATTTGTATACACTCTGCAAACTTTATTCAAATAATAAATTCGAATTGCTCTAGGTTTTGAAACGTATTCAAAAAAGTCTCCTTTTTCTCAATTCGTCTGTATCTTTTCTTCTGTCGGAATATGTAAAAAGCAACTATTTGCTTTAGTAAGAACGGAGCTCCTAAATTCCAAATACGTTTCCCCCATAGATGCGACTGTAAGCCCGGCTACACTCTCCGCGAAGGTACGTGCGTGGACGTGGACGAGTGCGCGCGGCCGCGACCGGTGTGCCGCAACGGGACCTGCGAGAACCTGCCCGGGACATACGCGTGTCATTGTGACGAAGGGTTCAAGCAGGGCTCCAATAATGACTGTATCGGTGAGTAATTGCTACTTCACATATATACTTATAAAAGCGGTTAACCAACGAACATCATTGGCATTATAGAACGCTCATTTTCAATGAGTACGGTTTGTTCATTTGTCAAAATATAGACTTACTGCGGTAAAATAGGACTCACGTGGCAGCTAATCCCAGTCGATTAGCTACAACATAATAAGTCCTTTAAAAAAAAAAACAGAATATTGGAGAATCATTATCATCATCAATCATTTAAGAGCTACGCTGTTATCGGTGAAGCTTCTTTTATTTCGTTTACTGGGGAATAACATTGTCTGAGTGGAATGTATTTTGGTACAAACTTGGTATTGGTACAGGTACAGACTTGGTATTTAATTTCTTTAGGCACAGACATGGTACATACCTTCTAGACATACTTCCTAGACAATAATGTTTTATCTTACAATTGAACCTGATTCCCAGACATAAACGAGTGCCGCGAGGGTGGCATGGTGTGCCGCAACGGTCGCTGCCGCAACACAGCAGGCTCGTTCCGCTGCGACTGCGCGCCCGGGTACGCGCTCACTCCCGACGGACGCAACTGCCGCGACGTCGACGAGTGCACCGAGCGGGAACATCCTTGCGGCCGCGACGGGAATCCTTCTTGTACTAATACTAATGGAGAGTGAGTCAGATACCTTATTAATTATGAAACGATAGCGTGTCGCCCTACGCTCATTTAGGGAAGATTGGTGGGAAGCAGCCACTTAATAAGAAGAAATCTTTGGAGAAGCATGGAAGAGGTTTTTGCCCAGCGGTGGAACGAAAGAGGCTAATAACAAAAATGCGCTTTAGATATTTTTAGCTTCATTATAGCAGTTATATATAACTGAATCTTAATGACGTGAATAAAAACCAAAAGAATAGTGATATAATTATTTTTACGTTTTTGCATTTCTCCGTCTCGCCATTATGCTTCTTCTGATCCTATGCTGTTACTGAAGATTCTTCGTTATACTTCCAGTTACGAGTGTAGCTGTGGTCCGGGTTGGCGTCTCGTCGGTCGCCGCTGTGTGGACCGCGACGAGTGCAGAGAAATATCGTACGCCTGCGCCGGCGGTGAATGTCGGAACTTTAATGGAGGGTACGTAGATACACATTTATATTAACATTTTTGTGACTAATGACAGAAAATTAATATTATACCCCACAATATTGCCCTTCAAACTAGTACATGTAGACGTCTCGGGGTTTAAAATAAGGTATGATTTATGGGTTTTGCCGTGGGTAATTTTTATAGTAAGGGTCCCAATATCTTTTGACAAATACATAATGATATCAGGATCAAAACAAACCCACTTATACAGATGATATTGTATTTCCAGTTACGTATGCGACTGCCCGAGCGGCTGGCGCTTCGACTCGGCGGCCGCTTTGTGCGTGGACGAGAGACAAGAACTGTGTTACGATGACTGGGACGGCGGCCGCTGTCATCGAGCTAGACCGTTGACTTTGTCTAAGTCGGAATGCTGCTGTTCTGAAGGTATGTTTAGACATACCTCCTCAGGGAGGCAAGGGCGAGAGAATCGTAATGAGTCCATATCGCTGCCGCCATAACTTTGTAGTGTGGAGATTGGTTTTTGAAGTTTCACAATAATGTCACCGATGATATTCTCTCTCGTGAAAGTTTCTCAGCCCCCGTTCCGCCACATATAGATAAAATTTAACTGACAGATATTTTCTACCTGTCTCTGTCTAAAACGTCATGGTAGACAGAGACAGAGACACAGAAACCACCTACAGAAAGTTTAACTAACTACAGATACACCTAGATAGTCTATTTCATAAAAGATGACGTTTTAGACAGAGATAGGTATAAAATATCTGTCAGTTACATTTTATCCGTAGATAGTCAAACGGGCCCTTAGTTTATAATTAATATTTCTGCCAACATAACTAAAGAGTTAATTATGAATCAAGTAATGTGTTATGTAGGTCAAGCATGGGGTAGACACTGCGAGCGCTGTCCCCCACAAGACTCCGCTGAGTTCCTGAAAGTCTGTAACGGAGGCATGGGTCGACCGAATCTTACACATGTAAGTACATTTGCTGACTCTCTAGTTAATATATCGTATTGTAATATTACAAATCTCAGTATAGTAGAGTTCTATTTCGAAAGACTATTTCAATATCTTAAAGTTAAATAATCTCACAACATTATACAATTTCATTATGATCTGTTTAATAGTTTTTACGTACACGAATAAGGGAACATCCTCGCATCGATATACTACAGTTTTCATAAACACTCTATTACATCAGAGTTGATTTATGATCGTCATTTGTCATATAGGGTGCCTTTAAATTAGTGAACGATAGAAAAGGATATGCATATACTCGTGATAATAAACAACTTTTCGACCTTGGTCCCATAGTAAAAGTTGTTTGTTAACACGAGTACATGCATATCCTTTTCTATCGTTCACTAATTTAAAGTCACCTTATACAGGGTGTAACAGAAAGGGCATATAAAGCCAAAACACAGCGATAGTCCTCATGAAACTGAACAACTTTCCCCAAGGAACATGGGTCGTAACTCGAAAAATTTTTTTGGATCGCCCATACTTACTCGATCAGCTGATCGAGCATTTTGTATGGGGAGGCAAAATTTTTTTTTCGAGTTGCGACCCATGTTCCTTGGGGAAAGTTGTTCAGTTTCATGAGGACTATCGCTGTGTTTCGGCTTTATATACCCTTTCTGTTACATCCTGTATAGCGTTCATCATCACACAACTCAAATTATATCTTCACAACAAATCTTCCTACCTTAGGACCTCGACGAATGCCGTGTCCGTCCGGACGTGTGCCACGGTGGCCGCTGCATCAACACGGACGGCTCGTTCCGTTGCGCGTGCGCCGACGGGTACGTGCTCGACGCGACCGGCTTAGCCTGCGTCGACGCCGACGAGTGCGCGATGGACCCGCGCGTGTGCGGGAATGGAACCTGTAATAATATACCGGGAGGGTACGAGTGTCGGTGTAACCATGGGTTTATACAAGGGCCTGAGCAGGTGAGATTAATTTATGTTCTTTTAATAGTTTGTGAAGTAAAGCTTAAGCTGTGTGGCGCTTAACTTAGTGCCTACGTGATTGCATAATGTAACACATACAAAAACCAATCTATTTGTCCTTTTCGTTTTAACAAAGAATTAGAAAATTTAGGTCAAGTGGTCTTATAGCGTAGCTTAGTGTAATAAATCGATGAGTGTTTTCATGGTACTGAGGCGTGACGGATATATATGTACATATCCGTCATGCCTCTGTCCCATTGAGGTAGGTGAAACCACTTTTCTCCACATGCTAAGATCGAAACATACTTCTTATGCTACATTCAAACTCATCAGTACACAGTAGTTACTCCTACAAGTACAGAGTACTCTATGGATTCGCCTTGCTCAACAATACATACATTTTCAGACGTGCGTGGACATAGACGAGTGCGCAGAAGGCCGGGCGATGTGTACGTTCCGGTGCCACAACACGCTGGGTTCATTCCGGTGTACGTGTCCGTACGGGTACGCACTAGCGGCCGACGGCATCCATTGCAAGGATATCGACGAGTGCGCGCAGCCTGACGTCTGTCCGCATGCTTGTGAAAACATCGTCGGGTCTTATATGTGCAAGTGTCCTGAAGGTAAGTGTCGCTCGAAGGGTTAAATTTATGAAATAAGTGCTGCTAGTAGTCAGACTGGCTCCATAGCTAAGGCAAATCATCAGTATTTGATTGGTTCTACGCAAAATGCGTAGAAAATTAGCCTTATACCTCTAGTATCTTATAGTAGAGACAGTAATCGAGTTAAATATTCAAGGCATTGCAGTCAAATAAGTTGAAAATATTAAACAGTAATTTTTAATAAAGGCTTGGATGTGGTTGTCCCTAAATGATAGTTTAGTTAGAGTGCCAAAAAACAAAAGACTAACGGAACAATGCCAAACCGTGCGAATAGGAAGGAATAGCAAAACAAAACAAATGAGTATCGGAGCATCGAAGTGACTACGAGCGAGAGTTGTGTCAACTGATTTTGAATATTATTGTAACGAGAACAATGTCAATAATAATATGGATCAAAAATGCTGCGCTGCACTCCGTCAGGTGTGCGTTGGCCCTTATCAAAAAAGAAACATAATAAAGAAATCCTTTGTTCCGATAGGTTACCGCCGCACGTCCGCGCCGCACGACTCAGCGGAGGCGTGCGAGGACATCGACGAGTGCGCCGAGCGGGACGACCGCTGCTCGCCCGGCGTCTGCATCAACACCGACGGAGGGTACTCCTGCGACTGCGACGAGGGCTGGGAGCCCAGTGCTGACGAACACTCTTGTATCGGTGAGTGCTTCTTACTTAACTTGATAAATCTGTCGAAATGTAATGTCGCACTACGACTTGTAATGAAATGGTATTAATAAACCATCTTTATCTTTGTTCTGATCGGAGTAATAATTTATTGTTTCTAATTAGATAGTTCTTTTCTCAACTACTAAATGTATTTTTCTTTACCTGATCTTGAAATTACATAAGAAGTACATAAAGGTTTTAAACTATTACATGAAAACCTACGTATAATTTCTATCTTCTTTCCTTTTCTGATTATTCATTCTTCTCTGATATAATATAGATATAGAGAGAGATGTCTTCATTCCTCGATTTGATCGACATGTTATAAGTAAATTCATCGTGTTTTATTTCCCAACAGACCGTCGCACCGCTGCCTGCTACAGATCTTTAG
This sequence comes from Anarsia innoxiella, assembly GCA_947563765.1. Taxonomy (NCBI): domain Eukaryota; kingdom Metazoa; phylum Arthropoda; class Insecta; order Lepidoptera; family Gelechiidae; genus Anarsia; species Anarsia innoxiella. Next base: position 9,633,641 of record OX387406.1, read on the forward strand.
TTTCCGGACGCTGCACCCCAGAGCCATGGCCGAGACACTTCTCTTCTACTCCATCCACTCCTGCGCATGTCACTAAGTATGTACTGGCTGCACTTGATGTGCAAGTTGTATTATAATGCTCAAACGGACAGTAGAGAATGGAGCAGACTAATGTAGACTCTACCGACAAAAGCGACGCTTTTAAATATAATGACAAATTATGAAGAGTGGGCCAAGGTCGAGTCTTAAACTCGATAATTTTAAAGCTATTCATCAATTACTCTTGAAACAGACTGATCCCACGTACGCAACGTACACGCACACACTGTTGTTAGAAGCAGACTATCCCACGTTGCGCGTGACAAGTGTGCTTTTAATCTTTTTTGTATGGAGCAGATTTCGTAATGTATTGTCTACTTTGCGTATATGAGACCAGTCTATTTCTGTACCTACCGTGACTTATAGTTCGTGTAATGACATCGCTATTATTTAAGAAAACAAATAATAATAATAATGAATAATAAACCCGATCAAATCGGGGGCTATTGTTACGGAAAGGCCAAATCAGGAGTACCCTAAAACGACGTGCATGTATGAGGCAATTGATAAATGTGGATGAAGCGAAAGAGGTGTGTTTGGATCGTAGCAAGTGGAAGGAAGTGCTCTCTGCCCACCCCAATGGGAGAGAGGCGTGACGGATATGTATGTATGTACCTATGTAATAAAATAAATAAACCCAAATTGTAACATAATGATTGTTTGCCAGAGCGCAATGTTGCTGTACGCTCGGCGTAGCGTGGGGTCCGGAATGCGAGCTGTGTCCGTTACCAGCTACACCAGAACGACTCGAACTATGCACTCCTGAGAACCTCAATCCTGATTACGGGGAAGGCGGCGAAGATGGACATGGAGGTGAGATTGCACAGGGCTTTTTATGAATTCAAGGGGGGATACTGAGCAAGTATACACGAGGAAAAGACCGAAATGCGCTTGATTGCAATCCCATAATTATTATTGCCAATGTTTCTAATAAATAGTTTAGTTTAAAAGTTTTTGTGACTAACTTATTATTCGACTTAGGGACTGATTCGCCATCTAAAGATAAAATGTATCTGACATATTTTATACCTTTCTCTGTCTAAAACGTCATGTTTTATGAAATAGACATAAGTTTATCTGTCAGTTGAATTTTATCTGTAGAAAGTGAAACGGGCACTTAAAATTGTCGAAGTAAGTTAAATACTTAAAACAAGCTATCTATAAGTTCAATTACCCTTTAAATATTATACCGATATTTAACCAACTTTTCTACAATAGCAAATAATAACCAACTACGATAAATTTCAGGAGGTTCTCACGGAGGACAAGGAGGTCACGGAGGTCACGGCGGCGGCAGCGGCGGCGGAGGAATGGACGGCAGTCTGACCTATGGGGACATTGATGAGTGCGCCGCTATGCCTGGCTTATGTGAGCCTGGTAGATGTGTTAATACTATTGGCAGGTAAGTACTTTAATAAAGATAGGGTAAATAGTAAATAAATAGTTTTATACGAATTTGGATAGGTTTTTGTTCGGTCCTGAGAAGTGTGTAGGTACCTATTCGGTTTCAAACTCAATAACATCGTAAGAGCGCTTGTAGACCGTTTTTTTCGAAAGTTCTTTGACCGCTAAGCGGTGGTGTATGGTTTATAAGGGACGTGTGTACACGCACCGGACATCCATCCGGAAAAAAACAGCTGCCATTTATTTTTTTGTGGGATGGATGTCCGTTGCGTCTTAAGCGCTCTAACATAGTTATAATTTAGTGTGTTGGAAATGAGGTGGTTTCTTCTCTCGGGGTTAACTTAACAACTAGCGCAACACAATGTGCAGTATTTGTTAAAATTCAAGCCTCATATTTACCACCCTTTCGTAATTTCAAACATCCCGCCGCCGTCTACAAAACACAATCTGTCCCCAGTTTCCGCTGCGTGTGTCCGCGCGGCTACAAACCCGCCGGCGACGTATGCACGGACATCGACGAGTGTGCTCGGCCCGGTACATGCGAGCAACTCTGCCGCAACACGCCCGGCTCGTACGAGTGCTCGTGCCGGCCCGGATATGAGCTCGACGAGGACGGTGCCAACTGCCGCGACGCCGACGAGTGCGAGCGAGGGGATCATACGTGTCAACAGACTTGTACTAATACCGAGGGGTCTTATGAGTGCTCGTGTCTGGAGGGGTACGAGAAGAGAGGGGATGCTTGTATTGGTGAGTATGCTAAATGAAAATAAACAAATATTTAATCCTGTAAAATGGGTTTGACATCACTTAGGAAGGGTAATTTTTTAAAGTTAATGCTAGATTCGCAAGTGTGCAGTTTTCCCCAGACAAGAACCTAGCAAGAAACTCTGTCGAGTTGCTCTGTATCTTTAATACGTCGTCAGCACGTGAGAAAAAAATTGATCGTCTTTTAATTACGTGTTTGGCGCGATATTATCACCGCTTCTTAAAAACGGTCTCTAAGGGCAAGTTTCACCACTTACAGAAAAAAATTATTTGACAGATAAATCTATTATATTTTTGACGTGTTATAGTGACAGGTTTAATAATATCTGGCAGATAAATGTTATCTGTAAGTGGTGAAACGGACCTTAAATATCCTAGGTTCTCTTGATGACATCTAGCTAGAGTACGTTTCATAAAATAGTTCCTATGCCGCCATGTTGGCAGCATTAAAAATTTGTACTGCCACTGACACCCTCATTGTTTTCCGCGGTACAAATTTCCAATACTGCCAACATGGCGGCATAGGAACTATTTCATAAAAAGCACTCTATATAACACGACGATTCTCCCCCAGATATAAACGAATGCCACGACGAGGACACATGCCCAACGCCGGGTAAATGCGTGAATTTGCTCGGCTCGTTCCGGTGCGTGTGTCCGCGCGGTTTCCGACTCGACTTGACCGGCACGCGCTGCCTCGACCGCGACGAGTGCGCCGATGGCCGTTGCCAGTCACCTTGCAGGAACTACGCCGGGTCTTACCGCTGCGACTGTCCGGACGGTGAGTGATATATGATTGATATTAATGTAGACTGATAATATATACATATCCGTCACGCCTCTCTCCCATTGGGGTAGGCAGAGACCACTTAATAATACGGATAACTATAAATACAGTCGAGAGCACATCAAGCTTAAGACGGAGAAAACTTTTAGAATGGCAACATAAGAGCAATATTAGCACTATATTGTAAAGGTTTATCTGCTCTCGACTGTAAAACCGGTGTGTGTACGTAGACGATGAATACGTACTAGTTTGCGTATACGTATGAACTGTGTCGTAATTTTGCTCAATCAGTTGTTTTTGGCTACCCAATACACTATTCATCCTACTAAAATTATAACTGTCTGTCAATATTAGTGCCGATGGACGGATGGCTATGAGGATGTATGTTACTCTTTCACGCAAAACTACTGAACAGATTTTTATGAAACTTGTCCAATTGTCCATATTGTAGCTTATAAATTGGAATAACACATAGACTATATAATTTTATGTTATCATAATTTTTTTCGAAGATATATCGTGAAATGCGTACAACATCGCCACCTCTAGTCTATAAATAATTTTGTCACAGGTACAACTCGTTCGTCGAGTGGTATCTGCGTGCCAGAAGACGTGTGTGCCGCGGGTCCATGCGGTTCGTCCCCGTGTTTCCCGATGGGCTCCGTGTACCGCTGCGGATGTCCGTCAGGGTACAACTGGGACGCTGGACATGGGGTCTGCTTACAGGTTTGTATCGTGTGAAAGATGATAGGAAATAAAGTATTTAACAAATATTAACTGATCGTGTCGGAGAGGTCTTTGCTGAGATGATGAGGTTTACGAGACAAATATTACAAGTTCAACATTTGTTTTACTCGCTAATTTCGATCTTAATGAGAAACACATTGAGTAGTAACTCGTATTGTGATATTTTGTTCAGTCTCAAATTTATTTTCAAAAAGTGTTCTCGGCATAGTATTTTGAGTCGACAGCGGAAAGAGCCTTCGCCTTGTAATAGGCTGTCTACACATCAAGGCCGATGACCCGGCTTATTTTCAAATGTTATTAGTGTGTAGACAGTTTTAAAGATCACAAGAAGTAGTCTCTACGACCGGTAAGTTAATCCATATACTGCGTGTTAGATGGGCGGTGGGTGCGCGGCGTCGTGCCTGTTCGGCTGCAGCGGTGGGGGCGGTGGGGGCGGTGGGGGCGGGGGGGGAGGAGGCTGGGCGTGCGGCTGCCCCGCCGGGTACGCGCTGGTGGGCGCCGGCCACTGCCTCGCCGCCGCAGACGCACAGGCAGCGCCGCAGGACATCGGCGACGTACCCGTGTTCCCCGTGCACGACCAGTACCGCCTCGGGGACAACCAGGACCGCGACCTCATCTCCACCGAGGGGTGCTTCAGCTGCAAGGTGCGTGGGACGACTACTACATTATTTAACGAGTCGAATTTATTAGTTAGAAGAAATGAAAAAAAAAGTATAAAAACGCCATCTATTGACTTCTCTCAAAATTATTTAAAGGTCGGTTATTTGCGTGCTTTTATTAGGCTGATCCACACAGAGCGAGCAGCCTTTAGCCAATTAAAAGGAGCCCCTAAGAACTACCGAGTCAATTGGATAGCGAGGTCTTTCCTAAGCGGCCAAACATCTGCCTCGCGAGGCTGCTCGCTCTATGTGGACTCGCCTATTGGCTTAAATATTTAGAGCAAATTGCAAATAGTGCTTTAATTTAATAAACTCCACCCATTTAATTTTGAAATATAAATAAAATAATACATTTAACTAATATTCATATCAACTTCATAGGTGAACGGTAGAAGACGGCGCGCACCCGAAGAAGGTGTCGTATTCGCCAACGGCACTACTGTTGTAAGGAGACAGAGGAGACGTAGTCGACGTAAGTATATACTGCGTGCAAAAAACACTTGCATTTATAGGTTAGCTGTAACTGTAATCGAACAGATACAGTAACGAGGTTTTATTATGTAAGGCAAAAACGTCGCCTTCGTCGCAGGTTCGCAAACCACGTACAAACTATAATAATAATAATAATTCTTTATTCCGTAAAACAAAAGCATGTGGTTACAATCAAGTTTACGACATAGATTGTGAGAGGTACAATAATTGTTGTTACCCTACTCCTTAAACTAAGATTATCTCTTGTAACTTAAGGAGCAGTGTTTTATCGGCATTCTATGCGTAGGAGATACGAATATAAACTAAGTGTGTAAGCGTGAATGAGTGTGCGTGTGTATGTATGTGTTTGTGTGGGTGTGTGTGTGTGTTACTATGTTTTCTTATTACAATGCATGCAACATTTACTGTTATTGCCAATTAATACACGTCTATGTATAAATAACCATAAACAGTTAATGAGTTTTAATTTTAATGACTGGTAGTGTCATGTCATCAGCGTTATGTCATTGTACAGTAATATGAAATATGCTGAGTAGTCATTTTCCCAGTTCTGTCTTTTTTTTGTTTATTGCATTCATTTTGTTGAGCTGGGAATAAATGATTTACTTACTTACTAGTGACATGACGACCTATTTATTCCGTTCAGGTCGGCGCTCGCTCTTAGAACCTGAGGCCGAGCTAGTAATGGTCCGTGTGCGTCCATCACAAACCTGGGGCCGCGCGCCGCTCCTGCGCCTCGTGCCGGCGGTGGGCGACGCACGCGCACACTACCGGCTTATATACGGAGATGATAATAAAGACTTCATATTGAATAAGAAGGACGGAGGCTGGGCGCTCAGAATGAGGAGGCATTTGAAGCCGAATGCTGTTTATGAGAAACAGCTCGAGTTGGAAGCTAGGTAAGATGTAATGATTGTTGTGTCGGGTTGCGGCCACTGCTGGATAAAGCCGCCCCTGAGGATCTTCACAAAATATTTACTTGTTTCTGAAATGACCGTCAAAGTTAATTATATTTTAAATAACGATATGTTTTCTCAAGAATGATTAAGCTATAGAATTGTTAGCTTTAATTGATTTGTTTCCGAGTAAAAAGACTAGTTACAGGGATAGGTTCGTTTTGAGGGAAAAAAATAGAATCACATTACTTACATCGACAGTGGAAACGCAGGGTAGAATGTGTCTAGTAAAAATAAACTTAAGTTACATAAAAGTATCAATTTCTTTAGCCAAATTCCTCTTAACCAATTTGTCCCCAGATTCGTGTCTGCGCCGGAGTCTACATTACCCCGGCGCCGCCGCCGCTCGCCGCCGCCGCCCGCGCCGCTCAAGCTGTACGTCACGGTGCGGGTCACGCCCACCACGCGCTGACGCACGCACAGGTTACCACACATCATGCCACTATTTCATTTCGACATCATTCTTGATTGAGACCAACTGATTCCACTAAAGTTTAAAAGGAGCCTCACAGAATGAGCAGCCTCGCGAGGCAAATGTTTGGCTGCTCAGGAAAGACCTCGCTATCCTATTGATTTGGCTAGTTCTTAGGGCCTCTTTTAATTGGCCAAACGGTTCTCACGAGACTGCTCGCTCTGTGTGTATCTTCCTAATAAGAATAAAATCGGTTGCTCGGTCAAGAACATTATCGAAATAATTTTGTATTATATCGTAATAGGGAGTTAGGAAATAACAAAGAAGTGTAAGAAACTAGCTTTTTTGTCGAATAAAGCGAGTTTCCGGCCGCCCTTTGTGAAACGGTTAAATTAACAAATTGCCGACGAATGCGACACATCACTGCCTTTGAACGAATATCTTTTGAACCCGACACGCTACTGTTTTATTCCATTACTTATAATAATGTTTGTTTTATTCCCTTTGTGTTCGATATATCCGTTTACACTGCCATAACTGTGTTCGAAGATAAAATTATATTCTTTTTATTTGCTAGTATTGAATCTAAATGAGCACTTATTCTCAACTTCAATGATTTGAAGCAAAAATTAATTATGTTTCTAATCCGCAACCTATTTAAATAATACGCCATTAATTTCGTCGATAACCCAGTTCTAAATTATGAAATAAGGCTTCTTAAAAAATATGACTCGACTTTTTATTTTGTACGATTTCGAGATTGATTTTCATTCTTGTATTTCATTTCCGTTTTTATTGGGATTAGTGGCTCATTTTGTTCTATTTTTAAAAATGATTTAAATATCTATGGAATTTATGTACCAGGTGCCATCTGCATTGAGAATAGGTATCACAAACAAGACATGTCTCAAGAAATTCTATAATGAGTAAAAAAGACGGAAATAAAGTCTTGTTTGGTGATACCAGTTTTCTTCAATACAATCAATGTGCGACTGAATTTTTGTTGGAGTCATTTATTTCACATTAAAATAAGCGTAGATTAAATATTATCATCAAAATTAAATCTATCCATATATTTGAGTGATTTTAACACTCCTTTTCTTTTAGAGTAAGTTTGAAATCGTATTATAAACAAAGAAAAGGGACCTTAAGAAATCACTTAAAATATTGGACATGATTTGTTCTTGATTAAGTATGAAAGAATCATTAGTGCATAAACTTGGTTGCACATTGCCAATAAGTCGCGCGGGCGACTCTAGGCAGTATTAAACGTAAGGGTGCCTTCACATTAGCGCGACAGTCGCGCGGCAACGGCACAATAAGTAGCAGTCACGTGGCTGTCGAGCTGCTGTTTCCATACAAAAAAAGTTCTGCCGCGCTGCTGCCGCACTACTTGCGACGTAATGTGAATGCGCCCTAAGTGTGAGTAATGCGTGCTGAATATACTAATAATGAGTGGCAATCTTATTTACGCACTACAGGGGAAACAGTCATTTATTTATTTACTTTTAATGTTGGTCGAGGGCAATCTTGGAATATGGATGTCTTGGGAACGGTGACTATTATTATGGACTATTCCAAAAGTACCTAATGTGACTTTATTATAGCATAATGTTAGCCGAATGTCTAATTAAGGTCTACCACACATAGTTGCGAAATCGCTTCGCGTTGTAAATATCTGAGTCGGGCTCTATAGAAACTCTTTCACGTTGCCAATAACTATAATGCAGTACGAATTCGCAATTGAAAGTGGGCCTTAAAAATAGAAAAATTCCATTATTTTAAAAATATATATAAAAAGAGGCTTAAGTTTTCTCCTGTAGCGTTAAATAAGATTGCAAATTAAATGAGATAGAAATAATGAAACAACGAGTAATCTAGTTATTCTATTTTAATTACAAATACAGCACTTGTTAGGACATCATTTCTATATTTTATACCAGTGTTTGATCTTTATAGGACTATATGATGTATTGCCAAGAATATAGAGTGTTGTTTCACTATATGCCGAAGATAAAGTGAAATAGCACCTTGTATATAGATGGAGCTCGGGTTAAGGGCTGCCTGTGCATTGACCACTGCTTGGACTGATTGTATTCGTTCTAATATCCTTTTTAGACTCTTTTTTTATTTACTTTGACGTCGACGTCAATGATAAAAGTTACAAAAATGTTATATTAAAGGGATAAGTTATATAAAAATCATAATAATTTTTCTCGTACGCCAATACGTAGGCTGCCTTTATTTACTACCACGAACTAAATAACATAATAACTAAATAATACTTACTGTAAGGAAATTATTTATTTTTATTTCCCATATTTTTATTATTATGTTCTAAAATACTTATTTTTGTGAAATAACTTTTATTTTTATACCGTCGTTTTTAGCGTTTGGCCAATTTGTTTAAAATAAGTACAAAGATCAATGCAATAATACTTGTTTTGTAAATATGTGTATACAAGTAAATAAATAATAAATTAATTAAAATTATAATAAATATTTGTGTTAGTAGTTAAACTACTTTAAGAATTAAAATTAGTTTTAACAGAAATAAATGGAGCAGGAGAATTACGTAATAAATTTTAATTCAAATTTGTTTTTTTTTTTTAAATCTTTAATCCCTAGTTGTACGGTCGTTGTTACGTTTGAATACAGTATGGAATCTTTAAAGATATGTTTAGTAAACACTCTCACTGTATACGATAAAGTAAACAAGTAGTTATTATGATAGCGCTATGTGGCGACGACGGTCGGCGTTTGTCGCGGGACCCTCAGATAGCTCCAAGATCTGTTAAATGGGGACAGTGTTTGCCACGATGATCCTCCACTTATAAAACATGGCGGCGGCGGCTCCATTTGCCCGGTCACTTCGCGTCGACTAAATCCCGTAAGTGGGGCACGCCGTTCAGATAAATCCCCATATTATTGTTATTGCCTGCCCGACGATCCAAACCTCCTTTGTATACGATCCGCTCCTACGGTACCAAACTAGTATAAACTGTTTTTTCTATCCCTAGTTGGAAGATAATACTGGCCTACTTTGTAGATACTGTTTCGACTTCCATTTATTACGTAACGGAGGTACGTGTTCCTACTTACCTCTCTATCTACATCTTTTGTCGGGTGTAACCGGTCTACTCCACTCTGAATGACATGAATAATATTCAAGAATATTAATGTAAACCTATAACCTTATGTACCTAGATGGTATCTAAGTGAGGAAGATAAACAAGTTCGCTTCTACAACAATAATTTATGACAAACGTGCTCAGATTGTTTATTAATTTCACTAACGTTTACTCGGAGCTAGCTGATGAGTTAACCTCGGAAAGTTGAGCATCGTTCGATATATGATTTATGCTTTCAGAATAATTAAAACTTTTTAAAGACTGATTATTATCAATGCCATTAACACAGTGACAATCTATTGATCACATTAATGTACGTAATGTCATGTGTCGATTTCTTTTACGTCTTATTGACAAAAAACACAATTAAAAACACCAAAATAAAGGAGTATGAATGAATATAAACCGAGACATATAGATAATTCGTTAATTTGTGTGATAAGTGAAGCGCAAGCATAATGGCGCCGCCTAAGAAGCCCGAAGACCAGGCGTCGTGCGAGATGAACTCGTTTCAGTACTACAAGCTGTGCGCGATGGGCGGCGCGATGGCGTGCGGACTCACGCACTGCTTCGTGACGCCGCTCGACCTCGTCAAGTGCCGACTGCAGGTCGACCCCAAGCACTACGGCTCCATCTTCAAAGGCTTCCGCGTCTCATATAAAGAGGGTGGCGCTGCAAACCTCGTAAAAGGTTGGGCCCCGACGCTCTGCGGCTACTCGTTTCAAGGCGCAGTCAAATTTTCCGGCTACGAGTTCTTTAAACATAAGTACGCGCAGATGGCCGGCGAGGAGAACGCCTATATCTACCGCACGTTTTTATTCTTGGCGGCGTCGGCCACGGCCGAGATGTGCGCCGGGTTCTTCCTGTGCCCGTTCGAGGCCACCAAAGTGCGGATGCAGACCACGCCCGGCTACACGTCCCAGATGAGGAAAGCAATGCCGCATATGATGCGGTGCGAGGGCTTCGGTGTGTTCTACCGCGGCCTTATTCCGCTGTGGTGCCGGCAGGTGCCCTATACCATGATGAAGTTCGCATCGTTCGAAAAGGTTCTGGAGTACCTGTACGCCAAAGTGACGCCAAAGCCGCGGGAGCAGTGTAGCAAGGGAGAGCAGTTGGTGGTGACGTTCGCAGCGGGGTACATCGCAGGTGTGTTGTGCGCTATCGTGTCGCATCCGGCCGATACCGTCGTGTCCAAGCTTAACAAGAACCCGGGATCATCCATCGGCGGTATTCTATCGGAAGCCGGGCTCTTTGGCATTTGGCGCGGGCTATTAGCGCGTATCATCATGATCGGCACGCTCACAGGTCTACAGTGGTTCATATACGACGGTTTCAAAGTGTTCACAGGCATGCCCCGCCCTCCTCCCGCGAAAATGCCCGAGTCACTTAAGAAGAAAGGATATAAGGACTAGCGTGGGAAGACTTAACTTGATGCCTTTTGTTACTTGGACTGGTGGGTGCATTGATTAAAGAGGGATGATGACTACATTAAAATGGCATTATGATTACTCCGTCTTTTAGATTGTCAAAACATATTGGACACACATTTTTTGCCTCATCAAATACATAAATAAATACAAAGATATAAAGCATCAAAGTTTCAGAGTGGGGGCTTTTCACGTCACTTCTAGATAAAAATTGTACTTAGGCGTGACGGTATGAGGAACTTTAACCCAGTGTATCTTTGTCATTGTTAGTTCAAGAGAAAAAACAAAAAATACGTATCCAATATTTTTAAATAATCTAAGTAAAATGGAATAAATAAAAATGTAGTCATCATCCCTATTATTTATAGCGGAATCTAGGACGCTGACGAAATCAAAATGCCTATTTTAGATTTTAGACATTCGTTTTATTAAAACGTCTTGTGTGTTGATCTGATTGCTTTGACTGTTTTTTGGTTATTAGCTATTAGTGGAGGTGGAAGTATGTACAAATTAAAACGTATTTAACTTTGTATTACCTAATAAACAAGTCTTAACTACTCATAATGTTTTAATAATTTTGCAATAATAAATTCTTCTATGTTTTCTGAGAATTACGACGAAATCTATTCTACGAATATTTATCATATAGGTACTTAAACTAAAATGAATCTTGACACTTATGGCTGTATTTAATAAACAGATTTTTAAATTACTCCTTTATAACTTTCTTCTAAGTTTATGGAGCTCATAAGTTACGAAACAAAGAGCGAAATCTAGTCGACGAGTAGCTTCTTTGCACATTAGCTTTCAGCCAGGAATATAGAGCAAAGTTATCCGTCTTCCTAAGCCGGCAACTGCTTTAATCTTACTTCATAACTTGTACGAGTTTCCTGAACATTCGTGCAACTCGCAAATCAAATAACTTGCAAGCTAAGAATCAAATTCAATAAACTAGTGGCGGAATAATTGAAAAAGTTTGTATTTGAGCGGTCCTAGTTCGAACAACAGTTTAGAGGGAGCGGGGGCGGCGGCGGTCGGCGCGACAACAGAACTGAATTAAGACATTCAGACTGTTGGAAGTTTGTAAAGTACGCGACGTTCGCTAACGTTTTGTTGGGAGATGGAACTGCGATGTACACTTCCTCTGCCGACATATTGCACTTCGTACAATACTGACAGATGTGGACGTATGATAGTCAGCTAATATTGGTGTAGGTAATTACTTGACATTTTAGTAATAAACTTACTTAAACTCTACCTTATGAATTAGTGTGTTTTAACTAGGATTCAAAATTCATTAGTGGCTAAACAAACTTTTAGGCTCTAGGTTAGTCGTTTTGCGTATTTAAGAATCAATTCATATGATTCACATATGACATCTTTAGAAGCAAAACCAAGTGCATATTGCTTCGTAGGCGATTTGAACGAGTGAGTGCATACGATTAGAGATGAATGGTGGTCGCATCTGCGGCCGACAGTGTCAAATGGAGATAGAAACGTACTAAAACCTAGCCACAGTGCGGAACTTTCCATTTTGAAATAGCACTCGGGATTTATTCAGAAAGTCGGTTCCAGTGAAGTGGTTAGGAAAAAGTTGTGGGTAGTCGGGTACCCGCGGCAACCGGGGGAAGTGTTTCTAATGTAATTTTTAGTTTGATTGAACGTTTTGTTGATGGTTATATTTTGTAGCTACGTTTTGCAACGTTTTTTATCAACTTTAGTAATTTTGTCCATTGAAGGAGAGTATTATGTCGTCATGTAATAGATGGTACCTATAAACTAATGACTTTCAAGTAATGAGATTCTCGGAAGAAAATATTACGATTTTGGTAAGTAAGATATAGGTACAGGTGACTTTAAATAAGTGAACGATAGAAAATATTACGATTTTGGTAAGTAAGATATAGGTACAGGTGACTTTAAATAAGTGAACGATAGAAAATATTACGATTTTGGTAAGTAAGATATAGGTACAGGTGACTTTAAATAAGTGAACGATAGAAAATATTACGATTTTGGTAAGTAAGATATAGGTACAGGTGACTTTAAATAAGTGAACGATAGAAAATATTACGATTTTGGTAAGTAAGATATAGGTACAGGTGACTTTAAATAAGTGAACGATAGAAAAGGATATGCATGTACTAATGATAACAAACAACTTTTACTATGGGGCCCAAGTTCAAAATCATAAAAAAAAATTATCCCCCATACTAACAGCTGATGCATCTTGTATGGAGAGTTCAATTTTTTTAAAAATGATTTCGACCTTGGTCCCATAGTAAAAGTTGTTTGTTATCACGAGTACATGCATATCCTTTCCTATCGTTCACTAATTTAAAGTCACCCTATACAATAGGTAAAGTAAGAATCTTCTTTTATCTTAATAAACTCAACGTACTCTAAAACAAGAACTAAAAACATAAAATAAACCTTTTATTAGTCTGAAAACTTGTACAAGAAACGACCAAAGGAAAAATAATTTCTTACAAAATGTGAAAGAAAGACGCTGCCAGCTTGTCTTTCAAAGGCTTTCTTTTTGTAAAAGCGCCGGAATATCCGCCTAGGGGAATCTACATTTGGTTTTATCACAATGCTTATGATATTATTGTTTTTGTCGTTTCGAGACACGCCGGCAGCGTGTCAGGCCAATTCAAAGACAAAGCGCCACAGTGTATCTTTACACGAACCACTTCGTACGACTTTTCACCCCTCCATAACTCAAAAGTCCTTTAACGTAAAGACATAAAACTACGCATGTTTAATCATATCCATAACGACACGAAGAAGCCCAAATTTCATGAAGATAGCTCAAACGGTTAAGAAGATATGGAGTTCCAAAAATCGCAAAATATGTTATTGACTGACTGATTAAAGTAGCAAAACCTAACCTACTTCCAGATGACCTAGAAGGTTGAGATTTGGAATTCAGCTTTATAATTACATTTGACCGTAGGAAAAAATCCAAAAATTTAAAAAAGTCAAATTTTTTTTTATCCCCATACAAAAATTTTGCAATACGCACTAAAAATGATATAAAAAATTATACAATTCTTTTAGATTTAATTTAATAACAAGGGCATGACTTGATACATAAAGATAGGTTAAAATTAACAAAAAAAAATAAAAAAAAATAAAAATAAGAAATAAAATGTATCCTCCTCTTAGGATCGAACCTCCGACCCGAAGACCTCTTACTTACCGCATAACTATTGCGCCAACCATAACTGTTGATAATACTACGAAATTTAGATCTGCTTATTCAAAGTAGCTAATCTGTCACTCCAGCTAATCAAACAAAAAACAAGCGATATACGATCTTTCATTAGATTTATTTGAAGATAGATTATAATGAACAAAAAAAAAAGAAATAAAATGTATCCACGTAGGATCTAACCACCGACCCGAAGACCTCAGGTATCTTCTTACTTGGCGCTTAACTATTGCGCCAACCATAATTGTTAATTATTATAATTGTATTACGAAATTTAGATTTGCTTATTTGATACTCTGATCTAAATTATAAACGTTAAGTATATTTATGTTCATTGTATGTATGTAATGTAACATATCGCCACATATTATCGCAGAAACGTAGACTGGTTCGGATTTAAATTTTATAGATGGCGTTACGTGGTAGTGATTTATAGTGGTAAATGTATCAGAAAAGTAATAAAAAATTAAAACTTATTAAATTAACAGTTATCGAGACACAATTTATATTTAACAAAAAAGAAAAAAGTTGAGAAATTTAATTCGTTCAAATGGGGTCGAACCACCGACCTAAAAATATCGAACGAAACATTTCATCATGACGCTTACCATTAGGCCAGCTAATACCATGCCCATGAAGTTGAGAACTAGTTAGTATTGATTGACTGACTATTTAAAGTAGCTAATCTTAACCTACTTCGAAATGACCTAGAAGGATGAAAGGGGTTTGAAGATTTTGGAGTGGAGAGTGCTCTACAACTTTTTTTTTTTAAATTTTCCGAAAGTGGCGGTAGTCAATGAAACCTTCACTAATCTATGGTTCAGGTCAAAACAAATAGAAAAAATAGATGACAAAAAAAATGATAAATCGTCACGTTTCCGAGGCTGTCAAAAATAGACTAGTGGCGCCAGTAACTATTGGAACAAGAAAAACTGTGTTTTAGTGTTATTAAATGGCACATATTATATTTGAAATTGATACTAGAAGATAAATAAAGTATCCTGGCTTATTTTAGCAAAGCCCCTCCCTCCCCCCAAGATGCTCAGATTATAATTTTTATTATTTTAGGTATAAATATGGTGGGAATTTATAGTTGTTGAAAAATAAGAGTTTTTGAAACAACCTATGTCAACCAACTCCCAAAAGCATGGCCCCCTCAAGTACTCCCTACCGTTTATTTTGTTACTGCGCTGCTCTGCATACGTGCTAAATGGGGTACTGGAGGGCGGGACGTGGCTGCGCGAGGAAGATGCGCTTCGAAGATCTCGAGCTATGTATCTCGATAATATAAAAAAACATAGCTTTGCTCGATAGCTCGCATCCATAGTCCGAATCTATAGCACACATCCATAGCACGCATCCTTTTATGTGAAAAACATAGCTTAGCTGAATCCATTTCCACAATACAATGAATATAATTGGTGGATTTCAAACGCATCCGTAGCAACGTAGCATAGCACATCTCTGGTGGAAAAGCACACTATATCTCGGAAACGTCACGCTTTATCAATTATTTTTCATCTACTTATATTTTCGATTTGTATTGACTTGAATTATCGATTAATGCAGGTGTTTCTTAGACTGCCGCCATTTTTGTGGAAAAAAGTACCATACACATGTTTAGGTAGGACATTATATTCAAACCCCTTTTGGAATCCAGCTCGGTAATTACGAGTAAGCAAAGGAAAAATACATTTGCTTACTTTAGGTATTTATACAACCCGTTCACTATAAGTTTGCCGCTGTTGTCTCACTCACTCAGTCCTAGTTCCAGTGAGAAAACGCTACACTGACGTCATTAGCAGCAAACTTACGTTGTACTTCTATAGTGCGTTTTTAAGAATATCTATGAAACGCATGCACTATACGACGCAGCGGAAAAGCAAAAAACAGAACTAAATCTTACTACTTGCCTAGTTCTCTGTACAAAAAGTAATGATATCCCACCAAAAACATAAATGTGAAAAAGGGTGGCCAATTCAATATAAAAATTATGTTGAAAGCTTTGCCGTAAAAAGTATGGAGATCTAAATGAGTGCCAATTCATAGGTATGCAAAATCGGAATATGAATTTTTATAGAAAAAAAAAAAATGCCTATTATGCACAAGTATTAATAAACTCTATTTCTTTGCTTTGTAGGATAACTTAAAACAATTGCTGTTATTAAAAATATATAAGATCTTATAGGAGGTTAGTTTATATTTGGCCAGTTTTCATCAGAATTAAAGTTGTGAATAATAAATAAAATGACTGATTTAATGAAAACTAGCCAAATATAAACTAACCTCCTATAAGATCTTATATATTTTTAATAACAGCAATTGTTTTAAGTTATCCTACAAAGCAAAGAAATAGAGTTTATTAATACTTGTGCATAATAGGCATTTTTTTTTTTCTATAAAAATTCATATTCCGATTTTGCATACCTATGAATTGGCACTCTTTAGATCTCCATACTTTTTACGGCAAAGCTTTCAACATAATTTTTATATTGAATTGGCCACCCTTTTTCACATTTATGTTTTTGGTGGGATATTTACTTTTAGCAAAATGTATGCGAGAGAATGAGCTGCTTCAATTGAAATTTTATATGACATTTTGTTGCTTTCGGCGAAAATGAAATGAATTTGTTTTCGATATTGATATATTGTGTCATTAATTTGTATTATGCGATGTCCGATGAACTTTTTGTAAAATATGAACAGCTGTGCAGTATATGTCGACTCTATTTTGACTCGTACCCACTTTTGATGTCGTACCTTGGTTTGATTATCTTTTTTGACAACAAAGGGAATTGACGAAACACTAGAAGATGGACAGTAATGAAACGTAAACATTTTGTACTTACTAGATAGAGGCCCACATATCGGCTACATATGGGCAAATACATTCATTTCATAACAAAGATAATAACCGCAAAATTACCAACGAACCTTAACGACCGATTCAAACTAAACCAACATTCCTCTAGAAGTGACTTCTTAAAGTTTCCTAAACGACATTAAAGTAGAAATTTTAGAAATTATCTTATTTGTCGGGCAACTTAGTAGCTTGCTAGAGCAGGAAGTTTGTCGACGTTTGAATGCGAGTGGATGAGATGAGAAATAGTGTCTTATAGCCGAGTTCTCAAAGTAAATGTATGTGCCGGTGCAGGCAGTACAGAGCTGGCTAAGTTTGATTTGGCGGAGGTATAACTTCCTCTGTAGGAACTGTTGAAATATGGCACTGGACGGCTTTATACTAGGTAGTTTATGCTGGTTGTAGGTACCTGGACTTTACGTTTGTGACAAGATATTATCCTACTCCTACTTATACAAGGTGACTTTAAATAAGTGAACGATAGAAAAGGATACGCATGTACTCGTGATAACAAACAACTTTTCCTATGGGACCAAGGTCGAAATCCCAAAAAAGAATTGTTCCCCCCATACTATCAGCAGGCGCATTTTGTATAGGGAGTTCAAAAATTTTTGAATGATTTCGACCTTGGTCCCATAGTAAAAGTTGTTTGTTATCACAAGTACATGCATATCCTTTTCTATCGTTCACTAATTTAAAGTCACCCTACATTTAAATGTGAATGTTTGTGCCGATGGACGTTTGTTACTCTTTCACGCAAAAATTACTTAACAGATTTTGATGAAACTTGGCAATATTGTAGCTTATACATCAAATTAAGACATAGGCTATATAATTTTAAGATAGCATGTTTCTTTTTCAAGATATGACGATAAATGCGTAGGTACGAAGTCGCGGACAGCTTCTAGTTCTTACTATGTTGTTAGATAACTAAGATATGCTAAAGTAGTTTAACACTCATATTTTTTGTAGAAACTTAACATTTTTCACGGAATAATTTGAAAATAAATAAACCAAATCCTCCTCAATTTTCTATATTATTCAATTGAAACTACCTCGATAAAATCTTCAAACTTACAGCAGCACGTTTTAAATAAAGCAATAACTCCAACGATTATATTATTTATCATTTCTATTTAAATATAAAATGAAAACACCGAGGTGAAAGAACAAATTAAAATATTTCGTTCGTGATAATAAATGATTGAAAGATTCAGACAGCGATGTTTAATCTACTAATTACGTTAGAGTAAGGACGAGGCAAGTGAATAGAATTGTAATTTGTGTAGTCAAGTTTGTGTCACTATCCGAATTTGGAAGATATTCTATTGTTATGATTTTTTTATAGGCTGGTAGGACTTCACTACAGTGAACATACCATTTGTGAAATTATACAATACAATACAATACAAATATTCTTTATTGCACAAAAAGATATAAGGTACAGACACAAACAAGAATATAAGAAGCAACAGGCGGCCTTATTGCTAGGTAGCAATATCTTCCAGGCAACCTTAGGGTAAGAAATAGCGAGAAATAGGTAATTAAAGTGTGTTACTTTACTCTTTCTTTTTTATTAGGTACCTTAACTTACGAGTTTCTCTTTTTTTTCAATTATTATAAGGAGAAGCTCAATAGAGAGTAAGACAGAGTGGCGAAGACTCTATCGACATTAACAACGCTCTTTTTAATGATGAGTATGAGGACTGATAATATTAAGCTTTCATTTATTTAAATCAGTAAGCGCCAAAACACACGGTGAAACGCAACTGCAACGCAACTGAAACTGCTAGTTAGTAGAAACTGAAACGAAACGTTTCAAACTAGTTGCAACTCAATAGTAACTAGCAGTTTCAGTTGCGTTGCATTTGCGTTTCACCGTGTGTTCTGGGTCTTCGTAATATAAATCAAACGACAGAACAAAGAAAATGTCACATCTATACGTTTTCTACAATGAAGTGAATTAGTCTGAAAATTGCGGCTCCAGCTTAGCTTTGAGATAAGTCTCCGCGCAGTCAGATAACCACTGATGCTGTGACCCTGGCTTTAATTACAGTAATGGATTTTAAAGTATCCAACACGTAATTTAAAATTATTTAATACCTTTTTCATAACAAAAGGACTGTAGAATTGTTGACTGAAAGATGTTCAAATCCATAGTTTCAAAATGTTTTTTTTTTAAGTTAGTACCTAGTTAACATACATACATATCCGTCACGCCTCTCTCCCATTGAGGTAGGCACAGAGCACTTCCTTCCACTTGCTACGATCCAAACACCGTACCCAGTCCTGCCTAGTTAAATTGTAAGTAATTTTAAACGTATAGATCATTCACCCCAAATTCAGTGTCCCCTAAAGGCAGTGATACTACACCACTCTAAAAATACCCGCCCTCTAGTGTAAAATACCAAGCGATCTCATTTTGGTACCCAGCTTCATTACCTACTCAATTTTTCTACTCTCATCTCCATAATTGTGTTCCCGACAAAAAGTCTCAACCTTGAACTTCAAAGGGTGCGTTTTCCTTCGAAAATTATCATAATAAACTGTGTGGATAGGAAAGCAAGTGAATTTCACACGCTAATCGCTCCCCGAGGGAAGCAATATAGCGGGAACTCGGAGGTTCTCTCCCTAAAACATAAAACACAGTATAATACCCGGTCATTATTCACAGTTTTCCCGGATTTCAGCTGTAATGACTGTGTTTGGAATGGAATTTCTTGAAAATCCCAGTTTCGAGGTGCTGACTGAGATTCGTGAGTTGCCACTTGCGGCTCATTTGGGGTTTCAGGAAAACTTTATTTTGTAATAAGATCCTATTTTTCAAAGGTGACTAATAGTAGAAGTTAAATTATATTTCATTTGATTATTTAACAAAACAAGTTCTACAATCTTTTATCCTTAGTAAAGCAATAATTACAACTTAAATTAAGGAAACATTAAACAGATTGTAATTTCTATGAAAATTAGTTTTTCTGTTTCAAAGGAACTTTTCCAATGTTATTACTGTTTTGTTTCAGTTTTTATTATTTTTAGTATTTATTAATTTTGCGGAACAGTGGAGATAAAGAACACTGTAAAGCAGCAACTAATCTTAAAATGCAGCAAAAAGCTATTAGTTGTAAAATGTCGTGGCGTTTGTAAAGTTAACGTCCGCTAAGTCAAAATATCTCGGTTTGAATTTGACATTGCGGCTGATTGCCAGTGCGCCCATAGCCTCTACGTCAATCAAACTGTAGAATACGGAATTTTGGGACGTTGGGCTACGAAACCAGCAAATATTTTCGGAATTAGGCTACCATTACTCGATTGAAAGAAAATTCTTCTTCTGCTTTTCTTAAACTACAAAATAGTAAACTACATTAGCTTGTCAAAAACATGAAAGAAATATGATTTTGTTGAGACTAATTATTATCAATAATTTGTTCATATTATCTTATACTAACGACTTTTAAGTTCAAAATTGACAATTGATAGTTAACCCAACTAAATCATACGTCATTAATCACATTGCAAAACCACTAAAAAAACAGTATATAATAGTATTACGTTTTTCACGTATTGCCTACTTACTTAAATACAGTAGGCGCCAAATTTGAGTCAACATCTATTAATGTAATTGTATCTACACACCAAAGCCGCCAGCATGCCGCCGGGCTAGGCCAGCGGCTGGCAAACGAATGGCAGCTGTCAAAAAAGCCGGCGGCTTTGGTGTGTAGTACCATTACGTAACATATCGAGATCAGCTACACAATTGAAAGGAGTTCAAACTAGCAATTTGTGTTGTGATGTTTTTAAAGGAAAATTGGCTCTACCGGGCACCTGCGAGCACGGACATCGCCGGCTTCTACAACAAAGGATACATTCACACTGAACACTATTGTACCTCTAGATTGCATCTAGGTATGTATTGAAGAATACACTTTTTTTACTTATTTTAGTAGTAAATTACCTCCATATGTCTAGTATTAAATGCTATTTGTATAAGTATCTGTCGGAGCAGGGGGTGTAGGGTTGTTGGAAACACGATTATTTATGTTCATTATAATTTATTTAAATATAATTTTAAAACAATAATTATAATAATTCGAAATAAATAGAATGCAAAATCGACTGTAGAGCTCAACGCCGTAACGTAGAATGGGCTCGTACGGTGCTGCATCGCCTTATATCGTAGTCGCTTGGTGGGGACTCGGGCGGCCGGCGCGTTCGGGTGGGGTAGTGGCCTGTTCGCATTACGTCACGCGGTCTTTGTAAGCAATATGCGCGCGCGCCGATACGGCCATACTGACAGTAGGCGCGTCCCGGCGCCTCATTTACTATTTGTTGCCTGTAAATAAGGAGAATCATTAATCATCGTCAATGATGGTGCACATTTAATGCCGTATAGAGATAACTCCACATTAAACACATCACCACTTCACGTAACAAACATTGTAAACAGCATCATATATCTCGTAATTAAATTCACACCCTATAACCTCATAGCCTCAGCGCTAATTTTGGTTTAGGTATTTCATCAAAACACGTGCATCACATGCGACCTCATAGCCTCAGCGCTAATTTTGGTCTTATCACATGGCTAAGAAATTAGTTACTACTGGTTCCTTGCCTCATCGGATAAATAAGATGCTTGACTGTCTTGACCGTCTTCATTCATTGCCGATATGGCCACATGACTCTGTATCCCAAAATGAGGTGCCGGTCTTAAGTGTTCATGGCAAACTTTCTTAAATCGTCCACGGCCATTTATTCTTCTGACCTCGTATCTATCGTGAGGCAACACCTTTTTTACTTCATACGGCCCATCATATTTTTGGCTTAGTTTAGTTCCTGGCCTAGGAGGTTCCTTTAGGAGAACATATTCGCCTTTTTCAAATCTTTTGACTTTTGCCTTGCCTTTGTCATACCGCATTTTATCTTTTTCAGCTAGCTCGGTCATCCTTCCAACCACTACTTCTTTGAGAGTTTCTGGATTAACACGTTCATTTACTTCATCAATTATTCGTAGTAGCTGCGGTGGTACACATCCTCTTTTGCCCGTTAACATTTCAATTGGTGTTTGTCCTGTAGCTTTAGATAGAGTGCAGTTGATCGCTAGTTGCAATGTGCCCAATGATTTTTCCCAGTGTGCTTTTTGTGTGTTTTTAATGACAGTCAATCCATTTTTAATTATTCTCATGGTCCTTTCCACTTGACCATTAGCTCGACTAGTGTACCCTGAGCACTGATGCAGGTCAATACCATATTGTTCACAATAATTTTTATAAAGTGAGACAAAAGCTCCATCGCCGTCCACTATAATGCGTTTAGGCGCCCCAAACAGAAATATTAACTCTTGCAGATGTTTCAATGCACTTGTTTGACTTTTACTTTTGGCATGTTGGAGAAACACAAATTTTGTGTAGGAGTCAATTGCAACAAAAACGTATTCTTTTTGTGAGGCATCGCCACTCAGTTTTCCCGAAATATCTATGTGAATTGTGTGGAAGGGCTCGGGTATCTTTTCAATGGGGTGTAACTGGCTCTGTGTAGCTCCTGATGGTCCTTTCATAGTTTTACATATAACACAATGATCGACGAAATATCTGACAGTGGTGGTCATCTTGGGAAACCAAAAGTTTTCTTTTAGTTTTGCCAAAGTCTTCTCCCATCCCATATGTTTCAGGGCTTCATGATACGTATTAATCAAACTCCATTGATATGATTGGGGTACGACTTTTGTTAGTTTTAGTTTATGTTGTTCCGTTTCTTCTTTGTGATGTAAAATATTTTCCTTCAACACATAGTCCTGGTGCAGATAGCGGTTAGTTTGGATGTCGGTAATGATTTTTCTCAGCTCTGGATCTCGCCGCTGTTCGATGGATAACCAGTCATCATTTGTGGTAAGGTTCATAACAGTTTGTAGAGGATTACGACTGAAGAAATCAGCATGTTGCAGTTTCTCACCTTTGCGATACTCAATATCAAAGTCAAAATTTTGTAAAAAGGCCCACCATCTATGAATTCTTGGTAGTAATTCTTGTTTATAGCGTGAAGCCTTTACTGCATTACAGTCAGTTATAATTGTGAACTTTCTACCATATAAGAAATGGCGAAAGTGTTTGATGGCTCGCACGATCGCTAAGGTTTCCAGCTCATAGCTGTGGTACTTCGACTCAGCCGGCGTAGTTTTCATGCTGAAATACCCAATAACATGACGGTTGCCTTGTTTGATTTGTATCAAGACTGCTCCAAGCCCTGCTGCACTAGCATCAGTGTGTAGCTCAATCGGTAAACCTTCTTGGAATATCGTCAGTAATGGAGCAGACGTCAAAAAGTTAATGATTTTATATCTCACAGACTCGTGTTCTGCTGTCCACACCCATTTAGCATCTGTTTTCGTCAAGTCATATAATGGTATCATTTCTGTTGCGAAATTCGGTATAAATCGTCTAAAATATCCCGCAAGTCCGTTGAATTGACGCAGTTGCTTAACGTTTGTTGGTGGCAGAGATCTGGCTAAAGCTTCCACTTTTGCTGGACTCGGTCTTACTTTGCCATCGCTTACTACAAATCCCAAATATTCAACTGAAGTTTTCAAGAATGAACATTTTTTTGCATTCATTGTAAACCCAGCCTTAGAAAGAGTTTCAATCACTTTTTCGAGCTTCTCAAAACCTTCTTCTGTTGTTTTGCTAGGTATCAGTACATCATCCATGTAGACAAGAACCTCTTTGTTGAGTAGATTACCGAGTGCCTTATTGATAGCTCTTTGGTAGACGGCTGGAGCGTTAGATAACCCAAATGGCATGGTCAAATATTCGTAGTGGCCATCAGGAGTTATAAAAGCCGTTTTTTCTATTGAATCGGATCTAATGGGTATCTGGTGGAAGCCAGCTGCCATGTCCAAACTTGTAAAGAATTTAGCATCTGCAAGGTAATCTAATTGTTCTGATATTAAAGGTAATGGATAATGATCTCTCACAGTATTAGTGTTTAGCTCTCTGTAATCCACACATAGTCTATCTTCACCGTTTTTCTTTTTAACCATTATGATCGGACTGGAGAATGGTGAGTTGCTCTCACGGATAATGTTGTTCTCTAAAAGCTCTTTAATAATTTTTTGTACTTTTGCGCGTTCCACTGGTGCTAATCTGTATGGCCTCCTGTTGACAACTTTATCTGGATTCTTCAATCGTATTGTCAGTTCACCTGTTGTGATACGTTTGTTGGTTGCACCTTCCGTGAACGATTCTTTGTATTTGTCCAAAATAGAGATCAATCTATCCAAGTCTTCTTTTTTATTTAAGTCAGTGTTTATGGTTTTTGTTGTTATTTGGAAAACGTCCTTGTCAACGCTGGGAATCGTTTCTTGATGTTTTGCTTTTAGTACCACACCATCACTAGTAAGTGTAATTTCAATTCCTGGCCGACTTAGCAAGTCTTTACCAATTATGACGTCAACAGAAATTTCATGATCCAAAACTACATGCAGATTAATTTCTAAACAAACATCATCTACTTTGCACGTTGTTTTTATCTGACTCAAAGAAACTGTAGTAGTCGTGCCAATTCCTTTAAGATGAGTAGTCTTTGTTATTCGTGTTCCAGGGATAGTTAGTGCTAGGGATTCTTTTATTAAGGAACAGTCGGCACCACTATCAAACATTCCTTTGTAAGACCTATCGCCAATGTAAACGATTATACAATTTGAAGGTCCCTCACCTTGTTGACAAATGTTCACATTCTTCTCTTTTTCAGCACGCTGTCTTTTGAAACAGGATTCAGTTGAATGTCCAGGTATAGAGCAATATGAACACTTCCGCTTTTCTTGGTTCTTGTCAGTAGTGTGAGTTCCACTGGAGGTAGATGAACTCGGCCCTGCATTTTGCTCTGCTCGTTGTTTAGCAATGGCATTTTCTTTACACCACCGCGCCCTGTGTCCTTTCTTCCCACATACAAAACATGTGATACCATTGTCGGAAAGCTCCTTTTCATATTGGAATTTAGATTTTTTCAATGGTATTTCATCAACTGTAGTTTCTGCTTTTCGTTTTCGCATACTTTTTGCAATAGCAATTAATTCTGGCACCGTAGACGATTTGCTGTTTAGTAATTCAGTTCGCAGTCTATCATCGTTAATACTCCCAATCACAAATTCTACCGCATCTTGTTCTGTTACATTTGGTTTGACTATTTTCTTGAACATTTTCCACACATTTGTTAAATATTCTGGAATTGAATTGGCGTCGTCAAATGAGTACCGCTTGAATTTCAGAACTTCAGAGAAGTACCTTGATTCTGGCTCAAAAGTTTGCAACATGTCCTCCTTCATTTCAGCCCACGTGGTAGTTCGGAGAAGACAATCATCAGCCCAGGTCTGTGCTCTGCCTTTTAGTACTCCAGCTGCTTTAAGACGCACTTCGTGATCCTTAAGATGGTATTCTTCTTGCGTCCTTGTTATTAAGTCCACCCATTCGCGTACGTCCGTACCTTTGTCAGGATCAAAGCTTGGAAAGTAAATATCTGTAATACGTGTCCCGCGGTTTTCCTCTGGTCGAACCATTTTTAGCATTTCCGCAATAACTGCGCGATTTTCTTCGGAAAAGTTCACCATCATTTCACACATTGTGTCCTTAAACGTATTTGCCAAGAGTGCCATAGTTGAAATATTCGTTGAGGCCTGCGGTGCAGTGGGTCGGGACGTTCCCGCTTCCGATGTCGGAGCAGGGGGTGTAGGGTTGTTGGAAACACGATTATTTATGTTCATTATAATTTATTTAAATATAATTTTAAAACAATAATTATAATAATTCGAAATAAATAGAATGCAAAATCAACTGTAGAGCTCAACGCCGTAACGTAGAATGGGCTCGTACGGTGCTGCATCGCCTTATATCGTAGTCGCTTGGTGGGGACTCGGGCGGCCGGCGCGTTCGGGTGGGGTAGTGGCCTGTTCGCATTACGTCACGCGGTCTTTGTAAGCAATATGCGCGCGCGCCGATATATCTAGTGGTTATAGCTAAATTCCTACTTAGGTATATAAAATTATAGTTATTTAGCATACCTATACATATCGAAAACCCTGTTAATTTTCACTTATACTTGTATATAAGAGCTATGTACTTCACTGTAGCTCTTTCAACACTATTCTGTTTTCTACCTTCCTCTTTACTTTCTAATAAGACATTATTGCCATTTAACAAACAACATAACATTTTATGTTATTGCAAAGTTTTAAAGAAATAATTTAAACCTACTACTTAAAGTATTAGAGTTTAATAGTATGTAAAATCGCTTCGCTAAAAGCCGCACTGTAAGGCCCATCTGTCTGTTGTCGTAAAACCAGTGAACCGAGTAACTCTACCCTCTGCAGGCTACCTCCTACATTACTGTACCTACTCCAATCTGATACAACTATACTTATAACATGTTATACAACCGTACCTTTGAATAATGTTGTAAACTTGCAGGTATACTGTTAAAGCTGTAGTTAGTATTTAAAACTATAGATTGTGTTACTACCATCTCATTGAAAGTATAATTTTTAACCTACTTACCTACTCTTACATAAAGTTGTTCATTTGTGTATTCTTTAAAAAGGAGGCGCACCGCAACTCGCCAATGTTCCCACATTATAAGATACAAATGAAAGTAATATTTTAGTAAGAGATAAGCTAAACAAATGAACTGCTTCTGTAAAAAAAGAATCCATTTATTATCTCAGAAAAAAAGGATACGGCGGCAAAGCGGAGTGTGCATTGAAAAGTAGAAAACTCCAGTCCATTTACACGGAGGGAACACGAAATGACAGGTTCCAATGAGTTCCAATCGATGCTTTTTCATTT
This sequence comes from Anarsia innoxiella, assembly GCA_947563765.1. NCBI lineage: Eukaryota > Metazoa > Arthropoda > Insecta > Lepidoptera > Gelechiidae > Anarsia > Anarsia innoxiella. The sequence goes on from OX387406.1 coordinate 9,660,403, forward strand.
GACGACAAAAGAGTTGTCTTTGAGCCGACCCGTTCCATTCAACTCACTCACTCAGTGACTCATTCATCGCTCACTCCTGGCGAATGAAAAGAAACAAAGGAAGGATTCGTCGCCTGAACGCCGCCGCCGCCCCATCTACACTTTAGATGCTGAATACTTAGATTGTGCCATCAAACAATTGTTAATGCATCTGTTTTAATTGTTAGCTAGGATTAGTAGGATTTAGTTATTAGTAGAGTTATTATTTATGAGTATTTTATTTATTAGTAAGATTAAGTTAGGTTAGGTTTGTAAAAAAGAAATAATTTGAAGTCCCTTTATTCTGTTCAGAGAAATACCTAATTTGAAATTAAGAAATGACAAGTTATTTGTTAACATGCTTACTTTTGTAAACCGCAACATTTATCAATGAGATAAGAACATGTATGAGGCGACTGATAAATGTGGATGAAGCGAAAGAAGTGTGCTTGTATCGTAGCAAGTAGGGGGAAGTGGTGCCTAGGTAGGTACATACCCCGATCAGCCCTGATGGGAGACGTGACAGATATGCAAGTACCTAAGTATCTTAATATGTATAAGGTAACACTAGTTCTTCTACAAAATATGGAAAATTTTACATCTATAAAATCTATTGAAATGGCTGTCATAACGAATTCCAAAATTAATTTCACAAAAGCGCAATCAGTTAAAAGCACAGCATGCGGTTGGTTGTAAGCACTTTGACGATTCCATCCGGTGTGGCGTTCCAAACCTGCCGGTAGGAAACACATGTGCCGAAGGACTCTTAGTTACCCTTTATTGCTGGATACTCGTGGTGAAATCGGCTTGTGTTTGTTTGGGTTGAAGAAACTGTTTATAGGCTGTTGTAAAACTATGATTCGGTTTTAAGAACGCTATATTTGTCTTTAGTATTTTCAATTGCGTGTAAAAAAAAGTTTAAATTAAGTAGATTAAGTAGTTGAATTAAGTAAACTTGGTCTTTGACTGAAGCTCAAAAGTCCAAACTCAAGGTTTGCCAACGGGCTATGGAGCGCAGTATGCTTGGTGTAAAACTTACTGACAAGGTAAGAAACACCGTACTGCGCTCTAAAACGCGTATTGCTGATGTGGCAAAAACAGCTGCCAGGCTGAAGTGGGATTGGGCCGGCCACGTCTGCCGCATGACAGAAGACTTATGGGCAAAAACAGCTACCCAATGGCTACCAACTGCCAAACGGCGTCGCGGCAGACCGCGGAAAAGGTGGCGGGACGAGCTGGATACCTTCTTGGGTACCTGGGCGGAGGCTCGAGACAGAAAGTCTTGGCGTATGAGGAGAGAGGCCTTTGCCCAGCAGTGGGACACGAGTGGCTAAATAAGATAAGATAAGTAGATAAAAAAAAGATAAAAGTTTTTAAAATTAATACTTAAAAAAAATTATTTTACATCTCTATCACATCCATAAAAATGACTTTACCTTAACCCACTCCAAAAACAACAAGAAACACGATACAGGATGATAAAAATTCAGCATTTCTTATAAGCCGTGGTCCCTTCGGTTTTCGGTGAGCACCAATATCATTACACCCTTGTCAAGTGACGGCCCTTATTTATAACCAGCCTGGGGGCCGATTCTACTAAATTAAGTTAAGCAACCAACTATTGTCAACACACTGACATAGTATTGCGATAGGTGCCGAATTTGGTAGTCTGCTAAGTACCGAGACAGATGCGCCAAATCCGCCAATTTGCAAATTTTTGACAGTTCGATGACTGGATAAACGTCAAATAGTGAATAGAATACCGTTTGGAACTGCCATTTTTTGTAGAGAAGACTACCCGAGACTACCAAATAGAGCAAATAGTAGTAGTTATGTATGGTGTATCGTCTATATTTGTCGTTGTTAATTTATCTGTTACTAGAATACTAAAATGGTAAAATCGTACAACTCACTTCCAGAGACACACCATTTGTGTATTTAGTAATTAGCAGAATCGGCCCCCTGGGCTACCTCTCGAATGGTACACGAATAACTCAATGGACTTACATAACAAGTGTCTAGACGTGGAACAAAGTGATATGCTATTGTTTCAATAAAACATTATAGTCGGCATGGTTTGCCTTATCACTTTCGTATGAGAGTAGACTCCTGAAAATGTAGTGGGGATGTTTAAGGGCTAATTAGGAGGAGGGTTTGTATTTAGAGTGCCTTAAAATTGAACTTAAGCAAATTATAATAGCAGGTTAATTTTTTTACAACAATGTACGGATGAACAACATTATTCTACTAACATTGCAAATGTCAATGTTTGTGCCGATGGGTCAGTGAGACTAATGAGACGATATTTGTTACTCTTTCACGCAAAAACTACTGAACAGATTTTCATAAAATTTAACAACATTATATCTTGCGCATCAGAAAAACAATGGCTATCAAATTTTACATTATGTTTCACTCTTTCTAAGAAATGACGATAAGTGCATAGGTACGAAGTCGCGAACAGCCTTTAGTATCTAATTAACAAAATAAACAACATTTATTTTCAAAATATTCTGACAAGAACATAAACTCTGTTTTTAATAATGTTTCTCTTCATTAATATTACATTACACAAGTTGGAAAGTAAGTTCACACTGAGCTTAGCGAAGTAGGACGCCGGCTGACTTCAGTTTGTAATTATAATAATAGCTAGTCAAGAATTCACCTGCTTGATTGCAGGAGATCTTACTTACTAATGGATTCTGGGAAATATTTTCCTTATTTATTCTTGTCTTAGTTTCCTTTAGTAGGTACTTACTGAGGTGAGTGTTTGGTATCTTGAGAGATACTTTTGAACCTTATTGAGTTAAGTTAATGTTCAGAATGAAAATCAAACTATTGTCGAGATTTTAAACTAGAACATCTTCATAATAGGACCTCATCTACATGTAATAGCCATTTGTGCACAATGTTATAGTTTTAAGTTTTATCTGTATTTCTGGGGTTCCCCTTATCTTGCATAATATTGATTGTTCGAAATACACTTTGCATAACAAATATCGCAGATTTTTAAATAATCGAATTATAATTTTGCATAAATATATACTTTCCATAACAGTCAGCAATCATAATAACAATTTGGTAGAATATGATATTGCATATATTTAGTACGCCGAACTTCATTTGGCAGAATTTAATGTGGCATAATAATCTTGTAAAATTCGTATTGGCGGCAACGATGGAGGGGCGGAGGGGGTCCGGGGGCGGAGCCCCCGAGGGGGAGCCCGAGAAAGAAAACTCCCAGGCAACCCCAATAGGATAGGTTAGGTTAGAACATGATTTTTGCATCCCTGCTTGCTTGCATGGTGCATGCTTGCTTGCATGGTGCATGCTTGCTTGCATGGTGCATGCTTGCTTGCATGCTGCTTGCTTGCTTGCATGCTGCTTGCTTACTTGCTTGCATGCTGCTTGTTTGCTTGCATGCTGCTTGCTTGCTTGCTTGCATGCTGCTTGCTTGCTTGCTTGCATGCTGCTTGCTTGCTTGCTTGCATGCTGCTTGCTTGCTTGCTTGCATGCTGCTTGCTTGCTTGCATGCTGCTTGCTTGCTTGCTTGCTTGCTTGCTTGCTTGCTTGCTTGCATGCTGCTTGCTTGCTTGCTTGCTTGCTTGCTTGCTTGCATGCTAATTGCTTGCTTGCATGTTGCTTGTTTGTTTGCAAGCTTGCTTACATTTTCATGATTTTGACACCAAGAAAGTAATCCTGTAGTCAAGATTTCAAGTCAAGAAAATCAAGAAAGTAATAAACTGGAATCAATATAGACAAGTAGGTACTAAAATGTATAATCATGAAAAACTGGGAAAGCAAATCAATAACTTATAACAATAGCATAAATCAAAAAGAGTTTTCCCGAAATAAATATTATGCCATTAAAAATTAGTCCAAAAAAAGTTCTGTGAAAATATTATTCTGACATAGAAAATTATGCGAAATGCATGTATTGATAACAAAATTATGCGAAAAGAAGTTCGGCGATATGATACATCTGCGAAAAGTTGTTATGCAATACCAAAATCGGACAATTATTTTTATGCAACATATTAGTAACTCATAGAAATATAGATATAGCGACGGATACAAGAATCTTTTTCACAAAAATTACATTAAAATTTTTGAACTTTTCATATTTCATAAATACTAAATTTGTAGAAAGGAACAGTGCTTCAATATGTGCTATGAGTATAAACCTATCTACACAAGACATGAGCTACTCAATAGCTATATGAACTGCCGACACGACACTAATGTAAAAGCACAATGTTGAACAGAAAAAGTAGGAACTAGGTCGCTACGACACGCCTAACTAATTTATTCATCATCCAAGGAATTTTCGTAGCTGTATTTTTCTTATTCTCTGCGTTTTAGTTTTATTTGCGCACTCCAACTTACAGTGGTAGAGAATTCTTGAGGTACGAGCATGTAGGTCGTCTTCTGTTTATTCGGAAATAAATTGTTTTAAATTGTCTTCTTTTGTTTTAGTTGGTTTTATTTGTTACGAGTTTTGTAGTTTTAAGAGTTTTCGAATTAAGACGAGTCTAGTTTTAAATGAAAATTTTAAAATTAGAACGGTTAGGTTATAACAACGAGTTCAAAATAAGTCATTAGAAAAGTCTTTCGTAAGTAGGTGGTCGTTCGTAGTTATTGATTTATTTGTGTTCAAAAAATCTTAAAGAACCTACACCTATAATTTTGCCCTAAAGCTCATCTGTCTGTTTTTTGTAACTGTCAAAATATTATCTTCTCTAAGTTTACGCAATTATTTGTAGCTAAATCACAAATCTTTACAAACAAATCAATCAAACGGCACTCAACTTATACACGACAGAAAAAACTTTGAAAAAGGTTTAAAAAAACTGAATTAGAAGAGTAAAAGTTGTAAAGTAACTCTTGGAGGCGATAATTTCACCATCCATCAATGGGGTCTTATTTAATTTGCTACATTAACGTGACGTCATTGGTTTGATCGATCATTTGCTGCGATCACGACTGGTTAAGAATTTACTGTTTTATTTTATACGATCAAATTATTGTGAGGTAAATCATGACCTTAATAAATGACGTACTGCTGACGAAAATTGTGATATTTAATATCTTTATTAGTGTGGCAAACCCCAATAGATTATGACTACCTGGGGCCCAACTCTGCTAATTTAAATTGTGTTTAGAATATACTCAATTGTGTGTCAGCAGATTGTCAATGTCATTTTTGATACATATTCGCAATAAGCTTTGAGTGTAAGCCATTGTTTATCAGAATACCAAATGTGTAAAAAAAATACCATTGACACTCTGCCGACTCACAACCGAGGCTGTTTTAAATTAGCAGATTTATGCTCCTGGTCAAAAGAAATCTACCCCAACCCTTTATGTCTGTAGAATCATTACCTAGTCAGTATTTTATTAAAAACTTTTATCTTCATCAAATTACAGATTTACAAAAGTGAAATCAAAAATTCAAATTCAAACTGGAATTATGGATTAAATCAAAAGTTTTCAACTTTACGGTAACGAAGCGGAACTTTCCATGGCGAACCGTTTGATTGAAATATTTCTAAATTCTATTTCGATTCATCAATTTGCATTTACAAATTAACACTCCGACCTTTGTTTATAAGCTTGAGGAAAATTGGAGAAAACAAAATTTAAATTAAATAAGATAACGTCTTTATTTTTCCTTTCAACTTGAAAAGTGCCTTTGGATACACGTGCACGGATAAGTTCCTATTCTTTAACCCCCTTATTACAAAAAGAGGTTTAAAGCTAGTCCTAGGACTAATGTCAGTTTTTGACGTTTTGTCTATAGCCAAAACGTCATTTATCTGAGTTTATTCTAGGACTATAAATAAAACTCGTTTTGTATTAAGGGGGTAAAAGTTTTTACCATTCTATTTTCTTTATACTGTTATTATTATTTCAGCACTTATAGTTTTATGTAGGTATCTCTATTGAAGTGATTAAGAACATTATCAGACGGGCCTTAGCTAAGCGCGAAGAGGAGAGAAGAATCGAAAGAAGAAGTGAAAGGGTTGAGGAATTTGCAGGTGATTGTGACATGAATTTAATTACTATTGTTATTATCTTCTTAGCTCTATTTTTTTCAGCGTCCTTTGAATGGGCATGATGACAAAAACATTTTTTAGCCGATCAAATAGATTATTTTAAAATATTCGACATGTATTTTTTCTTTTTTCTCTTAAACTAAAAATGACATAGATACACTGGGTTAAAGTTCTTCATGACGTCAAGCCTTAGTACGATTTTTACGTAGGAGTGACGTCAATACCCCCCACCCCGTAACTTTGATGCTCTGTATCTTTGTATTTATTTATGTCTTTGATCAGGTAAAAAAAGGGGTTCAAATATTTTTAATAGCCTAAAAGACGGACTAATTATTTTTTGAATTTTCGAATGTAGTCATCATCCCCCCATTCTAAACAAACTTATGCCATATTCATATCAAAATCCATTTTGTATATGAAGACCAATGACTGCCAACTAGTGGCATTTATCGACCAATAATTAGTTAGTGTATTGTGTACATTGATTGGCAAAGGATTATAGGAACAAAAGAGCAGCGAATTGTTCACGGTACAATCGGAGAAACTGCGTCAATCGTTAGATATTTTTACCCGACAGCAACAGAAGGAGGGTTATGTTTTTCGAGAGGATGTATGTAAAATTCTCTGGCGCGCTCTACAGCCTGAACGGCTTGATGGATTTTGACTTGAGAGGTGTCGTTTACGTTGAGAGTGACGGTGCGTGCTTATATAAAAAAAAGTGTTATTGAAATATTTTTCAAGTTAAATGAACATAAAATATAAATTCTTAACATAATCACTGATACTGAAAAATGTTAAAAACTGAGATAGAAAGTACAAAGGCTAAAGAACTAAAAAAGAGCGTCGCAGGTTTTTATAATTAAATTCTTTGCAGAAAATAAGGTGTTCAGGTACGTGCGAAGTGCTTTAAAATTGTGTTTAGTCTAAGTCTAGACTTATTTATAAAAAAGATAGCAAAGATGGTGTCCGCTGGGTGACGTTATAACACTAAAAGTAATTTTAATTATTCAGATGTTTCGATGCATTTTAATATAATCTAAGAAAATAAACTATTTCTATATCTTTTATCATTAATATGGAATTTGAATGACTTTGACGTTTTATTTGGTAGTTTCATAAAATAAAACACTTCTCGACTACGCGGATTGTTGCTACCTTGACGTGTCCGAAGAACTTCTAAATAAACTTGAGCGGCTTCAAAATCTTTGCATAAGATTTATTTTTGGTCTGTGCAATTTTGACCATGTCTCTGGTTTTCGTGCCCAACTCAAGTGGCTTCCGATCCGCCTCAGAAGGAATGCTCATATCCTTAACTTCTTATTTCAAACCCTTCATAATCCTGCTGCTCCTTCCTACCTCCGCGAGCGTTTCAGGTTCACCTATCATCATCTCACCTAAGATCTCTTCTTGATTTCCTGTCTCACTCTTCTGATTCTTAGTAGTCCAGCTGTGGAATTCATTGCCACACACTATACGTGACACTCACTCTCTCCACATTTTCAAACGGAAAGTTAAAGAGCACTATCTTTCCTTATCATAGAGAATACAATATATATTTATATAAATTATAATATTTATGTATGTGTATTTATCGAATATATATGTGTAGGTTTATACTTATATATTTATTGTTTATTGTAGTGATTATCCTGCCTTAGTGCTATCACTTCTCTCTCTGTGGGGTCTGCAGGAAGAAATTTCTTTTAGAAATATGCTGTACCTTAAAAATACCTAAAAAAATAAATAAATAAAACACGTTTTCTAAGGGGAACCGCGCACTATGTGGTCAGCCGGACGGAATGCGGTCAGCCGTCCTAACCGCAATCAAAAATTTGTACGATAAAGTAGTTTTTATGCGCACTGCGATGCGGTTGCGGCTAATACTGCAGTTGAACAGACGGCTGAGATAATTCCGGCTGACCGCATAAAGCAGGAGGGCGCTTATTAAAAGGTATTTGTGGCAATAGTAACACATACAAGTAAACATTACACAACAAAACACAAACTTCTCTCACTAAACGATCTCAAAAGAGAAACCTATAGTAAGACTGGTAATTAATTAGCGAGGCAAGCCGCGGGGCGGTACTAGCAACTAACCGATTAATTTCAATGAAAGACGCTCTTTGACGCCGAACAAAATTCAACAATTTGCTGTTGATTGACTTTATTGTTGCTGAATGTATTGTACGATCTTATTGTACTGGGGTTAGAGAACAATTCATGCTTTTATGTTTGAAATAAAACTATGTATTTAATGTCCAGGTTTCAATGTTTAACATACTTAGAAAATTAACCAACTTAATTTAAACACAATTATTGTCAATCACATTAAATACAAATTATTTTGTTTGAAATTAGATTTTTTATTTATGCGATATTCAGCTTAAGGGCATTGCCTCAAATATCCGATTAAAAGTATAATTTTAATCCGATATTTGAAATTAAAAATATAATTAAAATAGTTCACTGACTCTACTAAAATAATACACCTGTTTTAAAGGGTTATGCCGGACTCCCACCGGTTAAAACCCCACGGTGTTCCTTCTCGCCGCCAAGTGACGGGGACACGGGAACGCTTCCGCACACACCTACACTTACGTTGGTAACTATATTCATTTAGTAATCTATGTCTACACTGTCTACTAAAGTAATAAGACTAAGGGGTTGTTTCATGTTTTGTGATATAGACATAATAGGTTTAACTGTCAGATAAATTTTATCTTTAGATGGTGAAACGGGCACTAAATATCGAGTTTTGACTATTAATAATAAATAAACATAATTATTTTTTATATAATTTATAGAGTGTCATTTCACCTTCGACGAAACAACATAGATTACCATCATTGTATATTATTGAAGAGTTAGAAGCAGCTTCTACCCGGGTACTATGTTCCCGGGCACAATCTTCCCGGGTACAATCTTACCCGGTTTTGTTCCCAATAAATCCCGGGCAACGTGCGAGATAAGCGCTAAACAGATAACGCCTCGATTGATCGCCAATGAACACAAATTCATTTATCTACCAAACCTCCCCGCCAACCAACTACAAATTCTAACACGAAGCAATTAAGTCTATTTTCGTTGGAACAAACGTCAGGCTGCGGTTTCCTTGATTGCGTCAGTTTTTGAAAAGTTTAGCTTTGTTGGTTTCCTGTACCTCTACTATATTCTAATGTAAGACTACGTGGCAAAAATTACAATAAGGCGCTAACCACACACATCCGGGAATACTTCCCTGACGGAACACGACAAAAATCGGTTACGTACCTAGAAATTGTATGAACTTGTTCACAAATTGTGGTTTCTTTGAATGCTGCAGGATCAAAATTAATTTTAGGGACAATTATTATAATAATGGAAATATGTACCTTTATACCTGTGTAACTGTTTATAAGAATTGTAAAACTTTATTTGAAAAGAGCAACCTCACAGAGTTCTTCTCTGGGGGAAACTGCACCTTGCGAACCTAGCACTAGCTTTAAAAAAATTACCTATATAATAATGTAACGGTTTCAAGAGCATTTTTTGTGCCTATGAAATAAATATAATTTTGATTTTGAAACACGGCTCCATGCCAGACGTCTATACGTAGACTCTATAGTGAAACAGACAACTCTGAACACGGATAGCCCTGACTCGCAAATGATATTTCATCACTTATAAGTTATAACCCGTGACTGCAGCTGTTAGTATTCTCGATAGAGTAGGATATTTCTATATGAAATGCCACTAAGTTACATTAAACACCACTGTCTTGTAATTTAATTCCGATTTTATGAAGCGCCTGAATAGGCATGACGACAAAAAAAATGTTTTAGGCCCATCACACAGTTTATTTTTAAATATTCGACACGTATTTTTTCTTTTATCTCATAAACTAAAAATTACACAGATACACTGGGTTAAAGTTGCTCGTGACGTCACGCTTACGTACGATTTTTACGTAGGAGTGACGTCAAAACCCCCCACTCCATAACTTTGATGCTCTGTATCTTTGTATTTATTTATGTATTTAATCAGGTAAAAATTGTGTTTCAAATATTTTTTAATAGCCTAAAAGACGGACTAATTATTTTTTGAATTTTTGAATGTAGTCATCATCCCTATTTATAAAACAAAATGAAACTTATTATAATACTTACCATTGTGGGAATTACAGAAATGATTCCAACTTGCGGTAGTGGCACTGTGCTTTCAGATATTCAATATCGTTATTAATTAGAAAGGCTTGGTAGTGATGTGGAACGTAATTTACTCATTTTATTAAACAAATACATAATTGTTTCTAATTTTATTACATAAGGGTCACGTATCATACTATATTGTTCACATATAAATCGTAGGTGAGGATCAAAGCTATTTCTAGGCTGTATATCATATTCTACATTGAAGCTTCTCATGTCTAGACATTATAAGGCAATTGTATTAACATTTTTTACAGGAAACATTTCAAACAGCTGATTTTAAAGTACCCAGTTAATTACACGTAATCTCGATTCCCACCGGGGTTCACCATGTTCTTCATCTAGTGATTTATAATTAACATAAATACGAGTAAATAAATAATGAAACAAACAAGTTTCCCTCAAAGAAATCCACACAAAACTGTGAAACACAATCGCGAGGAAACGGCACTGCTCCGGCTCGGGAGTCGGGAAGGAAACACATAATTTGTGTCCGCTATCGACACCTAGATAAAACCGTTCGATTCGGCGCGACTTTAATTTCTTCCCCACGATAAATGCCTCACACATCTCACTCCAACCCCACAAGGAAGACAAGGAGAGATAGCCATTGTTCACACAAAGGAGTTAGCCGTTAACGCGTAGCATAAAAAGCGCTACTTATTTAGTTCTTTGTGTTTAGGAAGACAAATCGCTTCAGCGGCTGTAATCTAAGTATTTCAGAGAGCCCCTGTAAATGTTAAGTGTCTTTGACTTGAAAAGCTTTGTTGTAATTAAATATTTCCTTTAAAAAAAATCCTATCGTTTGCGTTATAAAGATCAGCGCTCTTATTCCGTAATGAATCTGTTCAGTGGAACCGTATTTCTTTTGAAGTTTTACTTTCTTATTTTGACGTGTATTCTAGTTAAAATAACCATAATTTGATAAGTTAATTATTAATTTTCATTTTACAAATTCCAGTTACTTAAAGCTATCAATATTTAATGGGAGATTTACTTTAACAATCTTTTCTGCAACAAGGAATAAATTCGTATAACTTATTAACAAGATGCCGAAGATCAATAGCTAATAGTTCTAAGCCAGTGTTTGTCTGTCGAATAGTTGTAGTGTCTGGCGATCGCAGTGTACGCGAGTGGGCAAGTATGGGCAGCGAGTGGGCAAAGTGGGCATCCGGTAAAGACGCCGTGATTAAATCTCGAGTGACGCGGAGGAATGGCCGGACTGCGTTCGGGGCTTTGGGTTTAGGAGGGGTCGTACTCACACTGTAATGTAACAATTAGGAATTAGTCGAAGAGTATGCAGTTTTGAAATGTGAAAGTTCCACGCAGTTTACAATTTTTTTTGCATAGAGACAAGGCAACCGCTGCTAGGAACGTCAAGTTCCAAGTATCTACTAGGAAAAGACTATGATAAAGTTACTGCTCAAAATCCAATCTTCTATACAAGGCATCCAATATCTATCACCCCAAGTTGATTAAAGTTGTCTTGTTTTTATTATCATTTTTTATCTTTCTGTTATACATATTTCAACAAAATGATAATTAGAATAGACTCAGTAGTTGCAGGTTGAAAATCCAGTTAAACAAAATCAACATAAAGGCTGGACAAAACAAAACAGCATCAACGAAAACAAGACTTCACTAGAATTGCTTCAGAAATGAAACGCTGCACGTGGAAATTGTGTTCAAAGTCGGAAAATAAATTAAACTGGTAGCAGGACGGACGTTTGTTGTTTTATTATTAGCGGAGACACGGACGCAACGAGGCACCGTCTTATTTGCATTTAACTAGTTTTTCATATCACGCCACGTATAATGCAGGTGTTTTTCTTCCTGTGTTATGTTCGCTTTGGAAACTTTATGTATATTACTTGCGCGTACTCGGCGCTTGCTTTCTGGATTATTTCGAAGCGTTTCGACTTCCGATGTTTTGTTTTAAATGAGCTACAAGTAACAGAATAGATTTATGAACAAGCCTTTTCGTTATTCCGATTCTTTTCTGAAAAAGTACTTAAAGCGCCAAAACACACGGTGAAACGCAACTGAAACTGCTAGTTACTTTTGAGTTGCATCGCAGTTTCTGCTATAGACTTCCTTGAAAACCACACACGCATCTGCATTTGCGTTTCACCGTGTGTTCTGGGTCTATCACTGTCCAGACTTTATATCTATTCATCATCTACTGTAATATTTATCTTTTTCACAAATTCATTTCGAATCTTATTCTCTTTCTATTAAGCTCCGAACACTTCTGTATCTCCTTATAATCTAAACGGTGTAAGCACACCCCACTCAATGTTTAATCTAGGTGGCATGCTACCTGCCGGCCAGTTTAATCTGGCTACCTGTGGTCGCCGGAGATATGACCTGGCGACTTCGGCCGCCACCGACCACGCCCGAACTTGCCCGAATTTAACCGACCTCTTGAAATAAGGGGTATATTACTCCGGTTAACTAGGAATTTCTGTAATTAACTATGCGTGACTCTGATTTACGTAGTTGGTAATTAAATGGAAGCGTAGTTTTGGGTAGTAAATGTGTTGTAAGGAGATAATATGAGATTCTGAATTTACTAAGATTATGGTTATATTTGTGAGCCCGATGTGTACAGTGGTCCATCAAGATATAGGTAGCTATCTATTGGGTTACGTCTTTGGGCTCGGCGCAAATAAGCCACCGACCACCGATATCATTAGAAATATTCGATACATTAAAAATTAACTAGAGGCTGCCCGCGACTTCGTACGCTTTTATACGAAAAAAATCATGATATCGTAAAATAATATAGCCTATGTGTTATTCTAATGTCCAAGCTAAGAGATTGTAAAGTTTCATTAAAATTTGTTCAGTGGTTTTTACGTGCCGAAGTAACAAACATCCATCCACCCCTCCATCCATTGGCACAAACATTGACATTTATAATATTAATAGGATACATAGAACCTATTAACTTTTAAAAAATGCGAGCGACAAATTACACCACGCATACTTTTTTCGCTCCTATTTTGTATTTTCGTTCTCTATTACATAGAACGAAGAAACTTTTTCCCAGTTCATCATAACTCCTCGTACAGTTGGCCTCCGAAAGGCTTTATTTTGTCCCTAAACATTGTTTAAGTAGTACATAGTATCAAGTGGCAGTGACATAAACAGGGCACATAAATAGACTATTATTTGACGGGGATTGTTTACCACTCAGGAAAGGTCGCGGCCATAGCCGGGATAATAAAAACCGGCCAAATGGGAGTTGGACTCGCACAGGAAGAGTTCCGTACCAATCACTAGGTTAACAATAGGCATTTAATAGTAATAGTAGCCATTATTAATATAGAGCAAAAAAATCACGTTTGTTGTATAGGAGCCGCCCTTAATTATTATTCTATTTTAGTGCTTGTTGTTATAGCGGCAAAGGAAAGGAAAAAATACATCATTTGTGAAAATGTCAACGCTCTAGCTATAACGGTTCTTGAGATACAGCCTGGTGACAAGTTTTAGTATTAGGGTCCCGTTTTCACCTTATAGGTACGGATGGAACCCTAAAAATAATGGCATCTTTGTCTTCTTGATAAAAACAAATGAACGGCATAAACACGACACGAAAAAGGAATACTTAGTACTTACAAATTTTATTTACGAGTAACTGAATATTGGTGGCGGGGATCGCGTTTCTACCTAATGAGGTTTTCCTTTTTAGATTGGAAGAGAGCAATATTTAAGGGGAAAATGACAAAATGTTGAATTTTTTGTCTGGATTTTATTACCTAGATACTTATGTGATTCGTAGTTATTATAGATTATACTAGGTGCTTTGTTTAAGTATCTAGTTAATGAAGTTTTCAGGACTTATAAAATAAATACGTGACTTTTAAAATGTGTGTGTAAACTTTGAGTATAGAATATATAAGGAGGAGCCATATCGTTTGGATCTGCGTGCCTGGTCTGGCGCAAAATGGCTACTTTTTGTATGATACTACTTAACGTTTGACAGGTCATCTACTAAGTAAATTAAGAGAAAACTTGAAGCTACCTTGGCACGCTGTCGTAAACTCATTTTTATATGAAAAAAAAATGGGGCCACGCCTTTGTGTAAATGGTGGAAACGTCATGTCAAGTTTGTCATTAGATAGATAGAAATCAATGATTTTTTATAGGTACAGATATGTTACCTTTATAGTGATTGGCGTTTTAAATCGGTGCTGAACAATGATTACAATGACATTAATGACAGCACTTCAAATCATACACCAAATGTCTTCAGACTAACTGAGACTAGCTACAAGTTGTCTTAAATAGGTCTATTTACAGTCTTCAAAATGTGCGCGCATATAACATATCTGCACCTAGTAAGGTAAATGCACGTAATCTCGTCATTGTCCGAGAACTCGTCAGGTTCCAAAAAACTGACAATAACTTAATAAATACTACATATACCAAAAAGATTTGAATTGGCAATTATTTTTGGAAGTATTCCGCACATTTCAAATGACAACACACAGTTACAAGTGTAATAGCATCGCAATAATAAGCGTCTAAAGTTGAGTGTTCCGAAAAAGTGTTATTTTTCCGATTTTTAGCAACCAAAAGTAACAGTTCCCGTTCTACTTTCGATCTTAAGTTTCGCGAACTGTGTCAGGTATTTGATGTAAGCGATTGTGTTGCACTATAGTTTATATATCATTTTAACAGAATAACATGTATAATAGGCTCTAATTATTATTTTTCTATTTATTTTAACGGCTGACAGGTACTGGTACTGTCAAAACCATGATTGTCCCAAGTATCGTCATACTCAGACGAGTATCAGGACATGCATGTAGAGTTGTCTCTGTTCTCGTCATATTTGAACGTTAACACATGTAGTGCGGATTTTTTTTATTTTGTATCTACGCGACTGCGCCAGAATGAGGGTTACCTAAGTTTTTCGAGATTTATGTATGTAAGTGCGAATGTGTATATGTATAGTTCATTAGCACTCTCTACAGCCTGAACGGGTTCATAGACTTAGACTTCATATTGTCATAAGATTTGTATGTAATGAGAGTAAGAGTGAGATTGGGTAACTATATCAAAATAAAATAAAATCTATTCTTAACATGTATTTTAATTCCTAATAAAAATAAGATGTTAAAAAAATAAACATTGTCAATTCGTCAGCAGTGAAAGGGTTAACTTCTAGCATTAAAACTGATGAGTATTTAGTAACACTGACAGGAATAGCGTCGTATCGCCGAGTACTAGGACACCTTTGAAAAATACGTATGAACTCTGTGTCCTAAGATATAGAGTTCATATTAGCGATAAAAAAATGACGAGTATTGGGACGGCTTTGACGAGTATCAGGACATTTCAGCCGAGTACTGGTACATTTCGACCATTTTTCAGTATTTTAATTATTATAATTTTTTCACAATTGATAATAATTAATTATTGTATTTGACAGAAAGCCAAATAATTAATCTTTAACCTCGTGGCATTAGATTTTTCCTACATATTACAGTTTTTGCGTGGCAGAGCTCCAAAGTCAAGGATTTTCGAAAAACGACGAGTAATGGTACTTTTACCTTATATATTATAATATCATTGGATAGAAATACTTTATCGCACACGAAGAGATACAGACAAAACTTAAAACTATAACATTACCTCAGTTTTTACTACAATAACCAAAATATTATATCTAGTATTTACCCAGTATTAATTGTATTCGTTATTAATTACGAGGAGATCTCATTTCACAGCTTTAATTTAACTATGATCAAATACATGTACCTACTGAATTTCGCTTATTATTGCAACGCAGTACGCACTGTTGTTATTACATAATTAAACACACTATCAAAGTAGAATAATACTTACTTACCAAACTAATTAAATGCATAAATGTTTATTTAGTCATAAGATTCGAAACTGCTGCTACATTTACTGGGTCCAAGTCTGCTTATTTAAAATAGTCTCAGTTGAGTGCCTATTGAGTGTCAATGGCATTTTTTGATACATTTGGTATTCGGCAAAACAATAGCTTATAGTGCTACAAGGATCAATTGGCACTTTAGTAACATTGTCAGGAGGGCGTGAGTGGTGAATAAATAACTCAAAATAATGACAATTTGTTAGTTCCGGTTTCCGCCACGTGCCAAAATATCTTGTAGTACTATACACTGATTGCGATTATATGTTAAAAATTGGTTTTCTTTAAAGTCGGTTTACTGACGATAGTTGAACGTGACAACGTCATTAATGCTGCCGAACGCGGCCGATTGTGCCTCTTTGTTACCCGATCCACGCTCTCGCTTGCACTTCAAGCCTTAAATGGAACGCCTCAGAGCGAGGTAACGCCGCATGAGTCATGTTTTTTCGTGCGTGCAGCCGGCTCCATTGTCACGTCAAAAATTAATTACATTGAGACTCTGCCAACACACAACTAAGGCTATTTTAAATTAGCAGACTTGGTCCCCTGTTTACTCTATCGTACATCCTTTGTAAAGTCATTAAGCGAGACTCCAATGCAATGGCTCTGAAATCTCCACATTAAAAGCTAAACTCAAATTATTTGTTTTGCACGCGACTGCAGCGGAAATTATATTTCCTTACCAACTTTAGATGGAGTTTCACAACAATAAATCTAAACACCTAAGTCCTAGGTATTAGTTTGAATTGTCTTGTTCGCGACACTTCCTACTTCACGGGGCTTAATAACTTAACTCCTGATTCTTCGCCGTTTTCATTCTGTACCTTATTTCTTGGAGCACTGAGTTAAATGTTCTATAGAGAGAATATCAAGCACATTAATGGATTCGGAATACATTAGTCTAGTGCTTGTCCTGGCGCTAAACGAAGTGAAAATAATAAATAGGGTATATCATTTATCAGGCGGATGCAAGTTAACGTTTATCATTGCATTTAACTCGATTCTAACTTAATCTAGTGTAGGTATGATGTAATATGAGTGGAGTGTTGAATACGTATTAGATTTAAGGGAATAATGGAAAGATGTGGGTAATAATTTAGGACTAGCATCTTTAAATAACTAAGGTAAAGAGGGAAAAGAGTTTATGTATAAGCTTTTTTGATCCCACTGTTGGATAAAGGCTTAACCTATTCCTGAAAATTATTGCACAGTTCGTCAAGTATCAAGATCGTCCTGCCATCGTCATTTCTTCTTAAGTTAGCCTCTGCCTTTATGACCAATGACCAGTTACTGGTTGCCGTTCCATGGTTAATAGATATAGTATTCGCGCATTTATCCGGAGGCAAACTAGCCTAGTCTTATTTAAAATTTATATATAAAAAAAACTTATTACTTTTTTATTTTTTATTAGATTAAACAATATTTATATTATTATTTTCAAAATTTTGTGGTATCAATGAATATTTTATTTTACTTTTCTTAAAAAGTATTTTTTTGTATTATGATAATTTATCATAAAAGGTAGGTAGTGCGTAGGCGACGACGACGCGTTGGCTTGGAATTACCTAGATACGAAATAAAACACATTATTTCTGGAAACCTTTAAAGTATATTCCTAAAATATTTATTCGTACCTATTAAGAAATAACGTACAGGAAAGAACGACAAAAAATCTTCCAAAAATCTCATCAATTAATTACAAATACAACTACTTACAATATCTACCAATATTGTGCGAGGAAAAATCTCAGATTTCTTATTACCTAAGTTATTGCGATAGCCTGAAACCGAATATAGGAATGCTAGCCAGATCCAGTCAGTAATCTAGTCTGGCAGGTGGTAAGTATCCAATTACTAGATTAACACCTGGATTTATCGAGCGACTCTAGTATTTTCCTTATTGTCTCTCTAGTCCGATATTGTTAGGAATTTCGTAGAATGATATCTTATATTTGTTGTTTATTATGGGATGAATTGGATTTTGGATTGAGGATATAATTGTGTAACTGATTACGTAGTTAGTATTTTGTTAAACCAGTATTATCTTATCCTTCTGTGGCATAAAATCAAATGCAGACGGCGCAGTACTTTAAAAAATAATTTTGTACTATTTTCTATAATTTTTTATACATATTCTGATTGATAGACTTTAGATATCTAATTAAATGGGGTTGACATGTCCAAGAGGATAAAAACCCCTTAAAAATAAAGTTTAAAAATATCCGACTTCAAAATCCTCAAACAGAGCATGCTAATACTCAAACAAACTAGATCACATGAACATTAAAACAAATACAAGAAAATCAAGCTTTCACACTTTTCAATACCCAAATTCATTTTCTGATGAATGTTAAAACAATGTATAAGTTTTTTCAATTGCGATTCAGTTTCGACTAGAAATATTTACACTGTGATGTTTTATGGATTCTAACTAATATATTCACAGTATCTTTCCGACAAGAGTTATTATCAGCTTCTTTCCCAGCAGGGTAGGCAGACACCACTTCCCTACACTTGACGATCCAAACACACTTTCCGAAAAGGACGTGCAATGCATGAAGAGGCGATTGATGAATGTTAATGAAGCAAAAGAAGTGTGTGTGAAGATTTGTTAGTTATTTGATTATGAATTTTCGATGTTTTCATTAGAAAGCCGAGGAAAAAAAAAGGCGCGAAGCGAGGCAAAGAGGCGTAAAGCTGAGGAATAAACTTATTATAAAAAAAAAAGTTTTAAAGATAAATAGCAAAATAACGCTGTAATAATGTATTTTATAAATCATTTTACGTCTCTCAATATTTTAAACTAATTTAAAATCTTAAACTCAGCCATCGACGTCTGTATAAAACTTTAAAATAAAATTTCCTCAATGTTTGAAGTATTCTTGAAATGCTAAGCAGGCCTAATTAGTCGTTTTTACCCGGAGGCGCTTTTCTCCGTCAAGGGGGGGATCAAGTCAAATTCCATGAATTTCCTCATATCTAAAGTGTTTGCTTACGCGATACCTACTTGTTATTTGTTGAACGTGAAATAAATTGCTGTTTTTTTGTATAATACTGAAAATAGACGTGAATAAACGTGGAATAAATATACTGATTCAATTATCGTGCGTAACAGAATTTAAAGTTATGTATCTATTGATTAAATTGTTTTAATAAAGTAATAAACATAGTGCCACGTTTTTCCGATTTTTTTTAACAATACACTATAAACTGCCTAAGGATTAATATAGCAATAGTTTTAAATGAAAGTACCTATCCTGTCACTGTAAACATAGTAAAGTTAGGCTTTATTTATGCTACAAGTAGGTACTGAATCTACGAAAATAAAAATAACTCTATGTTAGAATGCAGAACGGCATTTTAAAAGAACAACGCGACTTTACCTTGTTTTTGCGAACATTTTGTGATTAAAGTCATCTAATTCCGGCGTAATGACGCCACTTCAATTCTACATTTGTCTGCCGTCCGTCATAAAACACGACCGGTTTAAAACGACGCCTGTTTTAGAGGCAGCCGACGAGCAAAATGACTATCTAATTTGGGAGGGTTTTAGAGAGGTTAGTCTCGATTTACTGCAGTGAAAGAGATGATTTTGGTTTGAACGCTCTTATTTTTACGTATAGTTATATCATCTTACATGTTTATTAGTTAAACTTCTAAAAATAATGTTACTGCCTTATTGCATAGCTTCTATCGCGGGACTTGAGCGCGGGAACCGAATCCAGAAATTCCGTAACGAAAAAACCTCACGCTCCCCACTCCGACGGGCACGGAGGTGTGGCTTGAAGGCCGTGCATCGTCTAACGTCGTTTCAGTTCGGCAGTCTTCGACATACGGCGCGGGCGCGCGGCGGCGGCATCGTCAAAAAGTGTAGCTTAAATTAATATCAAAGAAAAAGAAATACTGCATAAATAGAATAAATAAATAATAATAATTGCATAAGTTGATACAAAATGCTATGCAATAGCTTTATCGCGGCAGTCCCCGAGTACCACACGTCTTTTTTATAAAACTTTACCATAGCTGAAAGCCTTTAAAATATTATAGTTATTTTTGAAATATAGTTAACTCCCTAAATTAGTCATTGTCACTTACCCAGCAGTGGGATACGACATGCTAGTTGTATTGGCAATTGTATGTAATTTTTGCTAAAAATATTTTTAAGAATTTGTTCATATTAATGTATCAAAACTCTTTTAATTTATTTGTAAACCGCCTCAACAGCACAAAACTTGAAATACTAAAGTCGAAATGCGAATAGCCCGTTTCCATTTCTGGCAGAATCGGCGTTCCTACAGAAATGGTTGTTAATGAGTTGACTCGGTAATTAGTCATCCATTTGGCTTGGGCGCGGAAAACTACGAGCCGCTCATCTATTTGAATACCAGAAAATAAACATTAATATCTCAAATTCTGTGGGAAGGAAAATAACTTTTATTGCCTTCTACCGAAGGGTGTCTTCTACTAGATCGATCAATAAACGATATTTCCTCAAAACCTCAAAGCCTTTTTCTAAGAATTGTAATTTCCTTGTAATTTTTTTTTATTCAATATCGTCGTTGTCAAGCTGAATTTATTCATAGCCTTGAGAATACATGAGTTGAAGAAATAAAATTCAATTTAGTTATTTCAGTCGCATAAACACAAGTAAAAGATAAGTTAAAGACACGCTAAAGATATATGTATGATCAATTATGATAATTTTATTTTTGATTTTTAGTTTCAGTGGTCTCTGCCTACCCCAAAGAGAGAGAGGCGTGACGGATATGTTTAAATGAAAATAAAAAGTGTTTTATTCAAAAATAGGCACATTATACTTTTTTGATGTCACATTTTTTATCTAAAACTACTGCCGGTTCACTACCTGTATAGCCCAGAGGAATAAAACGGCAAGAAACCTTCGGCACAGGGCCCTACGTTATGTACAATATGTATGTGTTTATGTATGTGTATCATTAAAACTGTAACTGAATCATTGAAGATTGATATCAAAGTGCCGTTATGTGGTAATAACTAACGCTCTAGTTTCATAGTTTAAACTAAAACGTTAGCTCTACCATGTATCAACACTTGTGGACTCGTCAAATAATTTACGATACACAACAATGTAGACATAAATCAATACAACAATATCTGTAGGTAGCTTGTATTATTATTTATGGACATTATAAATTCCTCTTAACGTCTCAAGTTAAACAATTACAATTGGAAGTCGGGCGAAGTTTTCTTTCACCGAATCTCAGTACAAATGAAAAGTCGCGAAATGTTGAAACTCCCGTGATTTACCCCTTTCGCCTCAATTATTTATTTGTGAAATCAACAACTTTACAACAACTTTTTAATGGTTCGTGTTTATTTGGAAACGAAAAAAATTTAGCTATTGATAAAGTTCTTTATAAGGAAGGAAGTTTATTGTGGAATAATGAAAATGAATTGAATCGTTGTAAAATGTTAAATACAGGGTGTCCCAAAAATAGGCCGACAAACTGACACCGGAGGTAGATGGACTTAAGGTGCATCAAATAAGCCTAACATGCCCATAGAAAAGTATTATGAGTATTGAGTTAGACCCATTTTAGTGATTTTTAAGAAAAGAACCACTTTTTGATGGTTTTGTATCAGAGAGCGATTAATATTCAATTAATTAAAAAGAAAAGTACGTAAGTATGTCTTATCTGGCACCATTCAAATACTACCTGTTTTGGACCATTAGACAATATTTTGGTTCAAATAGCGACTTAGTTTTTGCCTTTATCACTCCCTATTACTTAGTCAGGCTAAAAAACAGACGAAAACAGAAAAAATAAACTAAGTTTTTGAAATAATCCGACTTAGGTAAGTCTTCGGTGCCTAATTCTCCGAATTTGTTGTTTTTGCAATACATGTTATACCATTCTGGATTTGGAATAGCACAAGGCAGTTTTTAAAAACATTTGTTCACTAAGCTCCGAGTAATGTTTTTTCGTGGCTGCTGCTCAAAGTCGAGTTATTGTTTTTGAGAGAGAATTAAAGTTAACTTTGACAGTTAATTTGTCGATGTTCCACTTTAATTATCAACGAATAATTTTCGCCACATCATAAGTAAGTATCGAAGAATCAGTTAACGTACTTTTCTTTTTAATTAATTGAATATTAATCGCTCTCTGATACAAAAACCATCAAAAAGTGGTTCTTTTTTCAAAAATCACTAAAACGGGTCTAACTCAGTACTCATAACACTTTTCTATGAGCATGTTATGCTTATTTGATGCACCTTAAGTTCATCTACCTCCGGTGTCAGTTTGTCGGCCTATTTTTGGGACACTCTGTATATTATTTTTTCCAAGAAATAATTATAAAGTTATGATGATATTTTATCATTGAATACATAAAGCTTTGATACTTAGTGAATAAAATCAAGGAATATTTTTTTTTCAGGAAATATTTTTTTTATTTTCTAAGTGCTCAGCGAATACGAGAAATTATTTGTTTTGAAAGATTACTGATAGGTACATAATTATCTACACAACTGCCCGCATTATTATCTCGTAGAACCTCGTGTCTATGACATAATCAAATTATACCATTCTATGTAATAGTTCATAAAAACACAACAAATTCTCAAAGCATTCAGCCAAGATTTCCAAGTAAAGCTCAAAGTATAAGTAAGTGGAAATACATGAGAGGAGATGCCAAGGAAATTTCTGGCAGAAGCGTCACAATACGCGACTGGGAATAAAGTTGTAGTTAAATGACGCTCATGTCACGGGCTGCTGTAGGGGGACTATGAATACTGCATTTCTTGGGTCACTTCAATCTGAATTTACGAATAAGGCCGTGAAGGCGGTTGCGGATATTTTTCAAATGTACTTATGGGTCAAAAAGACACAGAAAACAAAAAATGTTTCTCCTGTTCCTGAAAGTTAAGGACATTGGATGCTCATTTCTGAACTTAATTTATATCCGCATAATCTGTGCCCGATGTAGTTTTGGCCTGCATAAACATTTTGAGGATTAGATGCTCCAATGTCCTTAATCACCTGGAACAGGAAAGACAATTTTGAACCTAATTATATGTATGACTCTTATTGGTCGAACATAGATTTGTGGTAGCAGCTAGGTAAACTAAGTAAATACGTTCATTTTGATATTTATTGGATATGTTCTGAAAACATAAAATTGTATACCTACGTAGTTTTTGGCCCTGCTTCACCATCTTCAGATAAAATTTGTCTGACAGATAATCCGATGTCTATTTCATAAAACATGACGTTTTAGACAGTGACAGGTATAACATATCTCTTAGATAAATTTTATCTGTACAGGCCCTTAATCTTATAATATTTTAGATAATTGTTTATCCCTCCTTTAGTTTTGTATAATCATAAAACATAAACCAAAAAAATACACCTTTGTTTGACAAATCAATATTTCTATTATAATTATTTAATAAAAGTTTAAATTAGCCTGCCTATCAAATAATTATAATAGAATTATACCATCAAATGCATGTTTTAGACATTCCGAGGAACAAACTAGGCATAACTTGAAGCAGCTGCATTTAGTTCGCAGTTTCAAGTATTTGTGGTGACAGTAGCCGTGTCACAATCGAGGCTCCTTCGGGATTTAGCTAAATGTGCCGTGAATACCAACCGCTTGCGGCTACCATCTTCACAACTATTCTTATGCGATGGGTTTAAAGATGATAGTTGAATAACTTTGTGTTTCCGAGTGTATTTTCCTGGCGGTAGATGTTGAGGCAATCATGTTATTTCACAGGTAAGCTTGATGGTCCAGAATAGTGTTATGACATCCAAGAGACGGGTTTCAGTTTATTCACTTAGTTCTTGAGTGTAACGAGCTGTGATTGCTTTAAAGTTAACGACACTCGCGTTGCAGAAAAGTACTTTACGCGTTTCATTAAATTCGTACTTTAGGTACGTTTAATTAGGTTGCCAGTGATCACATCAGAAATGATGAGATCCGCAGAAGAACAAGGTCACTGACATAGCTCGAAGAATCGCAAACCTTAAGTGGCAGTGGGCGGGGCACATTGCTCGTAGAACCGATGGACGATGGGGCAGAAAGGTTCTCGAGTGGCGACCACGCACCGGACGACGCAGTGTGTGAAGGCCTCCAACAAGGTGGACTGACGACTTGATTAAAGTCGCTGGAAACCGTTGGATGTGGGCAGCGCAAGACCGGTCGTTGTGGAGATCCTTGGAGGAGGCTTTTGTCCAGCAGTGGACGTCCATAAGCTGACATGATGAATTAGGTTGCCATTTATATTTACCCTTTTAGACAATGACATTGTCAACTATACATTTATTAACGTGTTTAATTGACGTTTTCTATAAAAAATAATACGTTAATTCAAAGTTAAGCCACGTTTAAGCTTTCTATTGAACAATTTCCTTTATTTATTTTACATTATCAACAATTTTAATCACGCATTGAATAAAAGTGATCCTCGTTTTATTTTTTATAGAATAGCGATCAAATTATAATTATCGAACCTCGTATATGTATATTTTGGATGAACATTTTCATCATTTGTGTGGTTTCATAACGTTACACAGAAGCGTTTCTTGTTTGATATTATGTTTCTGAAACATACTCATAACTGGGTTTTTAAAATTATTCATTTTAGATTGTAAATAGGTACTGCTTAAATGTAAGTAACCTAACAGTAAAGCCGATTTAATTTGCTGATTTTATTAATCTTTCACATTCCAGAAAAAAAAGAACAATAGAAAATCTATTGTGTCTGGGTTTATAATGGGTCAGTGGAATGTGAGAGGTTAATTTATTTAATTGACTTCTGGAAAAAAAATTACAAACAGTTTTGACACTTTTTATGTTGCTCTACGTGCCATTTTATTTTATTTTATTTGGCTCACCAACGGATGCTACAACAATACAGATACAGTTAACATACAAAAGTGTTTTGAACTTATTACGCACACAATTATAGGCAAGCACCACATGCATAAAAGACATGAAGTGATTAAAACATATGCGTAAGTACATAAATTTTAAGTAAATACATCTCTATACAGAAATTAAACTAATTAGTGTAACAAAAAATGTAGAACGGAGATTAACGATTTCATTAATAACAGTGTAGACTAGAAATTTTTGACAATACCTATAGATAGATACCTATTTTAGGTTCTCTATAGGTACCTATAGCGAACTTTAAAAGCACATGCGTTGAGACCTGTGTGAAGGTGCTGCTGTGATGCCGGTCATGTCATGCGGATACTATGAAACTAAGCCTTTCACTTCTCTGTTTCCCATTTATTACCTTACTTTTCCTGGATATTGCGGGGTCAAATTTTTATTTATGGATAGCTCTTTTGAAATATTAATTTTATTAGGTATATGTTTGTGTTTATGCCTGAGATTTGTTAAACTTAAATTGAAAAGAGCAACCCTACAGAGTTTCTTGCTAGGTTCTTCTCTGGGGAAAACTGCACTCTTGCGAATCTAGCATTAACTTTAAAAAATGACCCGTCCTAAGTGTTGTCAAAACCTACAAGATTAAATGATCATTTCATTTCAACACCATGACCATTAAACTTGAAAAAACTGTACACACATGCCATAGGTATGAAAAAAAAAACTTTAGGCAGTCCACCCATTTCTTCAGATGTTAAAGCGAACTCCCCGCGGGCTCAGTCGGGTGGATAACTAGCGAGATATTTTAGTTTTTTTTAGTTTTTTTTTTGTTGTTTTTTTTTTAAGCAAGTGTCCGGAGGTTTCCCCTGAGACCAAATGAAGGCTCACTTATATTATTCACAAGATCAGATAAGGTCAAGTAAATTTCAGTTTATGAACGAAATCCTCGCGGGTTGGTTATTTATTTATTATTTATCGGAATAGAACGCTTGTGTTTTGGGTTAAGGAAAAAACTAATTTTAGTTGTTTCTGACTGCGTTAGTATATGCATACTGTCTCGCCTTGTTCCCATTGAAGCAGGCCTTTGAGTATAGAATATATAAGGAGGTGCCATATCGTCTGGATCTGAGTGCCTGGTCTGGCGCAAAATGGCTTCCTTTTTGTTTGGAATTTCTTATCGTTTGACAGGTCATCTACCAAGAAAACTATGAAAAACTTGCGCCAACCTTGGCACGCTGTCATAAAGTCTTTTGTATATGAAAAAAAGGGGCACTCCATATATTCCTTCCTCATTGGGGCAAGCAGTGAATATTTCCTTCCACATTAATTAGTTTCTTTATTATAGTATATGAAGAAACTAATTAATGTGGAGTACCTATTTTTGACCAAGCCTATTTATACGTCCTGAGTTAAGCGAGTTTGAGATACCTTACTAAGTATTATCATCTAATATTTAGTTTGTTTTTATACCATTGAAGTGTTTTAATACGATAAATATCTACTTATCAAAGGATTTAGTTTTTTTTTAATTTATCGTAATTAATTAAAAAAGAAAGATTAAAATAACAAACAATTACATTGAATTGAATACGCGGCTCTAAATAAGTACGTTATTATAATTTGTAATTGTAATTTGATCTGCCATTCTCAGTAAGATATCTTAATTCTTTTTCCTATTATCTCTGTGTAAATATTTCCCTTGATCTTTCAGCCACTTTGCGAATAAACGAGCATCAGCTCGGCGTTTTGTAAAAATTCCATTATGATCCCGCGCTGCGGTGTTTCCAAAACAAATTACTTAAACATTACCGCATTCCGCATAAAATTAAAATACACGAAATGAATTCTGAAAGGAATTTACTTTGGACAATTTTAATTAAGTTCGTCGGAGCTCATTAACGCGAGTGCTGTCACGGTTGCGACTCTACGGTTCCTTTTTTAATATTTTTCCCAGATGCGCGCAAAGATACCGTTGTTCGTGTCCTATACACACTGTATTTATCAGTTTGAATTCTCTGATATGTTTATCTGGTTGGGTTATATTAATGTTTACATTCCGGTTTGCAACCTCTCATAATTATCTCATAATTCGTCGTGTTTAATTTATTTTGGTTGTTTCAACACGTCTGTAGTTACTTTTTTATGGAGCACAATCTATAAGCTGTAGGAGGAATTCACTTATTTATTTATTTTTTACGATTTTGTAGCCTGATTTTGTGTATTTTTTCTTTGTTTCTTTAGGTAAATAAATTTTAAGGAATTTTATTTTTATTTAACAGTTTATTGTAAGATGATGGTACTTACATAGAGACAGAAAAAAAAGAGAAGTTATACAAACGGTACAGCATATTTCTTAAAGAAATACTAATTTATTTGTACTAAAACTAAAACTCAGACTAAAACGGATCCCTTTGTCCTAGATACTTAGACTATATTGACTTTCCGTAGCATTACACAAAAGATTAACCTCTAAGCAATAAACCTTTACTCTCCCATTAAGTTTCAAATAGTGTTTTTCTGTCGCCAGTAATGAAAGTGTTCGGCAAATGTTCGGTTCGAATATTTGGGCAGTGCGGTCGCTTTGTGCGGCCGTGGACTGGACTGCGAGGCCGGGAGCTCGCCAAATCTATGATAGCGTAGAATTCGTATGTTTACGTAATGTTAGAGTTGCCAACACGAACCTACTATTGGTTCGAGGATTGTATTTGAGGGGATAAGACTCTTATCACATGGAATGGCGAGCGAATTGAAAGCGATTGCGCAGCTTTTACGCTATTTTGTTAACGCTATTCAGTCCTATCATGTAAAAATGTTTTTACTAGGAGCGTTATTATGTTTGTCAAAGTTCGTGAAATAATTCATAAAAACAAAAATAATTAATTGGTTACGAATTAATTTTGTACTCGGAAAACTCAAAGCTCCTTTGCAATTTACTGTGTGAACCGTAAAAACTCTGTAAAATTTCCTCAAACATTTCGTTTAAGTTTCACTTTAAAGTCGAATTCGTTTAAAAGAGCTCAAGTATCGGAAACCTGTAGTAGAGGGTGATGGTAACTAAATGGTCCCTTTCACGCACGGAGGCACACAATTAGGGTCGCAGCGGCCCTTAATGAAGGGTTGCGGGCCGCCATACGGGGGGTCCAGCCGGGGCCCCGAGTGGGGGGACCTTATAAGGTTACTACACGAGAAAATTAAAGTAATATCATGATTCGTTACCTTCATAAAACTCAAATATGAGATGATTTTCACGAGGTTCAACTATTTTAGTTGATTTTATTGCGGGTTGTGTTATCAGATTTGTTATAACGGAAAACTCTGAATGTAAGGCTGACCTAGGTGATGGTACATATATACATATTTTTCACGCTTCTTTCCCATCTGGATAAGTACAGACTCTTGCCGCAGGATGGAAATGTATGAAGAGCAATGAGATTGTGGGACGGGACATAAAGGCTATATGTGGGCTATATTTATTTATTTAACAGTTTATTGTAAGATGATAGTATAATAGAGACAGAAAAAAAGAGAAGTAGAGTAGTAGAGTATTTTCCTAGTGCTAAGTAAAATATTGTACCTTGAATGATACCGAATCAAGCTTTTTATATTTATATCTGTATTTCATACATACATCAACTTAAGTAGGTTAAATGTATATACTCTAATAACACTTTGCACTATATGTGTCAAATAATAAATGGTCACGGGTAATACGGAAAGATTCTCCTGAGGGAAAAAGGTACTTTAAAATTAAACAACCACATTTCACTATAAGAGGAGTACTTTCAGTCAAAAATGTCTTTGTTTAAGTTTTTTCTCAGTGACCTCCGTAAATAGTTTCAAACTGTCTTACTCCACTAAAACACGAGTAAGGGTCTACACGTGGCATTTAATAAACAAAGAAGGTTTGCTTTGTTTATATACTCGTGCGATGGAAATGTAAGCACCTCTTTATAATGAATACATTCTGTCCGCGTCTTCGTGCGCGTTTATCCTCATATCTTGGAAAAAAAACATGATATCTTAAAATAATACAGCCTATGTGTTATTCTGATATACCTACAGGGTGTAACAGAAAGGGTATATAAAGCCGAAACACAGCGATAGTCCTCATGAAACTGAACAACTTTCCCCGAGGAACATGGGTCGTAACTCGAAAAAAAAAAATTTCCCCTCCGCATACAAAATGCCCGATCAGCTGATCGAGTAAGTATGGGCGATCCAAAAATTTTTTTCAAGTTACGACCCATGTTCCTTGGGGAAAGTTGTTCAGTTTCATGAGGACCATCGCTGTGTTTCGGCTTTATATACCCTTTCTGTTACACCCTGTATAAGCTACAACATTGCTAAATTTCATCAAAATCTTTTCAGTTAGTATTTACGTGAAAGAGTAACAAACATCCATTCATCGGCACGAACATTGACAATTTTATAATAGTAGTAAGAATAGGATTACTTACAGGGAACTACGGCAACGTTTTCAAAGAAATAGTTAATTGAATTTTTAATAAGTATAAATAATATTGCTATGTTTATTTTAATTCACTGTAACATCTTGTGAAGTCTACTATTTGTCTAGATTAATATTTCTACATTAATAGAAGGTATTTGCAGATTGAGTCACTAATTCCTTGTTTAAATCTTGACTCTGGCTTTAAGGTACCAATAGATATTGGTGAAAGGGTCTCCTTTGAAGTAAGGCAACCAAGACATCCTATGACCGGGCAAGGGTCCTTTCTAAAATGCTTCGGGAAAACATTGTTATATTTCGGCTTGGGTTTCTGGGTTTCCGATCATAAATGGTACTAAAAAGCAGAACAGGTGAACAATTCTATTATTTTATTCTAAAGTCAGCGTTGGCTAGAGCCAGAGAACAAGCGCTAAGCGTAATACATAAGTAGATATACTATTTAATTGCGGCACTAAGCGCTAGCGAAACTGAACAGAATTAGGTGCTGCAGCGAAATGCTGCTGCTACCTTATATTACTTATATTGCTTTAATACCATCTACAAGGTTTTGTAACCTCAATACAAACATAAACACCATATTTAAATCTAATAAAATAGACCGCAAGTATCATGTTATAGTACAAAAATTCCAGCTAATTACTACAAAGATAATTGCGAATGATAAAGCAACTGATGAACACTTTTCCTTTATAAACGTAGCTACAATTTATCGAAGGATAACAGTAATGTTTCTTAAGATATAAATGACTGGGCGCGTCCGTCTTTGTAGTTCGTGATCTAGGGACGTGATTGATGAAGTCTAAGTCTAGGCTTGAGGTGAACATACTAGCAATGTCAATGTACTTGGAAGGTTACTCACAGAAAGATAACGCTGCTATTATTTTTAAAAGCTGAGTTTTTTCAGAGCAAGACAGCGTAGATGGTAGATAGTACCTATTGCTACAGTTTCTCGTAGCATTCGCTACGAATCGTAGCATTTGCGTAGCAAAATGTAGACTGAAGTTTCTTTCTTAACATTTTCCTGACATGACATGACAAGCGGAAGAAATAATGAGTTTTATACAATCCTGTTAAAACCACTTTTCTCTGCCTTTTTCCTCAAAAATGTAAT
This sequence comes from Anarsia innoxiella, assembly GCA_947563765.1. Lineage (NCBI taxonomy): Eukaryota > Metazoa > Arthropoda > Insecta > Lepidoptera > Gelechiidae > Anarsia > Anarsia innoxiella. The sequence continues at coordinate 9,691,031 of OX387406.1, forward strand.
GAAAGGTTGGCAGATGTTGCAAATTAAAATCTACATTTCAATCCTAGGATCAAATTGTAGCACCCGCTCACAATTTTATTGTCAATTAACTGCCGCAGGAAAAATACGAAGGAATTCTCGAAAGAAGTTTTGGGGAAAGTTTTTTGAAAAAGAAATGGAAAAAGTTGGCTCATTATAACAGAATTAGAGGGAGTTGGTCGCTTCAACCTTTGAAAGGGGAACGTTTGTTTGCTGAAATCGAGACCGGCCGCGGCCACTTATTTGTTTAATTAACTTTATCTAGAGGTATATAGAGGTATCTAGATGCCGACATAATTTTATTTAGATATTACTTGACCCACCCTTGTAAGATTTCGTATACTGGAAATAATTTCACACTATAAATTGTAATTTGTAGAAATTCTTTCGCAGTTATTACTTTTTACCCGACTACGGCAAAGCCAAAAGGAAGGGTAATGTTTTTGGCAGTCTATGTATGTATGAATGTATGTATGTATGTTTGTATGTATGTATGTATGTATGTTCCACCGTAGCGTCTAAACTACTGAACCGATTTTAATGAATGAGGTGTCAAAAGATTTGTAATAATACGGCGGGTGACATAGGATACCTAGTTTTGCAATAAGTTCAATACTTTGCCCACTAGTGGGAAAAAAGTCACGAAGAAAAAAATAAAAGTTTGTAAATGGTTTTGTGTGGGATATCAAATTCAAGAGCTCAGCGAGCACATTCCAAAAATATATATATATATCACTAGGTTTTGCGCACGGATTTGCTTGTAAACTGTGGACAAGAAGTCGCGACGAAAAATATTAAATTTTACAAAGGATAATGTGTGGGGTATCAAATGAAAGGGCTCAGCGAGTACATTCCAAATATTATATATATCACTAGGTTTAGCACGCGGTTTTACTTGTAAATATGTCTTTTAACGTCTTGTCTTTTCTATCATAATTACTTCGAAACTACTGATTACTTACCTACAGCTTGCCAAATCAGGCCTTTTCAGAATTATGTTGACTGTTTTGGCTAGTTTTAAGCTAAATTACCTACAACTTGTACTACCTATGGAATCAACTTTGTTGGAATTCAAACATTTTCGGTCCCTCAATAGGTACATTTTGCCCACGTAACGTGTACGAAAAAGCAAAAATTTTTAGACTCTGATAAAGATCCCATATTCAAAGTTGTTTATTATCATGAGTTCAAGCAGTGATTTTAATTTGTAAAGCGTGTCTTAAAAGGGAAGTTTGAAATAAAGTACAAGACTTCTTGAACTCACATTCATACTATGAACAAAGTGTGTAGGAAAGTTTGGGGGGCGCAGCCCCCCGCCAAAATTAAACAAAACACTTCTTGAATTCTACTAGATAAAGTTGTCACTGTGTGGGGGGTTTGGGGGGCGTAGCCCCCGCCAAAAGAAACGAAACACTTCTTGAACTCTACTATGGATAAAGTAGTAACAGTGTAAGGTGGTTTGGGGGGCATAGCCCCCCGCCAAAATTAAACAAAACACTTCTTGAACTGTACTAGATAAAGTTGTCATTGTGTGGGGGGGTTTGGGGGGCGCAGCCCCCGCCAAAAGACACGAAACACTTCTTGAACTCTACTATGGATAAAGTAGTCACTGTGTAGGGAGGTTTGGGGGGCGCAGACCCTCGCCAAAATGAAACAAAAACTTCGTAAACTATACTGAACAAAGTTGTCACTGTGTGGGGGGTTTGGGGGGCGCAGCCCCCCGCCAAAATAAACGAAACACTTCTTGAACTCTACTATGGATAAAGTAGTCACAGTGTAAGGCGGTTTGGGGGGCACAGCCCCCCGCCAAAATTAAACAAAATACTTCTTGAACTCTACTAGATAAAGTTGTCATTGTGTGGGGGGGTTTGGGGGGCGCAGCCCCCCGCAAAAAGACACGAAACACTCCTTGAACTCTACTATGGATAATGTAGTCACTGTGTAGGGAGGTTTGGGGGGCGCAGACCCTCGCCAAAATGAAACAAAAACTTCGTGAACTATACTGAACAAAGTCGTCACTGTGTGAAGGGGTGTGGGGGGCGCAGCCCCCGCCAAAATAAACGAAACACTTCTTGAACTCTACTATGGATAAAGTAGTCACAGTGTAGGAGGGTTTGGGGGGCGCAGCCCCCCGCCAAAAGACACGAAACACATCTTGAACTCTACTATGGATAAAGAAGTCACTGTATAGGGGGGTTTGGGGGGCGCAGACCCTCGTCAAAATGAAACAAAACCTTCTTGAACTATACTGGACAAAGTTGTCACTGTGTGGGGGGGTTTGGGGGGGCGCAGCCCCCTGCCAAAATAAACAAAGCACTTCTTGAACTCTACTGTGGACAAAGAAGTCATTGTGTCAGTTTGGGGGGACGCAGCCCCCCGCTGCAATAAGGAAATAGATACTTTTTACATATACTCGTACTATGGACAGATTATCAGTGTGAGATTATCAGGCTTTGGGGGCGCAGCGCCCCGTCAAAATAAAATAAAAGGCATCTTTGATCCACACTCATACCTATCCGAAACGGATTACGCTACTTACTTTGGACCAGGAAAGCGTTGAGCATCTCTGCTCAAAAGTAGGTACCTACCTATCTAGGTACTTTTTGTGTAGTTTTTTTAGTGTTATGTACTCTATCATAAAATTTGCAATATTTTAGGATTGCTACCCTATAATTATTATCTACTTTGAAAAGTAACTGTGGTGTAGATGACTACGAAGTCGCGGATGCCCGCTAGTACAATATGTTGAGATGAAAAGATAGATTGAAAGTGTAACATGGAGTTTGAATAGTTGTCATGTATGAGTTCTGTAGAATGTACGTAGATATCACTGGTTTAACCAAAAAGTGTGAAATAAAAATAAGTCCTAAAAACTAAAACCCGCCTACGGAAAACCTGCGATCTTAAAAGTAAGAAACAAGAAATAATTCTTGTCTTCTTAACTAGGTACCCCATAAATGCACAGACGTAGCGATTTTCAGAGGAAAGCCGTGGTCGTATGCCTCCATATAACTATAAATGGCTGCCTGCAAGCAATTGATACCTACCTTATTACAAAGGTACGTTAAACAGGTTCCGACATTGCACTGTTATTAATATTAAGGCACAGAGGCATACGACCACGGCTTTCCTCTGAAAATCGCTACGTCTGTGCATTTATGGGGTACCTAGTTAAGAAGACAAGAATTATTTCTTGTTTCTTACTTTTAAGATCGCAGGTTTTCCGTAGGCGGGTTTTAGTTTTTAGAACTTATTTTTACCAAATAATGTACTTGTTGAAGAAAACAATTGTCGAAAAAGATTAAGATTTCAGTTTCTATCGTACTAGGGTAATTCGCAATTTAGAGAACATTTCCAAAATAATAAATTATTATTTTTATATTGTTAAGTTTGCATACACAGCAATAAATCGTCCGTAGTCCCACTAAGTCAGTTTAGAGAAGCCTCGTTAAGTAGAAGTTAGCATCTCAAGAGAGAACCAAGTCCTAGCTCAGTTTATTGTTATGAAAGCGATATTAGCAATTGGGCTCGCGGCCAAATTGTCCCGTGGTTTATCACCCGCGAACTGAGCGTTTTGTCTTTTTTGTTGGCCGCACTTGGCTGGGGTTGGTCGTCGTTGGCTGCTGTTGGCTGGTGTTTGCACGTTGGCCTCGCTAATGTGCTGATGTCATGTTGGTAAAACTTCAACGCTTTACGCTTTGCCGCTCTATTGTTCGGTCATTTTTTGGGTAAAAAATTCGTATAGCCGATTTTGTAAAGTTTGTTGGTATAGCATTCGCAACTATAAACAAATCTCTAATATAAAACCGATTTTAGTTGATTTTGCAGCATTAAATTTAAGATGATGCTTGTACTCTACGCTGGTTTTCCCATTGACATTATTGTTTTCTACAAAACTGTTTCTGTTTTGATGTCTTTTTCGAAAATCTTGAAGTTATCAAGGTATAAAGGGGATTATACCTTTATATTGATTTAAAGAAACTATTAGAGACTTAAAGACCTCTTTAGGACCCACGTAAACAATCTGCAAGACCTAATGAGTCCAGTTAGGAACACTGACCAGTAATACAAGTGTACTGGGGAATAAGTTACGGATGCATGGACTATATAGCTGATATTTAGTAACATGTTTGGCAAAAACACTTACTATATCATATTTCATTGCAATTGCCAATGGGGAAACGGAGATAGGTAATATTGTATTAGTTCTTACCTTAATTCAAACATAAATACCTAGGTAAATACTATCTTTTACGTCCCTCTGCCACCAGAGTAAGTAAAGACTACATCGTTCCACTTGCTACGATCCAAACATACTTCTTTCACTTCATCCACATATCCACATTCATCAGTCGCCCCCTGATACAATTTTCCGAAAAATAGTATCAGTTATTAACTTCTTATCGAGGCTCCACAAGTCTCTCCTTTCGATCATCCTTAAAAATAGCTATTATAATAGAAAGGCCTATTACTTAAACTTATCTCCCTAGTCCAGGTATATGGCCCCAAGTGAGCGATGTAGATGATTAGCGCCCCGCGTAGGTGCCGCCTGCAACCAGCACTGACGTATGGCGACGCTCACTGTTTTTGCGACCTCGGTCAGGGGGCGCTATTCATTTCAGTGAGTAGGTAAGGTGCGAATGAGATTTGTAGGTTAGATGCTGAAGTGAAGGTTCAAATACAATAAAACTTGTTGTTGTTAGCCCATATATGTCCCCACCGAGGGGCACGAGCCTAGTCTCATACAGAGAGTGATTACGCCGTAAAACAAAAAACAATAAAATAAAAAAAGGAATTAAAAAAAAACAATTATTAATTACCTTATTATTAATTATATTATAAAACTAATATTGAAGGTAATTCTGTGATGTTTAGGTCTTAACTTGTCAACAGACTGTTTTCTAGTTTTTTAGAGTAGAAAAAAAAATGGAACCAGTTTTAATTAAGGAATACAGAGTAGTAAAATGATAATAGTTCCATTTCTCCCCAAAAATATTTTACCTAGTGACTCATGCCCCCATAATACAAAACGAGTTTAAAAGATAGTCCTAGGACTAAAGTCATTTTTTGACATTTTGTCTACGTACAGCCGAAACGTCATCTGAGTAGTTTATTCTAGGACTATAAATAAAACTCTTTTTATAATAAGGGGAATGAAGTTTAGTCAAACAAGAGTTTCAAATGTTCTTGTTTTAAATTATGAACAGATTTTTACCAAGTTACCTATCTACCTAAGCTAGGAAAGACAGTAAAAGCTGGTACCTACTTAACTATTAGTAAAAGCTGATTTTATTCCATGTGACGTGTCAATGCACATTATAAACCATCAACTAATTCAATATCATTCTAATGAATTAGCATACAAACTGAATAAACAGTTATTTTCACTTTACATAATACTGCATTAAATAAATCACTACATTATGTTAGGAACATTGTTTAATTGGATTCAAAATCCAATAGTGGCGTGTACAATGTGTCTGGATTTGTTCGTTTAAATCTGAATTAGTGGCGTTTTGTTGCGGTTTCACTCGCGAGAACTCACGCCGTGGTTTTTCAATTTGGCAATATTGTATTGTGTGAACTTATGAGTCTAGGTATAATATAGATACAAGTACAGTTAGCCACCACTGGACAAAAGCCTCTCATTCTTGCTCTAGCCAGGAGCTCAAAGCAGCTAATTTAAAATAGCCTTAGTTGTGTGTCGGCAGAGTGTCAATGGCATTTTTTGACATATTTGGTATTCTGCTACACAATGGCTTTCACTGATTTCGGCCAAATGTGTCAAAAATGTCATTGACACTCTGCCGACACACAACTGGGATAATTGTAAATTAGTAGACCTGCCGGTTTTGCTATGCGCCAGGATTTGCCATTCTTTGCCATATGAGACGAGTTCTCCCACGTAGCAATAGGGCATATTACCTTATATTTGTTAATGATAGTGACAGCAATAGGTTTAATTGAGCGTAACATAATAGGCATGACGACAAAAAAAATTTTTTTTAGTCCATCACATAGATTATTTTAAAATATTCGACACGATTTTTTTCTTTTTTCTCTTTAACTAAAAATGACACAGATACACTGGGTTAAAGTTGCTCATGACGTCACGCCTTAGTACGATTTTTACGTAGGAGTGACGTCAATACTCCCCACTCCGTAACTTTGATGCTCTGTATCTTTGTATTTATTTATGTATTTGATCAGGTAAAAAATGTGTTTCAAATATTTTTTAATAGCCTAAAAGATAGACTAATTATTTTTTGAATTTTCGAATGTAGTCATCATCCCCATTGAAATGAAATGAAATGAAATGAAATGAAATGAAATGAAAATCATTTAATCCTGTAGGTTTTGACAACACTTAAGACGGGTCATTTTTTAAAGTTAATGCTAGATTCGCAAGAGTGCAGTTTCCCCAGAGAAGAACCTAGCAAGAAACTCTGTAGGGTTGCTCTTTTTAATTTAAGTGTTACAAATCTCAGGCATAAACACAGAAACATATAATCAAATTAATATTTCAAAACAGCTATCCATAAATAAATAATAAAAATTTGACCCCACAATATCCAGGAAAAAGTAAGGCAAGCAAATGGGAAACAAAGAAGTGAAATGCTTAGTTTGATGGGATCCGCATGACATGACCGGCCATCACAGCAGCACCTTCACACAGGTCTCAACGCATGTGCCAGCCATCAACCCCTTCCACATATTTTAGGGAAGTAGGAGACCCGACACACAGCGCCACCACTGCAACGGCGTAAGCGAGCATGACATATCACACGTTTCGCCTTATTCATAAGAAAGCTTAGCTATTACAGAATTACAGATACCATACCTACCAAAATACTGCAGAGGCAACATTTTTACAACACAATAACATTCATATAATTTAAGGAATGTAAGTAATTCACAATTGTATGAGAACAGGTATGCTAGAGAAAGCTTGATAGAAGAGCAGGTCAATCCCATGGATTTGAGTCATCTAAATAATCGTTAATTTTATAATATCCCTTTTTGTTAAGTTTTTGTTTAACAATAACCTTGAATTTATTGAGGGGTAGTTCGCGTATACTGGTAGGGATCTTGTTGTAAAAGCGTATACATTGACCCACAAACGACTTATTTACTTTCTTTAGTCGACTAGCATGGGGCACTAATTTATCCCTATTTCTAGTATTAACAGTATGTATATCACTTAGTTGTTTAAATTGATGTATATTTTTTTTTGTAAACATTACATTAGTGAAGATGTATTGCGATGCTAGTGTTAATATGTCAATATTTTTAAAAACATCCCTAAGAGATTCCCTGGGACCTAGTTTATAAATCGATCGAATAGCACGCTTCTGCAGAACAAAGATGCGCTCAGAGTCGGCGGCGTGACCCCACAGCAGAATGCCGTAGGACATAAGACTATGGAAGTAGCTGAAGTAAACTAGCCTGGCAGTTTGAACATCTGTCAGGTTTCTTATTTTTTTAACCGCATAAGCTGCAGAGCTGCAGAGCATTGTAATTAGCAACTGGCTAAATGGGTTGCTTTATGTTTTATATCTCTCACGAATCTTATCTCTCTTAAAGTGTAATCAAGATTGGCTATTGAACTATCTACGATTATGTAACTACACATATTTGATAAGGTATATATATGTCGGCGTGTTGGCGTCTCTTTGGTCATAACATCAACCAAACTTCTTAAATATTGTCTGTGAAACGTCAAGTGATGATAGTTGCCACTGTCATTGCTTGGGAGTGGTCTATGCTTCATGTAATGGTGGATTTGTGAACAATGTGAGCTGTGTGATCGAATGAACGTGGAGTGTAGAACTCTCCGCGTTTCACAAAGCGTACATCTAGTTAGGCAATAATTCGGATACTTAATGAAAGTCTGATGGCGGATAGACAAGAATCCTGCTCTTCGCATGATACCCCGTTCGCCCATCCGTCATATACATGTATATCTACCTATACAGGATGTAACAGAAAGAGGATATCAAGCCGAAACACAGCGATAGTCCTCACGAAACTGATCAACTTTCCCCAAGTAACATGGGTTAAATTGTAACTCGAAAAAAAAATTGGATTGCCCATACTTACATTTTGTATGGGGAAGCGAATTTTTTTTAAGAACGAATTATGTTCCTTGGGGAACGTTGTTCAGTTTCATGAGGATAGTCTTCATCAAGTATAGACTTGATACCCCCTTTCTGTTATATCCTGTATATTATGTACATGTATATGTAGTGTTTCAGCTCTAAGAGGCAATTACTTAGCTGCCACTGTAAGGCAATGTAACCGCAGTATTGAATGAACTCTACAGTCAATATTCAAGTGGGTTCTGTACTGACCTTTATATTTACAATTTAACTGGAGGTAGTGGGAGTGGGAGTTTAGTAATTAAGGTAGGTTATGTGTTAACAAAGTGTATACTTAAGATTTAATTAAAAATAAAAGTGGATTCTACAATATGATGATTGATTAAAGAGGCATCATAAAGTCTTTCTTGTTTTATGTAACGTTTTGTAAACGAAGTAAAGTGATGTGTAATTGTGTATGAAGCAAAAGAAGTATGTTTGGATCGTAGCAAGTGGAAGGTCTTTTTGTCAGCTGCCATTTGTATGGTGTAAAGCCGGCCTAGCCCGGTGGCATGCCGGCGGCTTTGGTGTGTAGATGGCATTTGCCTACCCCAATGAGAGAGAGGCGTGACAATGTACGAGTATGTATGTATGTATGTATGTATGTATGTAGTAAGGTGGAATCCGGGGATTATTGTTATATGAATTATCGCGCAAAATGGATCTGTTATTAAAACTGTATACCTAGTTTGTACTATAACCCTTTGTCTATCTAGAAAATCACACAAAAACATATTAACAGAAACATTATTTTTCACTAGTTTATTGAAATAGTTTTATTAAATTCCAACCTATACAAACTCCGTCAACATTCGTCACAGCTCTTTATTTCCCTGGCAACACTGATGGGTACAAGTGCGTGAATTGTGGCAACAAAAACCGTCGGCGGCGGACCAGCAAATTGATTTGAGCAGGTGTGCTGAACTGAATTGTGTACTGTGGACGTTGATTTCGGCCCGTGTACACTATGGTATCTTTATGTTGGAGTAGAAAAGATACGAATAAATAAAGAAATGGTAGAAAAATTGTGTTTTTTGTTGGCTCAAATTAATATTTTGTAAGTAATGTTCAGTTTGAAACAAATCATGAAAATTGCGTAGCCTCGAATCTACTATACTCTATAGATTCTTAAAGTTATCTTATTATGGATGTGTGAAGGTTTTAAAAACCACTGAACAGATTTTAATGAAACTTTACTATATTGTTGCTAACGCACCAGAATAACACACATGCCTTATTATTTTAACATATTGTGCAAATTTTCGAAGATATGATGATTTTTTAAGGGCAGTACCTTATTTGTTTGCGAAAATATGTAGAAATAGAGTTTACACATTTTAAATAAGATGTGGTATCCGTGATTAGCGGAGACATATTATAACTTTATTGTTAAGTTACCTTATTTATGGTTAAGCTGTGGATATCCTTAAATAAAAAAATGTACGTACGAAGTCACAGGTAGTCTCTAGTTTGCAATAAATACATATATTGTTTAAAGAGAATTTAATTTATATTTCTATAAAATTATTTTCAATTGTAAAAATGACTAAATTAATTTAACGAACAACACTTAAACAGTCGACAAAAAAGCCGTTATAAATTCCAAGGACTGTCGAATACAATCTCAAAGGCTTTTAGGCATAGATGTCTCATAATTAGGACGATCCCAATTTTTCCCAGTAAATTAGGATCTGTCCCTCATTTGGGAACGGCCGGGTCGTAATTACGAGTCTTTATACAGGGTGATACAGGCTAAAATAATCCCCACTGACCTTCGTCTTTGGGAGGATGAGCGTGAATGAATCGCGGATCACCCTATATTCACACGATTCGCTCCTCTTTTGTTTTTAGTGAAATAAAAGAGTGAGAAAGGATTGGTGTTGTGTTGGGTGTGGTAGGAAGTACTGGAATGGATACGTTAACTTTTTTTCATCACAAGAATGTGCCGTGAGATTTTTACGTAATTCAAGTTCATTAAAAAAAATGCTAATTTCCAGAAATGACTACCTTATATTGTTAATCTGGCTTTAAAACTCATACTTTAAGTATACTATATATTCTCTGTAGTAAGCTAATTGCTACTTAAAGATGTATTAGTTTTTTGTAACTACTTATGAATAGTTGCAATATTTTTTTTTTGCTTTATTTGTTGCCGGTCCCACCAATAGTCTATTAAAATACTTTAACTGAAAGAATGATATAAAAAGTATTTTTCTTAAATCACACGTTGATATCTAAATAGACAATGCAATTAAAACAGTTAGTAGGTAAATTGTATAAAAGTTAGTCAAACGAATGTCTGACACGCTTCACTCGTTCGGATTGAAAGGAGTTACTTATGCTCTAACTCATGTTGTAGTTAGATCTGTAGTTTAGGGTAAAATATAAATGGCTAGGTTTTAAGAATTTATAATCCATACTCCATACTAATATTATAAATGCGAAAGTAACTCTGTCTGTCTGTCTGTCTGTTACTCTTTCACGCCTAAACGGCTGAACGGATTTTTATGAAATTTGGTATGGTGATAGATGATAACCTAGAAATGGTCATAGGCTATAAATAATCACGCCATCGTTCTTAGGGGGTAGGCAGTAGGTAGATAACTAAATTGAGTTAGTGACTTTTAGTCGTTTTTGTTGGGACTTTTGCTCTTTCACGTCTAAACGGCTGAACGGATTTTGATGAAATTTAGTAAGGTAATAGATGGTTACCTAAAAACGGATATAAGATCAAAATGATCACGTCATCGTACTTAGGGGGTAGGAAGTAGGCAGAAAACTGAATTGAGTTAGTGATTTTTTTATGGTTTTTGCTGGGAGTTTTGCTCTATCATGCCTAAACGGCTGAACGGATTTTGATGAAATTTAGTAAGGTAATAGATGGTTACCTAAAAACGGATATAAGATCAAAATGATCACGTCATCGTACTTAGAGGGTAGGAAGTAGGCAGAAAACTGAATTGAGTTAGTGATTTTTAATCGTTTGTTTTAAAAGTTAACCTCATTCACGCCTTAACGACTGAAAAGATTTTTATAAGACTTGGTTAATTTAAAGATAGAATCCTAGGCACGGACACAGGCTACTTTTTACGGCGGAAAAATACCTCATTCCCGCGGAAATCTAGCGTGATCGTGTCAAGAAGCGCATGACGCCATAGCTACTGAAATGATTTTGATGCTATCCATTATGTGCTTAGGTTGCTTTTGAACAAATTTTGATGTGAAGTTGAGGACCGGAACACGATAGAGGGACATTGTTGCAGGGGGACTTACAGCCGGGAGAAAACAAAAAAACTTATGCGGACGAAGTCGCGGGTAAAAGCTAGTCTAATATAAAAATAATAATAAGATAGATAAAATTAGGTTCTCGAGTGGCGACCAAGCACCGGACGACGCAATGTGGGAAGGCCTTCAACAAGGTGGACTGACGACTTGGTTAAAATCGCTGGAAACCGTTGGATGTGGGCAGCGCAAGACCGGTCGTTGTGGAGATCCTTGGGAGGCTTTTGTCCAGCAGTGGACGTCCATAAGCTGACATGATGATGATGATGAGATAAAATTAATCATTTATGAGGCTTTTGTTTAAGTACTATAGAATGTATAGTTTTTATTTAGAATAGGATTTTAACAGATTAATATTCGTCGCGCGCGCACACAGTCGTTCGAGAGGGAAGAGAGAGAAACAGGTACCCCCTATCTGTGGCGCCATCTTCGCGTCACTAGTGCTGTTCTCTTCACTGTTACTAATAGAGATGCGCGTAGATATTTTCCAGCTAACAGTACGTACTTATATAAAATGTTTGAAAAAAGTTGTTGATACGAGTTATGTTATAGTAATCAGTGGTATCTAAGTGTTTCATAGAATCTTCCGGACAAACAGGAACATTAACCGAGTGTTATCTAAGTGTTTCAGAGAACTCTATAAAACAACAAGGACATTAAGTTCTAAGGTAACGCGGCCGATGTTAGATCTAATTGTTTCATCCTGTTAATTATAAGTCTTCCAAATGTATTTGTTAATTAAATAAAGTCAGTCTGTTACAAGCCCTCGTGCTAAGCACTCGTTTCATTTTAGTTTTTAAAAACGTCATCGCCGTTGCCCATAACCTAACTGGCGCAGTCGGTAGGATCGCGTCGCGATTAATAAGCAGTCAAAATCCTGCAAAATCGTCTCGAAAGACGCGGTCCGTATAAATCCTCGCGGGTGCGGCGACGAAGAAATAAACGAGTGGCAGCAGAAAGCAGAGGCGTCTCCAAATCGACGGTAGCAGATTCAACCTTCCGGGAAGCCTAAAATCGGCGATGCTTGTGGGGTAAGTATCCAACTCTACTTTCTTACAAGATTCCCGTGAAAAATCCTTGATTATCCTTGCAACTAGGGTATTTGAGTAGGTACTTTTACCAAATTCATTATATAAAGTAAAGTAAAGTAAATATTTATAGTTGATTTTGTGGTGATATCAAATAGTCTCGAGAGATAAACATGGCTCAAGGGAATGACGATAAACCATACGTAATTGATTATAGTACATTGGGAAAACTTTTACCTAATTACGATGGAAACAAACGTACTCTCGCATTTTACATCGGAGGTGTGGAGAATGCGCTTAGTCTTATAGAAAACAAAGACGACCTTAGTGTAGTTTGTCTGATAAAAAGTAAAATATCAGGAAAGGCTGCTGAGGCTTTGTCCGAAAGCATAGATACAAACACTTGGCCGGAAATAAAATCCATATTACAGAAGAAATTTGGAGAATGCAGAACCACCCTTCAACTGGTTCAAGATCTTATGTTATTGACAAAAGGGTCAGACACAATAGAGTCATTTGGCGAGAAAATTAGATTAATTTTGAGCAGTCTCATAATATCCGATAGGGGTAGGAGTGACTTTTACGAGCAAATGGCGCTCACTACTTTTCTAGACAAAATTAACCCAATGATAGCAATTAAAGTGCAATTAAGACATGCTTGTAATCTTGACGAAGCTATCACCTTCGCGTTACAAGAGGAGATTCGACTAAAAGCATTGAGACCAGAATTTAACAAAACAAACAACGCAAGTAAACCATTTTTAAAGCCGAAACCACCTCAGAACCCGGCACCTTTCATAAAAAGGGAGCCGTTTTATAAACCCAAACCATCAACAAGTAATGCAGAAACGGTCAAAAATAAAATGCACTTTCAAACAAATGATGACAATGTAGAGAATGAAGTAGGTTCCGATCAGGAGTCCGCAGTGGACGAAGGAACGCCCGAACAACAGACAGAGGATTTTTTATTGGATCTAGAGACACTAAACCTAACATAGTATTTATAAATAACACACAGTCGTATAGTCGCTTGCCATACATTTATATATCCGAATTGGGAGGTAGATTTTTAATAGATACTGGGGCATCACAATCTTTAGTACACCCTAACATTAAAAATAATGAAAATACTGGGATAAAGATAAAACAGGAAACTCATTTTATAAAAACTGCACACGCTACATCCAAACATAAAGAGGTTGCATACATTACGTTACCTAAAACCTTATTTAATACTGACATCACACATAAATTTCTAATTTTCAATTTCGATTCAGATTTTCAAGGCTTATTAGGTCTAGACTTACTAGGTCGACTTAATAGCAAAATAGATATGAAAAATATGGTTTTATGTACAGACGAAGCGACAATTCCAATTAGAGACGATATTAAGAGTTCTAGTAAACTGAAACCTAGGTGCGAACAAGCAGTAAACTTCTTATGTAATGAAAGGGAAGGCGAATATTTTCTTGAGGGAAAAACGATGAAAAACGGTATCGTTATCCCAGCGGCTTTAGTTACGGTTAATAATGGAACAATGTTAACTAGAGTACTAAACAAATCTCAAGACGAAATCACAATTAAAAATAATATTAAGCTTCCACTGTTTAAAATTAATGAGGTAAAATCAGATGAAACTCAAACACATAAAGTAAATTTCTCATTATCAAACAAAAAAATAGATCAAATATTAAAAAATAACTTAGACAAACTTAGGACAGCTCATATGAATGATGAAGAAGAAAGGGAAATTAAAAAACTTTGTTACAATTACCGCGATATATTCCATTGCGATGAGATACCATTAACATTTACTCATGAAATTAAACATAAACTTAGATTAACCGACAATTCACCCATATACGTAAGAAATTATAGACAAGCACCTAAACTAAAAGAAGAAATCAAAAAACAAATTGACAAACTTTTAAAACAAAATATTATTCAGGAAAGCAATTCACCCTGGTCGTGTCCGGTACACATTGTACCAAAGAAAATGGACGCTTCAGGAGAACAGAAATATAGATTGGTCATTGATTACCGTAAATTAAATGAAAAAACAATAGAAGACAAATATCCATTACCAAATATAGAAGACATACTCGATAAATTAGGTCGCGCTCAGTACTTCACAACTATCGATCTTGCATCTGGCTATCATCAAGTAGAAATGAACCCAGACGATATAGAAAAGACAGCGTTTACTATAGAAAGAGGACATTACGAATTCCTTAGGATGCCTTTCGGTCTGAAAAATGCTCCTAGCACTTTCCAAAGACTAATGGACTCCGTATTGAGAGGAATAGATAACGTATTAACTTACCTAGACGATATTATAATCTACTCTACATCTTTGCAAGAACACATAGAAAAATGTAAACAAGTATTTGACAGACTTCGAGTACACAACTTAAAGATTCAACCAGATAAGTCTGAATTCCTTAGGAAGCAGGTAGACTTCTTAGGTCACACACTAACAGATAAAGGCCTTAAGCCTAATGAAAAGAAAATCGAGGCAGTAAAAAGATTTCCTATACCTAAAACTCAAAAGGAAATAAAATCATTTTTGGGATTAGTAGGTTACTACAGGAAATTCATTCAAGACTTTGCAAAACTTACGAAGCCTCTCACTAAATGTCTTAAAAAGGGGAGTAAGATTAATTTAACACCAGATTATATACAAGCTTTTGAAAAATGCAAAGAGTTGTTAATAAATGCACCCATATTACAATATCCTGATTACGAAAAACCATTCATTTTGACCACGGATGCATCTGATATAGCTATCGGAGCAGTATTATCACAAGGAGATATAGGACAAGATAAACCTGTAGCGTACGCTTCACGTACATTAACTGATACTGAAACAAGATACTCTACCATAGAAAAAGAGTTACTCAGTATAGTTTGGTCGATCAAATACTTTCGCCCTTACCTTTATGGTAAGAAATTCACTATAGTTACAGATCATAGACCATTAACATGGATTATGTCTATAAAAGACCCTAATTCGAAACTAACTCGTTGGCGTTTACGATTAGCGGAATATAACTTTGATGTACAATATAAAAAAGGTAAAATTAACACTAATGCGGATGCCCTTTCAAGAGTGAAATTAGTATACCATAACGAACTAAGCGTAGAACCTCAACCAGGCACTTCGCGTGATCAAAAAACCGTTACAAGCGTAGCAGATCCTGAAACGGAAGTAAACTATGACCCAGATCTAGCAAACATAGATATACGAACATTGTTAGATATGCCAGTAACACCTGAGACGAATGAGCAAGATAATGTAGGAGAGAAAGAAACGGAAGAATCAAATAATACTGAAAATAGGGAAAATGATACGCTAAACGATACGAATTCAATCAATAAAATGCCGGAAATCGATGATGCAATCGATAGACAACAAAAACAATTCCACATAAGGAAAACACCTGGTAACAAGTATAGAATAGACGATAGATCTAAAGGTAAAACAATCATTAAAGACGTTTGGATTCCCATAAACGACACCAGAAAGGAAATCATAAATTTTCTTTTAGAAAACACAATTCCAGATAGAGTATTTCATTGCTATTTTCACCATGAAGAATTCTATCCTATTTTCTGCGAAGTTTATAAATCTATATTTAATAATAGAGGTCCAAAACTAATAAGATGCAAAACTAGAGTCACATTAATAGAAAACATTCCAGAGCAAACAGATATAATACGGAAATACCATGAAGGAAAAACCATTCATAGAGGTATTCAAGAAACGTATAAACATATCCATAGGAATTACCATTGGCCGAATATGTTACCATCCATACAAAAGTTTATCAATAGTTGTGATAGATGTTTAAAAAGTAAATACGAACGAAATCCGTTAAAACTTCCCTTGTCACTAACAGACACCCCGAGCAAACCCATGGAACATATGTTCATGGACTTATATAGTAGTGGAGGTACTACATTCCTCACTATTATTGATAATTTCACTAAATACGCTCAAGCTGTACCTCTAACAGCTTCAACGAGTATTCACATAGCGGAAGCATTATTAGGTCTATTTGCCATAATAGGAGTGCCTAAGAAAATTACAACAGATTCTGACACGAAATTCGATAACGAAGTTATTACAGAAATTTGTGCGATGCATAACATACACATACATTTCACAACGCCATATAATCCAAACTCCAATTCACCTATTGAAAGACTACACTCAACTCTAGCCGAAATAATAAGAATACAACGAATTACTGATAAAGATGGAACTTGCAACTTAATGAAGTATGCAATTATAGCATATAATAATACCATACACTCTACAACAGGCTTTACTCCTTTCGAATTACTATACGGACATACGGATAGTAGAAACCCATTGGAATTACATTGTTCAAAAGAATTCTATCAGGAATACGTTATTAAACATAAACAGATAATGGAAAACGTACAAAAACTAATAAATAATAAAGTTTCAACAGAAAAACAAAAGACAATAGAAAAAGCCAACACAAACACAGAATCAGCTATGTTTAAAGTAGGCGATAAAGTATATAAGCAGGTAGCAAAAACAGCTAGAAGTAATAAGTTAGAACCCAGATACATAGGTCCATATACTATAGTAAGAATACATCCTGAACAAATCGCAGAAATAGTAGGCAAACATGTGAACGCTAAAACAATTAGGGTTCACTTCAGACTACTAAGGCGACCTGAAAATGTTCCAGGTACGCCTTCATCACCGTCGTCGCAGTGCTCCGGCTCACCACCGGCACCGCAATAATCCAACCTATCGACAACCATAATGGGATCCTAATGATTACCGAAGCGAAAGCTCAGTATCAAGTAGATACGTACCATTTAGCTGTAATCTATAATACGACTAGGTTAAGGAATATATTCGTAGAAATAAGCAGTAACTACTATACGTTTAGGTTAAAGGAAAACAATGTATCTGATTTCCGAACAATTATTAATCAAATAGATTATCTTATAGATGTAATTGAAAGTAGGATTCTTTACTTAGGATTAGAACCAGTAGGTCTTAAACCTAGTTTTAGACAAAGACGTGGCTTAGTAGATGGCTTAGGTTCTATTATAAAAGCGATAACAGGTAACTTAGATCAAAACGATGCGATAAGATTTGAAAATGAAATCAAAATAACCCGTGCGAACATAAACAATAACGCACTTAATTTGAAGAAAACATTAAGCATCAGTGCAGACTTCATGAAAAACTATGAACGTAATTTAGAACACATTAGGATAAATCAAAAGGAAATATATAGAACTATTGATAGGTATTCTGCATTCACGAATAACGTAGCAACTAGACTAGAAACAGGTAAGATATTTACAGATATCGAGAGATCGTTTCAGCAGCTCTATGATAAGTTGGAAACTCTTGAAAATGCTATAACATTCTCCCATCTCGGAAAAATGCATCCTAGTATTATAGATCCGACATACTTAGTCGAAGAGTTAACTTACATACAAAATTATATTGCTTCTAATTTAGCATTTACACCAAATATAAAACAGATTCATTTATGGGAAAAGGCTATTACAGTAAAAGCTTATAGTACTAACGATACTATAACTTTCATATTAGAAATACCTCTAGTTGCAAACAAACCCTATAACCTCCTACACCTTTATTCCATACCCAATGATAATAACATAATCCTAATTCCAAAAAGCCCTACCTTTATCTTGGGAAATGACGAGTTCGCCTACCCCCACGAGCCATGCCTAGAAGTGGAAGAAGACAATGTCATCTGTAAGCATATTGACTGGCAGACGCTCACACAATCAGATGATTGCATCGCCCAACTCATACAACATCAAGAACCGCACAACTGTACTTACGCAACAGTAAAGTTCAATGGCAACATAATACAACAAATTGAAGACAATAGTTGGATCGCTATTTTGAAACAAGAAGAGGTCATGAAAACAACATGCGACAGAGACGTTCAATATCAACGTAATAAAGGAGTTTTTCTTATAACAATAGATAATAATTGCAAGGTGCAAATACAAGACAAAACCCTTAGTACTCACAAAAAGGATGTAAATATGAAAGAAACTATACCACTACCTCGTGCACATAATATTCCGGAGACAATTCCTTTGGAAATAAAACTAGAAGAAATAGAACTAGATGACCTAAAGAAAACCATAAGGAAAACTGAAGACATAACACAAGTCCCAGTAGAAGCAGTCGTTATATCAAATAAACCAAGTTGGTTAACGATTCTTATGTTAATAACTATTGTGATCATAGGAATAGTAGCAATAGCCTACAAATGGAAAAGAAAGTTGAAGTTAGCTGCATCTGCAACGTCGCAACACCTGAATGAAGAAGCCCATCCTCAACAGCAACAGCAACAGCCATTGCAGCCTCAGGCGTGCTTCTCTCTTAAGGGGGGAAGAGTTATGTTATAGTAATCAGTGGTATCTAAGTGTTTCATAGAATCTTCCGGACAAACAGGAACATTAACCGAGTGTTATCTAAGTGTTTCAGAGAACTCTATAAAACAACAAGGACATTAAGTTCTAAGGTAACGCGGCCGATGTTAGATCTAATTGTTTCATCCTGTTAATTATAAGTCTTCCAAATGTATTTGTTAATTAAATAAAGTCAGTCTGTTACAAGCCCTCGTGCTAAGCACTCGTTTCATTTTAGTTTTTAAAAACGTCATCGCCGTTGCCCATAACCTAACTTACGTTAGAAAAATTTAAAGAATTTTAGGTGGACAATCTTGTCAAACAGTTTCACCTTCAGGTTCATTGGTCTACTGTCAAAATTACTTAAATGCATAACCCAACTGAGTAGTATAAAAATACATTGACTAACGTTTATTATAAAAGTCACTTTAAGGTAGGTAAGTAGTTTAGTGGTTCTAAGGGATGTTTAACGACGACTATTTTTTGTGTCGACGCCAACCTAACGACAGGCTTGTCAAAAACATTTAGACATAAAACGAAACAAATAATTTTCCGATCTGCCTGCAACATAAAAAAATAATGTGGACGAACTTTACATGGGTAATATTTACAATCGGAATTTTACTTGAATGTAGTTAAAGGCCGTCTGAATGTCATTCTAACAAAGGTATTTCTTCATATGCTGAGGTATATTTCTTTAGAAAAGGAAAACTTATTTTCAACTAGACTAGAGGCTACCCGTGACTTTTATTTATCGTCATAAATTAGGGATTACTTTTACCTGACTGCGCCAGAAGGAGGGTTATGTTTTTCGAGAGTATGTAAGTATGTATGTATCTATGTTTGTATGTATAATTCTTTGGCACGCCCGACAGCCTAAACGGCTCGATCACAGATAACTAAATAGTTACTAAAGTAGCTCGATGGGAGGTGTATTTACATTGAAAGTGACACTGGATACATTAAAATAAAAATAAAGCGATCTTTTGCTACTTGTTAAAAAAAAAAAAAAGTTGAGTTATTTGACTGATCTTTTTTTACTGAGAGCTTAACTGATTTTTTTCAGAATACTTTTAATGATTATCCCTATAAATAGTATCATGGGACTCAAATCAGTAAAACCAATTCTATTTCCAAAAAACAAAACACATCTTTTACATTCCTACATCCATTGCATCTTCACATCGTATTAGCAAAACCAGTATATCGGTAGAAACAAGCAATGGACATCGCCTGAATACAGGGTGTCTGATTTATGTGCGCCGTAAACTGAAGACGTAATGAAACACACGCGCAGTCAGCGCGCGCCTCGTCGCGTTCTCTTATTAATGGGATTTGTGTGGGGGTCGGTGATAGGGGGGTCAAAATAGACCACAGTTTTGGTTATGTATACAAGTTTAAGTGCCCGTTTCACCACCCACAGATAAAATTTAACTGACAGATAAACCTATGTCTATTTCATGAAACATGACGTTTTTGACAGATGCCGGTAGGTATAAAATATCTGTCAATTTTTTTTATCTGTAGATGGAAAAACGGGGGCTTTGTATTTTTAATATCAATTTTATATAGGTAAGTAAGTAGGTAATAGTTTTTAAAATTATATTATTCATCATTAAGACTTATGATTTTGGTTAAGTATCTATATTGTTCTAAATAAATTGGAAACAACGCAAAAAATTAAGTTTTTTTAATGTCCCGAATGAGAATCGATCTCACGACCTCTACGCTCCTATGTTGCTGAATTTACGCTTTCAACTACGCTACAGAACAGACCCTTTTAATTTTACTATAATAATGCTATGACAATAACAACTTTGTGGGGGGTCATATTGACCCCCAACTTATATCCCTAAATCCACCCCTGTGCGGGGTAGACACGCAATTTGTACCGGGATCATGTTGCGGAAACATTTAAACACGACACGTTTCCGCCTTAAAAATAAACAATTATTATTATTCCTTGCAACATTAATTTGTCTACCTCCTTTGTTGTTCAAGTACGTTACGCTTCGGAAAACATCATTTGTTTTAAGGGTGGTTCCTTATTTGAAATAGAACGTTAGATTAGCAAAGTAGCAGTTTTCCCCAGAGAAAAATTTAGCAAGAAACACAGAACAAACACACCCAAACAACCGGTTTTTGTTGACATTTTTGACCACATTTTTTTTGACACCATAAGACGAAACCTATAACTTATAATTAGGTATTTTTGTTTTGTTATATTGATCCTTAATGTTTTACTTATTTACTCTGAATATCCCCGATGAGCATGTATCAGGTGACTAATGAAGTAAAAGAGGTGGGTTTGGTTCGAAGCAAATGGAGGAAAGTGGTCTCTGCCTATTCCGATGGGAAAGTGGCTTGACAAATGTATTATGTAGGTATCTATGTAAGTACTTTTAATTTAAAAACTAATATTTACGTTTCGAATTAAGTCGTCAAACTAAAAAAATATATTGTATAATAGGTAACACATAGAGCATTCCATTTAATTTAAATAAGTCATTTGTTTTCATGAAATAAAACAGTTAACAAAAGGCTAAGAACAAAGATTATATAAAGCTAATTGACTTCCTCCTTTTAAAGCAAATTGTTTTATAAGACTTTCTGTATTGTGCTTGTCTTAATAATCTTGGCTTAATATAAGAAAATGTGTTGCTATGTTGAATTTATCAAATATAAGATATTTTTTGTATGGTTTTTAATTGCGTAGCCAAAAAGACGTGTTAGATGAAAGAAAAATATATTTTATAGTAAAATTGATGGTTATTAATATTCGGAGTGATAAATTCTTAATCTTTCACGTCCCAGAAAAAAAAAGAACAATAGAAAATCTATTGTGTCTGGGTTTATAATGGGTCAGTGGGATGTGAGAGGTTAATCTAGGTGTTATATGAGTTTTACTAGTTACATATGTAATTAGTTAAACATCTCTTAATATAACATTTAAATACAGAGACACTATGTATAGAATTTTTTGGAAATCTTTTCTTTTCCCAAGTTTATTCTCTATCACATTAACTTATTTCTACGAACTATTCTTAACAGCCTATAGACTTATCTACATCAAATGCAAAACCAACCCAATACCAAACGAAGCTAATATATTCAAATAAAAGAAAAGAAAGGTTCAGGTTGATCTGATGGCCCAGTGGCATATTTTAATCACCGGTGACTCCACGACGCGGCATTCACGCCTCAATTTGGGCCGCTTTGACTTGAGCCACTGGCACTGTGTATGAGAAAGAGAGATTTTTCAAGAAAAGGGGACTATTTTTTCAACTTTTTTGTTTTAAAAAAGGAACTTCGGGGTCCGTACTTGATCAAACCGGGTCAATGATTGTATGAAGTGGTGTAGTGAGTGATCATTAGTTTGGTACCTAATATTTCTTTGCATTTTGTGTCAGTCTTTAAGGCTAATTTAGAATTTCGTTAATGGAACTTTTGTAGTATCTCATTGTCTTTGTAAAAAAAAGTAGGTACCGTAGCTATATCATTGTCTTAATGGATATAAAATTGTCTATTTCGAAACCGGTAGATCTTTTCCGTGCGACGAAAATCGAGCACGTATGAAACAACCGTCGCATATCGAAGCAGTTTAAACTTTCCGTAAGAATATGTCAAGTCGCGGAGTAATTCCACTGTGTGCACAGTGTACGCCGCCGGGAGGGCGTGCGGGGTTAGTGCGGGGTGCGGGAGGTGCGGGGGCCCCGCCAAGACTCTCATCTCGCCACCAGCTGCACAGCCCGCAGATTACTTTGCAATTGAAAACAAATAATAATAAATACGGAACGCTTCGAGCACGCCCCGAGAAATTGGAAAAAAGGGGAAAAAAGTGCTCGTATTCGGCGGCGCTCTCTGAGATATTGGGGCCGCAGACGCCGCAGCCAGATGTCGAAATATGAGTTTTATTTCCAAAAGATACACTTACATTGTTTCTGATTGTGAGTTAGTGAACGGCGGAGTGCTGGGTTTTATCTGCCGACGTTCGTTTACTACGAGCTGACTGGCGGTACTTGTTTGTGGCGGGGGCTGCTTTCTCGACTGGATACACTGTAAAAAGCCACATATTTGTATCAAGCTAGAAACTTTAATATTTCTATCTCCTATCATTCTTTTCCCCACTTTTTCCCTTCTCTGGCTCCACTGAAAATCATCGTCATGTCTCTAGGCAACCATTGACATGACAATATGCTGAGTGGAGACCATTTTCCAGTCCACAACTATCTCCTTTCTCATTCTTGTCTCTCTGGTTTATTTTTTGTCCTAAGTTTTAAAAGTTAAGTTTCATTTTATTTTATGTTTAATTTTGTTATTTTGTGTTTTAATTTTGTTTTGTTCTTGTATATTTTATTGGACTGGAAATAAATATTTACTTACTTACTTACTTACTTACTTACAAATGTATTTGCATAAATAGAACTAACAATATAATGACGATTTTGTAAGAAGTTCAATTCTTAGATTCTAAAGATAGGTACCTACCACGCTTACATTATTAAAGTACACACTTCACCTAAATCGAATAACACGAACAACAAACAAACTGATCACCATAACTCCCGAAGGTCCCACAAAATTCATCCCCGTATGATTAATTCAGTGCTTCACCTCTTACGGCCGTAGAGTGTCCAAATCGCCCGCGCCGATAGTTTCCGCGTTCCGTTTACGGCACCTCTGCGCAATGACGTCATAGAATCTAAGTCAATAGAGGGATATAACCATCGTATGTTCGTAACATTTCATAACTCCCTTCGTTTAGTTAGTTAGAGAGGTTAAAGTACTAGATGGAGTAACGATAATTAGCTGTTTATTCTAAGGTAAAGATTTTTTTCTTTCTATTTTGGCAACTGCCATTAAGGATGCTGCCAATATCAAGTATTGGAAAGTTTACTAGAAAGGTTTAAGTTGCTTGTGAATAAGCATGATGACTTAAAAATTTTTTTTAGTTCATCACATAGATTATTTTAAAATATTCGACATGTTTTTTTTCACTTGCTCGTGACATCACGCCTAAGTAAGATTTTTATCTAGGAGTGACGTCAATACCCCCCAGTCCGTAACTTTGATGCTCTGTATCTTTGTATTTATTTATGTTTTTGATATCAGGTAAAAATTTTAATAGCCTAAAATTATTTTTTGAATTTCTAAATGTAGTCATCATCTCTATTGCAGTTATTGGTCACTGTTATTTACTTAGTTCTTATAGTTTTAGAAAACTTTAAGTTGGCCTATTCTGACGACACTAGAATTTGATTGAACATTTAATTTGAAAATGAAAGTAAAATTCAAAGTTCACAATTTAAGTTTCTGAGAATCAGAATAAATGGTAAGACATCGTAAAACCTTACTTGTAAAAAGAAAGTTTCAAAATTAAAGAGAAGGGGCTAGTTTTTAAGCAAATTGACGTTAACAAGCTTCTATCGTAAAGCACTGCTAAAAAGAAACAAGATTGAAATTTCCTGGAAACGGCAAAACAATTTCATTATAAAAATATGTCATTAAAATCATTCATTACAAGGGGATAAAATCTTTAAAAAATAACGAAGATATAGTCTCTTCTATTCCCACTAGATCAGGTAAGCAGAGTTAGATTCCAGTCACGGGCGGGCGGCCGGTCTCACTGACGGATTGGCCCGAGGCGCGCCTCGCATACTAATACCTCGAATAGTTTTCATAAAGATAAACCAGGATTATGAGAAATGTGAGCTCGCCACGGACAGTTAGTTTCACTTCCAGACAGCGGCTCTAAATCTGTTTTATTCTTTACAATTTGTTCTGTCGTTCTCTCGGATTGGGATTAATGGCGAGTTATGCTGTAAGGGAGTTAAGTAGCTTTGGATGAAGGTTTGTGAAGGGAATTAGCTGCGTGGAGGATATTATAGTAATGGTTGATTTATTAGGAAAGTAATTACATAATATGTTTTATTTATTTATTCATAAATAAATCTTAATAAATGTTTATATCTGTGTGTTTATAATGCTATCTACACACCAAAGCCGCCGGCATGCCGCCGGGCGGCTTTACGTCATACGAATGGCAGCTGTCAAAAAAGCCCGCGGCTTTGGTGTGTAGACAGCATAAGAATTGTAAAACTTTATTTGAAAAGAGCAATATTCTTGCTAGATTCTTCTCTGGGGAAAACGGCACCTTGCGAATCTAGCGTTAGTTTAAAAAAAAATATTGACATTTTCAAGTGCTGTGTGAATTATCCTACGAAATAAAGATTATTCCAATCAGGAGTACCCTAAGCCAACGATTATGTATAAGGTCATCGATGAATGTGCATGAAGCGAAGGAAATTTGTTTGGATCGTAGCAAGTGGAAGGAAGTGGTCCCTGCCTACTCCGATGGGAGAGAGGCGTGACGGATATACACTATACCTATGTACAGTACAAGTAGGTATGTAGATTATTTGAGTTCGAGTTTGTAAAAACATGTTAATATTTAAGTATGATTTACACTAATCATAAATTAATTTCTACATTAATCATTTCTTCTTAAAGACTGTTCCGGCCAGGGTAAATAGGTGTCAATGATACGGCGCAGAGTAGTTGCAGGTCTTATATTTGGAGTTACATAATGATATAGTAACTGTACTGACTGGATGACTGGACTGTAGGCTCTGGACTGGACAATAGTAATGACTTAGAGCTACGCTTATATACTAAGATGCTGGCCGCGCGCGCGCTGATATGTGCGGACGTGATAGGCTACGTGATTGCTGATGCAGCGGAACCATATCAATGCAGGAATATTTTCTCGCTCGCTGTCTTGTCTTATCTATCACGTATTCGAGGTCCGCACAAAGACCTTTACGAAGATAAACCAAATTAGTTTATAAATCATAACCTCATTTGCATTCGAGATTCAAAACAAAAGAGGGTTGTAAGGTAAAAGTCGTATTTACACCACGAAATTTACCAAGAAAGGTAAAACAAAGGAACAAAGGGTAAAATTAAGACAAGTCTAACCTTTCAGTAGTTGCTTAGTGTTCGCTGAGATATACAGGGTGTTGGTTTTGTGATGATATTTTTTTTACAAGTGATTGTTTAAAAAAAAAACTTGTATTTTTTAATTACAATTAGTATTTTTTCCCAGAAAATCAAGATTTTTTTTTCATTGAAAAATTTTACTAGCTGAATAATCACTGAAATATATCATAAATTAACTGTTATAATCTACCAATCCCTCGCGTGTTTTTGAAGAGTCTGTTTAAATTAAAAAGAAATAGATACTTATACAAGAGAACTACACAAACAACGTTCTCTAAAGAAACATAAAAGTTCGAATAGATCACAAATTATATGACATCATCCTATCCAGTGAAAACTATAAGAAAAACACTATTCGACTCGTATTAACTGTAAATAGGTGTATTCTATTAGTAGTTTAGATCATCTGAATTTCAATAACGACTTTAAAAACACCCTGTATAAGATATTTCCAGATACTCGTACATTTTTATAAAGATGTTCATTGCAGGTTTCACCATTTTACCGGACTATCGCCACTTAATTTCGTAACCTCACTGGAATAGTAATCTTGGGACCACAGCCAAAATAAACCTCATAGAAATAATGTATCAAGTTATTTCTTGTGGATTATATAGGAAAATATATTAGTAATATCCATCACGTAGTCTTTCATATTTTCTCTTTTTCGACTTGTAAGGTTTGATGTGTGGTATTTATTCTACTTCTTTTATACAGGGTGTAACAGAAAGGGGGTATAAAGCCGAAACACAGCGTTAGTCCTCATGAAACTGAACAACTTTCCCCAGAGAACATGGGTCGTAACTCGGAAAAAATTTTTAGATCACCCATTCTTACTCGATCAGCTGATCGGACATTTTGTATGGGGAGGCGAAATTTCTTTTTCGAGTTACGACCCATGTTCCTTGGGGAAAGTGGTTCAGTTCCATGAGGACTATCGCTGTGTTTTGGCTTTATACCCCCTTTTTGTTACACCCAGTATAAAAAGAACGATTTTTATTTTCACATTTCTACGTATTTTGGATTTGGATACAATATTTATTCAGACGTTTTTATGCGAGCGCTGACACATCTAAACACGCATCTGCTAATGAATGGTTTCATATAAAATATTCTATCACTAGACCCTCCATTTACCGCCCAGAATAGGGATGATTCAAAAATTCAAAAAATAATTAGTCCGTCTTTTAGGCTATTAAAAAATATTGGAAACACATTTTTTACCTGATCAAATACATAAATAAATACAAAGATACAGAGCATCAAAGTTACTGAGTGGGGGGTATTGACGACACTCCTAGGTAAAAATCCTATTTAGGCGTGACGTCATGAGTAACTTTATTAAGATAAACCCAGTGTATCTTTGTCATTTTTAGTTTAAGAGAAAAAAGAAAAAATGTTTTAAAATAATCTATGTGTTGGATTAAAAATATTTTTTTTGTCATCATGTCTATTGTGAGAAATGTGTTAGTGTGTAAACCTAAAGATTTACATATGTCACTCACTATAAACCTATAGGTATACATACACGACTATAAATGAGCATTGTTTTACAAAAACTATGCTAGTACCGTTTTAGGCTAAGCGCTCTTGACAATCCGAACAAAAACTCGAACTGCATTCATCTAAAACGAAAATCCGTCACAAAACAAAAATATAAAAAGAATCTAGCTGTTAAATCTTTATCATGAAATATTTGTAACAGCCTGTTGCAGAAAGGATTTAATGGGCATGATGACTAAAAATTTTTTTAGTCGATCACATTTAATAAATTATTTTAAAATATTCGACACGTATTTTTTCTTTTTCTCTTAAACTAAAAATGACGAAGAGACACTGGGTTAAAGTTGCTCGTGACATCACGTCTCAGTAGGATTTTTACCTAGGAGTGACGTCAATACCCCCCACTCTGTATCTTTGTATTTATTTGTGTATTTGATCAGGTAAAACATGTGTTTCAAATATTTTTTGATGGCCTAACAGACGGACTAATTATTTTTTGAATTTTTGAATGTAGTCATCATCCCTGTTAAAGGTTTTAATTGTCTATTAAGTATCGTGCCGTCTTTTTCTGATAGTTGACAACGAAAGTGTTAGCTGTAGGTTTATTGCCGAGGTATTTATTAATTGTAGTTTTGTCTTTGTTACTTCACGTAAAATAAAGCGAGAAGTAAACATGTTCTTGAAATAAAATAAACTTGTCTGAACTTTAGCTAATGCTCTGCTTATAAAAGGTAATAAAATAAGTTCTAGGGCTAAAAAATCGACTAATGTAAACCAAAATACAATTTAGATTCAACAAGAAAGCAAAGAAGGTAATAATGTTTACATTGTGATAAGTTCGGGTGTAATTTCGTAGACGTTTTGTTAGAATCGGTGTAAATATAGATAGAGGGCGATACGGTATTGTGTGGCTAGGTAATTGTGTTTGTCATAGTTAACAACCAGCCTCGCCCGGGGCGGTCCGTTGCCGGCCCGTCGGGCGCAATTTATAAGATCACACGGGATTTGTTAAGACGAAAATTTGGAGCTATATGATTTTTGTTAAGTAATATTTTGTCAATTTTAAGTTCTTAAGTTACGAAATAATTAGGTACAAATTAAATACTACGAATCCGTATCCCCCTTGCCCAGCATATTCTCGTAGCAAACATATGAGTTGCGTGTAAATTGTCGTAGCATTAACATGCGTAGCGTAGCAGAGCGTCGTAGTAATCGTTGCAGGATTTCGTAGCCCATTCCCTACAGTTTGTGTCCGTCTAACCGAATCGCTACCAGTTTCTAGCTTTCACTGGTTTATCATACTTTGGTATTATTGGCTTTATTTAAGGGAAAATCCGCTTTGGCTCCACGCGAGTCAATAATGAAATATATATGAGTTCGATTTCAGATGATAATGTGTGGTTAGAAAATAATGCTTTATTTTGTATTAACTTTCCATAGAGTCCGTATAATAATGACTTTATTTATTGCATACCTGTGGACTTAATATTTAAACACTAAGTACAAGTAAACTGCTTTGAAAAAGGTCTATTTAAATACTTTGTAAAAATGTGGAGAATCGGAAAATTGTTAAATTACGTGTATTTTTAATATTTCATCATCATTAAATTTAAGAGCGTCACTCTTGTCGGAGGTGTGTACGCTGTCGTCCGTTTGAGCACCTGATTTTAATTTAAAAGTTAAAAAAAAACAGACTGTAAACTTATAGATGTAAGAGTTTGAAATCAAAAGCAAGATCATGAATCTGAAATAAAAAATAACTTATTCATTGTAGTAAGTATTCCAAATTTCCGTCCACATGCCACTTTAGTTCGCAAAAAAAGTATAAAAGCACCAGCATCAATTTACCCACATTTATTTTTCATACAGATTTCAGTTGTACGTGATATTTATATTTAAAATTGAACGAGTGCAGTTTTTCATTGAGAATGGTTTAAATAAATAAAACAAAGCTAGCCCGCGGGTCGCTGCGGAGGGGCTTTATTTCGACATTTGTCGCGAATAAATCACAATTTGGGAAGAACTATAGCAACGCTCTGCCAAGACGAGACTCGAGAGTTCCGGTGAAGTGAGGGGGACATACGGGACGCTATTGCGACCTTCTCACTTTACTCATGTTATTTAAAATATTTTCAGTTGTATGTCGGCAGAGTGTCAACGTTATTTTTGGGCAAATTTTGGTCGCAATCAGTGTAAGCAATTGTTTAGCAGAATACCAAATGTGTCAAAAAATGCCATTGACACTCCGCCGACACACAACTGAGGCTACTTTAAATTATCAGACTTGGGCCCCCTGGAGTAGAGACCACTACCAAGCGCAGCGTGGGACAGCCACCTGTCGGAAACCGCGGGGTCTCATTAGATGCAGGTAATTAATCGGTCATGCTGGAAAATCATTGAGGAGGCCCAGCCTAAGGTGGCCTAGGAAGAGCTAGGAGGAGTGGGTACATGTAGGATGAAATCATGATGATGAACGAAATAAGTAGATCTGTTGGGCAAGACAAAAAAAAACAAATACAAAGCTTTCTGGAACCTGATAGGCTGGTTGATATTTCTGTCATAGTGTGTTTAGTGACCAGTATAAGAAAGTACTTACAGCCAGTAATGGTTCTCAAACTAACATTAGTATAAGCCAACCCAAAAGCTCACATAATCAGTGGTAATAGAGCGTCTAATAAACCGCAGCGGTCATCCAAGAAGGGTCACCCGTATATTCCGTCAAAAACCTGGCGGCTCGCGATGTTGATATGAACTTATATTCTAGGAATTTGCATAACCTATTTTATGAACGACGTTTTGTTCCCGTACTTTGTTTCTAGTATCACTACGAATGTTATTCCTCTCTCTATTTGTCTGTGTAATATTGAAGCCTCGATCTTCTCTTTGTATACGTGTTAGTTCAAATGTATCTCTTTATATCACCACACGTTTATTGCGAGCTTACTTTCCTTTGTTTTCGGAAATTTTGTGGCGTGTTTTGTTTTTATTGTGTGTTTTAAAACTTGTGTTGGATTTTGTTTTGCTTCCATATCATCCATATCCATAAGGATCCTACTGTTTTATTTGTATCCTCAAATATGAAAACATCAATAGCTGGTTTAGGTTAATAAATAAATCATTACATATTACGTACGTAGGTATGCTGTTAATACGTATACGTCTATCTAAGTATATTATGTACATACATACATATACATACATACATATCCTGCCTTCTTGCTTTCATTT
Source organism: Anarsia innoxiella (assembly GCA_947563765.1). Lineage (NCBI taxonomy): Eukaryota > Metazoa > Arthropoda > Insecta > Lepidoptera > Gelechiidae > Anarsia > Anarsia innoxiella. The sequence continues at coordinate 9,721,674 of OX387406.1, forward strand.
CTCTCTCTGTGGGGTCTGCAGGAAGAAATTTCTTTTGGAAATATGCTGTACCTTTTGTATAACATCTTTTCTTTTTCTGTCTCTATGAACTATCATCATACAATAAATTGTTAAATAAATAAATACATATCAGTCACGCCTCTCTCCCATTGGTGTAGGCAGAGACCACTGGTATGTATATTACTCATAAATAATATTCAATTAAAAATGTCTTCCATTATTAACTATAAACAAAACCTAACACGACACTAAAGCACATTGTTTAATACATGTTTAATACACAAAGACGAGCTACATCCTGCGTCTAAAGACGCCGTCTAAACTATGACTAAATATACCTATAAAGTTGATAACCGTGTCGAAACTATAACCGGCTCCATTACACCAGGGTCCGCAATCCGGGTCGGTAAAATATACTCCGACCACAAAATACGAGACCGACTTGCTTGTTCATGACCTCTGTCGCCGTCAAATTATCTATGTTTCCATTTGTTAGGTGCTTATATAGCTACCTAGTTGATTTTGTTATAATTTCAGGAATTTCCAGGTGATCGTCTTTTGTTTCGTTCTTCTTTTGTTTTTTAGTGTTGAAGTCCATTTTAATGGCGGGTGATTAGGTAGTTGTGTGAAAGACAATATTATTTACATAATTTATAAAGAACAATTTGATTAAATGTATAATTTTGTAATTATGGATATAATGTTGTGGTAAACCAGTAAGTATTGATTTACTATTCTTCACCTATTGGCAGTAAAGAAGCGGTTCTTAATTCAAATTCCCTACATCGGTCTTCTAAACTTTCAATTCTCATAAACAAACTCTATTTAACATTATCCTGCTCTCAAATACATCTCAACTCAAACATAATCAAGCATATAGTTGTAATAACACATAAAGTGAGCGTCTCCCATCCTTGTCCCCCTTGTACTCCGCCATAATCCGGGCCAGTGTCATAAAATGTCCCGAATCGTTTATTCATTGCCACATCAAAGACCCTTGTTAAAATTCTATTCCTTTCTATGTATTATCGTCCCATACCATGTCTGGTTTAGCGATGTTATTGCCTATTATGAGATATTTGTTAGTGTGAGTTTTTGCCTTTTTATTTCGGTTAATAATGTCTTTAATAGTTTGGTTGTTTTTGTGGTTTAGTTTCGTTGGTTTTAAAGTTTAGTCGGTTTTTTGTAGTCTTATGCTGTCTACACACCAAAGCCGCCGGCATGCCGCCGGGCTAGGCCGGCGGCTTTACGTCATACAAATGGCAGCTGTTAAAAAAAGCCAGCGGCTTTAATGTGTAGATACCATTACCTTGGCCATATAATCTTAGTCTTTGAGAGTAATATTAAATTACATAAATAAAAATTAAAAATAAAAACATAAATAAAAATAAAAATTACATTTAAGTACCGAATTCCTAAAAAGTAAGTAGGTAATGCAAAAGTTCCATCAAAGTGTTCTTGTTCTTTTACGAATTTTAAAGTGGTACAAACGACTGTTAATATTTTTAATATACTGCTATTCATCAATATTAGTTTTATAAACCTCAATATTATGTGATATACTAGTAACTATATTACCCACTAGCTGTCCCGGCGAACTTTGTCCCGATGAACTTTATTGTGTAGAAATAAAGTTCAAATTGACTCTACATTTTAGTAAGAAAACATTTGTATGGGAAAAAGAAAAGGTCTGTTTTTAGGGCTTTCCCAGCAATTATTCGAATTTTTCTCACCGTTTAGACCTACCCTGGACTATGACAAACATTTTAAAACCAAAATCAGCTCAATCGGCCCAGCCGTTCTCGAGTTTTAATCAGACTAACGAACAACAATTCATTTTTATTTATATAGATAGATAGATGTAGGTACATAATTAACATGAATACGTATATATCTGTGACGCCTTTCTCATATCGGGTTAATAATCCTATAAATATTATTAATGTCAATGTTTGTGCCGATGGATGGGTGGATGTTTGTTACTTCATGACGTAAAAACCACTGAACAGATTTTAATGAAATTTTTACAATAACTTAGCTTGGACATCAGAATAACACATATTACTCAATACTCAATCATTTATTGCACTCCACAGGTTTTTACAGATCTTATAAATAACTTAAAGTACCAATAGCGACCCTGATTAGGGCACGGCAAATTACTTTAAGATATTGCATATTTTTTCCAAGATATGATGATTAATGCGTACGAAGTCGCGGGCAGCCTCTAGTTTATTCATAAAATAAAATAACCCTAAGCATTATTTAAAGAGTACGTCGCAGGTAATTCAAGTATCATTAGGAGTGGTTACGCGACGGTTTTGAGCGAGTAAATAAACACTCACTGTACCACAGCCATGTTTGTCTTGCACCAATACACCGGCAACAGTAATCTTGGCACTTCGTTTGTATAAACCCGCTTATATGCGGGGTGTCTAGGTAAAATGTTCGGGTTGTAGGTGTGCTCTGGTTTGGCTAACTCACTTTGCTCGAGTAAGTTATGTTTAAATATGTAGGAGGCTTTTTGTTGTTACCCTGATTTAGGATTTAATTTATTATTTTCAATAAATAATGTATTTATGTTGTAGCGTTTTGTTGATATCGTTCCGAAATGCGTTCAAACACAGTTTGACAAACTTATATAAAAATAAACTTAAAACTGAAGGTTTTAAACTGACTGACTTATAATAAGAGAGTAGTTCAGAAAATTAATGCAGCCTAAGGCACGGCGCGTCCCTTAACTGTCAATAGCTACTCACTCACACAAATGCAATGCTCATCTCTGTCTCATGTCTGGGGAACTTACACTCATACGTCAAGTAAGTATTTGTAAAGTTTGTAACTTTAGTTTAAAACTCCTATAACAAGATTTCTTATTTTTAACTTAAGTACAGTTAATAATCCTGTCATCTCAATTTACAAAGTATAAATAGACGACCTCACTAAACTTAACTGGCAACTTGTTTAATGTTTTACAGGTATTAAATTTCACAGGGGATTACCAAGAAAAAATAATCTACTTCCCACCCTCCCTCTCTCCCCCCTTATACAAGGTGCTATTAATCATCGGCTGCTTCGAAAACATTTATCTTTATTACAGAAGCTTGCTTCATATAATCACTAGTGCTTCTAAATAAAAAATCAAATAAATTGAATCGAGGAAGAGTAAAATAAACGGTTAATGAAATAAATCGGTTAACGTTTATTCGTTTAGGTTTTATGTCGGTGCGAGTTTATTTTTGTTTTTAAGAGCTCGTAAATAAATAATGAGTGGAGTGTGCTAAAGCGCGGAGGTGCAATCAAGAATTAAAGGTCGAGGATTTTGGGTACGACTTACTCGTAGTTATACTCTAAACTCTAACTAAACTATAGTTGTTATGTAAATTAAATAGATAGGTATATGTAGAAAGAGTAATTAGGTAAGGTAAGTATTTTTTGTAACATCTATGTCAAATACTGCCATATTGTTAAAAGTTGTGTTCAGACACGCTTTTTTATAAACCATGCATTTCTGGCTTTATACAATGTATCTCCTACAAAACAATAAACTGATTGTGCTTTACGCAGCACAATTGCAATTTAGAATTGTTGCAGGGAGACGTGGGGCGCGGCGGGATGCGGGGGTACCACGGCGCGATGCCAAAATGGAGTTAACGCGCCTCGCCGCAAATGGACGCCCTTGTTTTGACGTTGTCGTGTAATACGTACAATTTTGGACACCCTGTTGTAGTAATTTGGTAAAGAAATTAAAGAATCAACGGCAAATGTTTGCAAATTTGTAGCAAACTGCTTTCTTCGCATTGTTTTGCTAATGAAATGGGTTAATTTTTGCGGGATTGGAATCACGAGTACGGGAATTGACTTATTGTCGGTGGCAGATTTCATGGTAGCGATATCAAGTTAATTCTTTGTGTAACCGAATAAATGCAATAAAACTGTTTTAAACTAGCCAATCAGCCATCAGAAAAAAATTAACGTCAGAGTCATGCTTCTGATCAATCCTTTTGAACAAATTAAAAGTTGTAGTTAAAATTATATTGATATTGAGCATATTTTGAATAAATAATGAACAGGAAACACCTGAATTAGATATTTAGTAATTTCATTAAAATATGTTTATATAAAGTAGGTAATTACATGTAGAGGTATATAATATAAAGGTAAAACCATCTTAATAACACAACAAAACCTATATCGTGCTGTTTGTCCTCAAACTCGTATAATCAAAACTTACGCAGGCAATTCTAATAACTGTAGTTCAAAGTAAACATGAAGCAGCGAGCGCAAATGTGCAAGATATTACTCGACGAGACCGGCGCGACATCTAATGCTACACCTGGATCAGGAGAAGCGAGGAAGTTATGTAAGAGAATAAGTTGAGTGTTTGATGTTAAAGTAAAGGAAAATGAAGAAGGGAGTGCTAAAAAAATGGAATCAGTTAAAAAGGGGGGTTATATCTTTCCATTGGGTGAAATGAGTGTTGTTGATACGGCGATGATGAATCCTAAAGAGTCAAAACAACAGATGTATCCTTTTGTTGTCTTTAAATAAAATTAATTGGTTTAGTTAGGGTACTTTTGACTTGGCCTGTCTTTAACAAGTCCTCTATTTGATCGAGATACGTAAACCAAAATGATGTATGAGACGACTGATGGATGTGGATGAGGCGAAAAGAAGTGTGTTTGGATTTTATGGTGTTTATGTGGTCTCTACCCAACGCAATGGGAGAAAGGCGTGACACATATGCTATGTAATATGTCTTCAACATGATATGCTCTTGCTTTTAGATTTAGTAGCACAAAAACCCAACTCGCCCGCTTGTACTGTAGTATGACGGAGCACAACTTGCCGTGGGTTAGCTTCACGTGTCGCTTTGTGAGATGAAATTGTTTTACCAAGACCTTCATATAATATAGTTGGGACTTAGTTGGGACTTAGTTGCGACCTGGTTTGCTTTCAGGACTTGCTCTGATTCTGTTTGCTGTTAAAATTGATTGCGGATAATTTTGTTGCGAAATTGAATTATTTATGGAATAATATTTAAGTTATATTACCTTTGGCGATGAAATTCAGTTATGAATTGAATGTTTATAAAATCATCATTATGTATTGATGCAATCGTAAACGATTCAGCTTGGATGTCATAGATTATTGTGCAGGTATTTGAAGTGACACAACATACAATCTCTCACGCCTCTCCCCATTGGGATAGACAGAGATTACTTCCCTCCACTTGCTACGATCCAAACACACTTCCGTCGCTTCATCCAGATTCATCAGTGGCGTCATATATGCACATCATTTAGAGTACTCTTGACCTGGATTTATAAACTGCAGAATAAGATCTTAGTTCTGTAATTAGCAAAAATGTAAAAGTTTTGTTATTTTATTACCTGTTTTATTACTCCAGATCCTAGTTTACCTTATCTACTCTGCATTCACTAATCACACCTTGCTTAGCTTACAAAATACAGCACCTCGGCAACCCTTATAGCACCTGTTGCTGCCAATAAATCATGTTCGCATCATTACATTAATCCCTGGTAATTTATTAGTCCATCCAACGGTTAACTCGGAAAAATTCACTCCGCTGAGCGTTTGAAACGTTATTTGACAGGCTGTAAATTTATTCGAGAACCAAATTGATCGGGAAACTTCGGTCGGTGTTCACTTGTTTTCGAGTGTCGTGTTGTCATCTGTTTTTTTGGGGGTGTTAATGCTGCGAGTGTTTTGTTTTTGTGTTTTGAGAGTGTGATTTTTTAAGTGCAGTGTTGATATTGTATTGGGACTAAGTTAGTATGTATAAAATATAATTGTAGGAAAGCAGTTAGGTAGCAGCAGAAAATAAAATAATTCTTATAGAATTTTGAGTTGAGATGAACTACTCTTGACTTGGCCTCTTTTTGGTAAGTCTTCGACTTGATAGAAGACTTGACACATCTCTAAAACTTAAATATCAGTTTTGTCCATTCACTAATAAACAATATTCCCTAAATTCGTAGCAAAATTAAACAATACAGTGTGTAATCATATACGTCATGTTAATATGGACGCGGCCGTCATCGTCCGAATATCGGATATAAGTAAATGCCGGTGCCAATCACCGTGTATTGTTTGATGGACTGAGTTGTGAAGCTTGTGATGCCGTGAGATATGCTAATAACGTATTTATTACATCGATATTGTTTGTTGTCTCGGTAGACTAGCCAGTTGCAAGAAAAGTCGATTAAGTTAATGCGCCATTACACCTGTCACTGTCATTGTCAAAAATCTAAATAAGGCGGCACGATGTTTAAATAGCCTTTCGTGCAATTAGGAATATGATGCTTATTGAAATGCTGAAACGTTTGTTGATACCAATGTGTATTATTATTAACACTTCATTCTCTTCCTCTTGTGCAAACTTAGATTGTGAACAAGAAAGTATACGTAGCTATGGTAAGCAAAGATGACTATATTGAAATAGCCGTTTTTTTACTAACGACACACGATAAGTAAGAACGTGGTGTAAGTAATAAAAAAAAAAACGAAAATAAATTTCAAAACTTGTATTGATCTTTTCACCTCTTTTTACCAAAACAAATTAAAAATAAAATAACACTGAAAAGTATCACATTACCCATGAATCTAGCTATCGAAGCCCCATAGGTGTCGCGACGTCGAGTATGGGAAATGGAATGATAAAATATGTGGCAATGGCAACGAGGTAAAGCTGCGATGGGAAATATTTATGGGGAGAGAAGCAACGGTTATTCAGAAATCGGGCGGGTCATGAAAAAGTTCGATTATTTGTAATTTATAATATGGGTTAAAAGTGATAATACATTTTGAATTCAAAAAGTACATAATGTTAAACCTGTAAAGCCTGAAACAAGTGCTTTTTGAATATTTATAAATATTCTATGACTACTTTTATTAAATATTTAGGTATCTACCTGGATTGAGCTGATGTATAACACGATTTTTACCTAATGAACCTAATGATACGTAGTTACGTTCATCGGGTCCATGCTATAAGATGTTTTAAAATTTTTATTTATTTCTTTACTATTTATCAGCAGCGTCTCAAATAACAGTAAGAACAAATAGGTACCTAATTGATATCAACATTCATATTTTATTGATTTGTTTTAAATTAACATACTTACATATACCTACATGTATATGGATATATATCCGTCACGCCTTTCTCCCACTGGGGTAGGTAGAGCCCGCTTCCACTTGCTACGATCCAAACACACTTCAATGCGCTAATTAAGCAATTACCTTATCAAAATATCCTACTTAAAATATTCAAAATCGATCGTTTAACCTAAAAACTAAAACCCGCCTACGGAAAACCTGCGATCTTAAAAGTAAGAAACAAGAAATAATTCTTGTCTTCTTAACTAGGTACCCCATAAATGCACAGACGTAGCGATTTTCAGAGGAAAGCCGTGGTCGTATGCCTCCATATAACTATAAATGGCTGCCTGCAAGCAATTGATACCTACCTTATTACAAAGGTACGTTAAACAGGTTCCGACATTGCACGGTTATTAATATTAAGGCACAGAGGCATACGACCACGGCTTTCCTCTGAAAATCGCTACGTCTGTGCATTTATGGGGTACCTAGTTAAGAAGACAAGAATTATTTCTTGTTTCTTACTTTTAAGATCGCAGGTTTTTCGTAGGCGGGTTTTAGTTTTTAGAACTTATTTTTATTTCACACTTTTTGGTTAAACCAGTGATATCTACGTACATTCTACAGAACTCATACAAACACAAAACACTATTCAAACTCCATGTTACACTTTCAATCTATCTTTTCATCTCAACATATTGTACTAGCGGGCATCCGCGACTTCGTAGTCATCTACACCACAGTTACTTTTCAAAGTAGATAATAATTATAGGGTAGCAATCCTAAAATATTGCAAATTTTATGATAGAGTACATTACACTAAAAAAACTACACAAAAAGTACCTAGATAGGTAGGTACCTACTTTTAAGCAGAGATGCTCAACGCTTTCCTGGTCCAAAGTAAGTAGCGTAGTCCGTTTCGGATAGGTATGAGTGTGGATCAAAGATGCCTTTTATTTTATTTTGACGGGGCGCTGCGCCCCCAAAGCCTGATAATCTCACACTGATAATCTGTCCATAGTACGAGTATATGTAAAAAGTATCTATTTCCTTATTGCAGCGGGGGGCTGCGTCCCCCAAACTGACACAATGACTTCTTTGTCCACAGTAGAGTTCAAGAAGTGCTTTGTTTATTTTGGCAGGGGGCTGCGCCCCCCCAAACCCCCCCACACAGTGACAACTTTGTCCAGTATAGTTCAAGAAGGTTTTGTTTCATTTTGACGAGGGTCTGCGCCCCCCAAACCCCCCCACACAGTGACAACTTTGTTCAGTATAGTTCACGAAGTTTTTTTTTCATTTTGGCGAGGGTCTGCGCCCCCCAAACCTCCCTACACAGTGACTACTTTATCCATAGTAGAGTTCAAGAAGTGTTTCGTTTATTTTGGCGGGGGGCTGCGCCCCCCAAACCCCCCAACACAATAACAACTTTATCTAGTACAGTTCAAGAAGTGTTTTGTTTAATTTTGGCGGGGGGCTGTGCCCCCCAAACCGCCTTACACTGTGACTACTTTATCCATAGTAGAGTTCATGAAGTGTTTCGTATCTTTTGGCGGGGGCTACGCCCCCCAAACCCCCCACACAGTGACAACTTTATCTAGTAGAATTCAAGAAGTGTTTTGTTTAATTTTGCGGGGGGCTGCGCCCCCCAAACTTTCCTACACACTTTGTTCATAGTATGAATGTGAGTTCAAGAAGTCTTGTACTTTATTTCAAACTTCCCTTTTAAGACACGCTTTACAAATTAAAATCACTGCTTGAACTCATGATAATAAACAACTTTGAATATGGGATCTTTATCAGAGTCTAAAAATGTTTGCTTTTTCGTACACGTTACGTGGGCAAAATGTACCTATTGAGGGACCGAAAATGTTTGAATTCCAACAAAGTTGATTCCATAGGTAGTACAAGTTGTAGGTAATTTAGCTTAAAACTAGCCAAAACAGTCAACATAATTCTGAAAAGGCCTGATTTGGCAAGCTGTAGGTAAGTAATTATGATAGAAAAGACAAGACGTTAAAAGACATATTTACAAGTAAAACCGCGTGCTAAACCTAGTGATATATATAATATTTGGAATGTACTCGCTGAGCCCTTTCATTTGATACCCCACACATTATCCTTTGTAAAATTTAATATTTTTCGTCGCGACTTCTTGTCCACTAGTTTACAAGCAAATCCGTGCGCAAAACCTAGTGATATATATATATATTTTTGGAATGTGCTCGCTGAGCTCTTGAATTTGATACCCCACACAAAACCATTTACAAACTTTTATTTTTTTCTTCGTGACTTTTTGCCCACTAGTGGGTAAAGTATTGAACTTATTGCAAAACTAGGTATCCTATGTCACCCGCCGTATTATTACAAATCTTTTGACACCTCATTCATTAAAATCGGTTCACTAGTTTAGACGCTACGGTGGAACATACATACATACATACATACATACAAACATACATACATACATACAGTGGCGGTACGTCCATACAAGCCCAAAAGCCGGGCTTGCCTTACAAAAATATCATATCACCTAATACAAATTCATTTCATAATTTACTCTTATAAAATATTCAAAGATTTTATATTTAAGACTCCAAGCAAAAAAAAAAGTAAAATCTGTACATTTTTATGAACCAAAAAAGCGCGCCATCTATGAATGAACATCACAAACCGGATTACGATTACGTCTATATTCTGTTTCGCTCGCACTCATTGGCTTCTTATGTGGCTTGCTGTTGTACTGCTCTAATGTATGAGAAATTACCTAAAAACCATCATAATTTGGTCGGCTAATTACATCAGTTTGTATGAAAACCTAAGCCGGGTTTGCCTATGAGTATAGTCACGTATAGTTATTTGCGAGACGGACGGACTGCGACCAACTTCAAGTTATTTATTTATTAGTGGCCGCCGCCGGTCGGTAATTGTTGTTGTTTTTTTTTGTGTTTATGAAAAGTTTTGCTCGTTTTATAGTTTTATTGTAATAAATTGACTTTCGTTACGAAAATGAGCAGTGATAGTGAGGCCGTGGTGCCTTGTGAAGGTTTGAAATGTGTTAATAACTTTGATCAACGACGCAAAGTGAATTCATTGACTTTTATGAAAAGAAGCAGCTCATCGTTTTGGAAATGCCAACCCCGGATTTAAATATTTCGTTTTTCAGTAAGTCACCAACTTTTTACGATTACGTAATAAAATCTACGCACTTTCTTTCTTAGTGGTTTTCGTGCATTTCAAACCAGAGCAAGAGTGAGGTTATCTATTCATCCGCACAATCAAACAACGGTTTTGTCAATGACATGTATTTAATTCTGTCTAAACTTAGTATACTTTTCGTGTGCTTTGATATATCTACTCAACGTAATCGTATTTCCAACCCGACCGCCTAAAAAGAAAATATCGCTAAAAGAAGAAAGGATAAATGTTGAAAACGAAACTAAGTAGGTACGAAAACACTTTTTTACGATCGGTTATGAAGTCGAGTAAAAAAAGTACATTTTAGGATCTCTGGCTTGCCCTGTCCTTAGGTCCTAGGCACGCCACTGCATACATACATACATAGACTGCCAAAAACATTACCCTTCCTTTTGGCTTTGCCGTAGTCGGGTAAAAACACGAACAGATTCGAGTAAAGATAAACGTTTCCTAGAATCTCGCCTTTGAAGTATCAATACACAGATCAAAATTATTCCATAATATTCTGTTTAGAAATGATTTGAAACGCAAATACTCATGTAGAATTATTTTCTATACTAACAGCTATATTCATCAGTTTCCGAGACGGTTATTAAAACACGTCATTAAACTTATAGCTGTCACTTTCGTTTAGCAAATATAAGAAGGAGATGGCATGAAGTTTAATGGATAATTAGTTTCTGCAACTGCTTATTCGCTTGAATACTCGAGTATATACTGTATGGTGATAGATGTAATCTGTATTAATTCAGCTAGAAATTAGATGAAGGTAAATTAATATTTGTATTCGTAATGTTTTTCATAGTTGAATTTAAGGTTCTATTTGAGCGATATCTGGAAATTCGTTATTTAAATAAAATGCGATGATGAGATCGATGGGCCAAAATAACAACTGAATGAGCGCCACCCACACCTCGAAAAAGATGGAGACGATCTGGATGCATTTTCACGGGAACGGCGGGTCGCTACTGTAGACCGTGTTAAATGGAAAGTCGCGGGGGAGGCCTTTGCTCAGCAGTGGGATCTTAATGGCTAACACAAGAAAATGCTGAATTTAGTTTTAGATTATAATTTATTTAGTTTTTTATGCCTATAATGAAGCAGTCATTTGTCGTGCGTGGGATCGTGTAAGCTTATTGGAAAATCACAATGTGAGCGTCATCGATAGAAAAGTATGAACACATATTTATATTAAGTATGAAAAGCTAGAATAAATGGGATAAAAACTCCCAAAGCGTGTAATAGAAGAGGCCTATGTCCAGCAGTGGACTGCAACAGGCTGATAAAGTGCAACTCTCAAATACCTACTAGGCGGTTCCACACAGAGCGAGCATCCTCGTAAGGCAACCGATTGGCCAATTAAAAGAGGCCCCTAAGAACTACCCAACTCAATAAGATAGTGAGGTCTTTCCTGAGCGGCCAAACATCTTCCTCGCGAGGCTGCTCGTTCTGTGTGGACCCGCCTATTGATAAGACATACAATATTTGTATTATATAATGACAAACGCATTCAAACTGAAACGTCTACATTATCTCAATGTGGTGTACATTCTCTTGAGATAATAGCTCAGACTGTAATGCCGTATAACTTATCCCACCAAAAACATTCTGTAAGAACTGGCCAAATGTCGAAGAAGCTGCTTGTTCATCTCTTAAAAGTAATGAAATCTAAACAAAGTTGTGCCAAGTCTAAGGATCCTTACTGCGATTACTTTTTATTATAGTTAATGTTGTGTGCTTGGCCGTACTTCAGCAAGCTTCAGCGATCACCGGAACAAATGAAAAGAAAGAATGTTTATACGTTAATGGACACCTACCTACATTTTGTTTACCTATATGTAATTCTTGTAACAACCATACTTGTATTGGTACGGCCAAGTCACACAACATTAACTATAATAAAAAGTAATCGCAGTAAGGATCCTTAGACTTGGCACGACTTTTTTTTAGATTTCATTACTTTTAAGAGATGAACAAGCAGCTTCTTCGACATTTGGCCTGTTCTTACAGAATGTTTTTGGTGGGATTTCACTTATTTTTGTAGAGAGACGTAAGCAGTGGCAGTACGTCCGTACAAGCCAAAAGCCGGGTTTGCCTTACAAAAATATCATATCACATAATACAAATTCATTTCCCAATTTACTGTTATAAAATACTCAAAGATTTTATATTTAAAACTCCACGCCAAAAAGGCGCGCATCTATGAACATACCACCAAGTAAAACCTAACAGATTAAAGTACAAGTTGGTAGCCGACTGTACACAGCACCAGCAGACGACGTGTCGTCGCTTCATGTCGTCACGACACGTCGTTGTGTTCTGTCGCTGTAGTCATGATTTCGAAAGAGAAATCCATTTTGAAAAGTAACACGCTCGACGTTTCGTTGCTCCGGCGCCAGCAGCGTCAGTGGCACGACTGATCTGCGGTCGGCCGACACTGTCGTCTGCCGCTCAACGACGCGTCGCTACCTTCATGTCGCTAACTACGGAGGGAATTGCATAGAAATACATCGGAAACAGTAGTGTCGTTGCGACACGTCGTCTGCTGGTGCTGTGTATAGTCGACTACCAACTTATACCTTTACGATTACGTCTATATTCTGTTTCGCTCGCATACATTGCCTTTTTACCCGACTACGGCAAAGCCAAAAGGAAGGGTAATGTTTTTGGCAGTCTATGTATGTATGTATGTATGTATGTATGTTTGTATGTATGTATGTATGTATGTATGTATGTTCCACCGTAGCGTCTAAACTAGTGAACCGATTTTAATGAATGAGGTGTCAAAAGATTTGTAATAATACGGCGGGTGACATAGGATACCTAGTTTTGCAATAAGTTCAATACTTTACCCACTAGTGGGCAAAAAGTCACGAAGAAAAAAATAAAAGTTTGTAAATGGTTTTGTGTGGGGTATCAAATTCAAGAGCTCAGCGAGCACATTCCAAAAATATATATATATATCACTAGGTTTTGCGCACGGATTTGCTTGTAAACTAGTGGACAAGAAGTCGCGACGAAAAATATTAAATTTTACAAAGGATAATGTGTGGGGTATCAAATGAAAGGGCTCAGCGAGTACATTCCAAATATTATATATATCACTAGGTTTAGCACGCGGTTTTACTTGTAAATATGTCTTTTAACGTCTTGTCTTTTCTATCATAATTACTTACCTACAGCTTGCCAAATCAGGCCTTTTTAGAATTATGTTGACTGTTTTGGCTAGTTTTAAGCTAAATTACCTACAACTTGTACTACCTATGGAATCAACTTTGTTGGAATTCAAACATTTTCGGTCCCTCAATAGGTACATTTTGCCAACGTAACGTGTACGAAAAAGCAAACATTTTTAGACTCTGATAAAGATCCCATATTCAAAGTTGTTTATTATCATGAGTTCAAGCAGTGATTTTAATTTGTAAAGCGTGTCTTAAAAGGGAAGTTTGAAATAAAGTACAAGACTTCTTGAACTCACATTCATACTATGAACAAAGTGTGTAGGAAAGTTTGGGGGGCGCAGCCCCCCGCAAAATTAAACAAAACACTTCTTGAATTCTACTAGATAAAGTTGTCACTGTGTGGGGGGTTTGGGGGGCGTAGCCCCCGCCAAAAGATACGAAACACTTCATGAACTCTACTATGGATAAAGTAGTCACAGTGTAAGGCGGTTTGGGGGGCACAGCCCCCCGCCAAAATTAAACAAAACACTTCTTGAACTGTACTAGATAAAGTTGTAATTGTGTTGGGGGGTTTGGGGGGCGCAGCCCCCCGCCAAAATAAACGAAACACTTCTTGAACTCTACTATGGATAAAGTAGTCACTGTGTAGGGAGGTTTGGGGGGCGCAGACCCTCGCCAAAATGAAACAAAAACTTCGTGAACTATACTGAACAAAGTTGTCACTGTGTGGGGGGGTTTGGGGGGCGCAGACCCTCGTCAAAATGAAACAAAACCTTCTTGAACTATACTGGACAAAGTTGTCACTGTGTGGGGGGGTTTGGGGGGGCGCAGCCCCCTGCCAAAATAAACAAAGCACTTCTTGAACTCTACTGTGGACAAAGAAGTCATTGTGTCAGTTTGGGGGACGCAGCCCCCCGCTGCAATAAGGAAATAGATACTTTTTACATATACTCGTACTATGGACAGATTATCAGTGTGAGATTATCAGGCTTTGGGGGCGCAGCGCCCCGTCAAAATAAAATAAAAGGCATCTTTGATCCACACTCATACCTATCCGAAACGGACTACGCTACTTACTTTGGACCAGGAAAGCGTTGAGCATCTCTGCTCAAAAGTAGGTACCTACCTATCTAGGTACTTTTTGTGTAGTTTTTTTAGTGTAATGTACTCTATCATAAAATTTGCAATATTTTAGGATTGCTACCCTATAATTATTATCTACTTTGAAAAGTAACTGTGGTGTAGATGACTACGAAGTCGCGGATGCCCGCTAGTACAATATGTTGAGATGAAAAGATAGATTGAAAGTGTAACATGGAGTTTGAATAGTGTTTTGTGTTTGTATGAGTTCTGTAGAATGTACGTAGATATCACTGGTTTAACCAAAAAGTGTGAAATAAAAATAAGTTCTAAAAACTAAAACCCGCCTACGGAAAACCTGCGATCTTAAAAGTAAGAAACAAGAAATAATTCTTGTCTTCTTAACTAGGTACCCCATAAATGCACAGACGTAGCGATTTTCAGAGGAAAGCCGTGGTCGTATGCCTCTGTGCCTTAATATTAATAACCGTGCAATGTCGGAACCTGTTTAACGTACCTTTGTAATAAGGTAGGTATCAATTGCTTGCAGGCAGCCATTTATAGTTATATGGAGGCATACGACCACGGCTTTCCTCTGAAAATCGCTACGTCTGTGCATTTATGGGGTACCTAGTTAAGAAGACAAGAATTATTTCTTGTTTCTTACTTTTAAGATCGCAGGTTTTCCGTAGGCGGGTTTTAGTTTTTAGAACTTATTTTTAATATTAAGGCACAGAGGCATACGACCACGGCTTTCCTCTGAAAATCGCTACGTCTGTGCATTTATGGGGTACCTAGTTAAGAAGACAAGAATTATTTCTTGTTTCTTACTTTTAAGATCGCAGGTTTTTCGTAGGCGGGTTTTAGTTTTTAGAACTTATTTTTATTTCACACTTTTTTTACATATACTCGTACTATGGACAGATTATCAGTGTGAGATTATCAGGCTTTGGGGGCGCAGCGCCCCGTCAAAATAAAATAAAAGGCATCTTTGATCCACACTCATACCTATCCGAAACGGACTACGCTACTTACTTTGGACCAGGAAAGCGTTGAGCATCTCTGCTCAAAAGTAGGTACCTACCTATCTAGGTACTTTTTGTGTAGTTTTTTTAGTGTAATGTACTCTATCATAAAATTTGCAATATTTTAGGATTGCTACCCTATAATTATTATCTACTTTGAAAAGTAACTGTGGTGTAGATGACTACGAAGTCGCGGATGCCCGCTAGTACAATATGTTGAGATGAAAAGATAGATTGAAAGTGTAACATGGAGTTTGAATAGTGTTTTGTGTTTGTATGAGTTCTGTAGAATGTACGTAGATATCACTGGTTTAACCAAAAAGTGTGAAATAAAAATAAGTTCTAAAAACTAAAACCCGCCTACGGAAAACCTGCGATCTTAAAAGTAAGAAACAAGAAATAATTCTTGTCTTCTTAACTAGGTACCCCATAAATGCACAGACGTAGCGATTTTCAGAGGAAAGCCGTGGTCGTATGCCTCTGTGCCTTAATATTAATAACCGTGCAATGTCGGAACCTGTTTAACGTACCTTTGTAATAAGGTAGGTATCAATTGCTTGCAGGCAGCCATTTATAGTTATATGGAGGCATACGACCACGGCTTTCCTCTGAAAATCGCTACGTCTGTGCATTTATGGGGTACCTAGTTAAGAAGACAAGAATTATTTCTTGTTTCTTACTTTTAAGATCGCAGGTTTTCCGTAGGCGGGTTTTAGTTTTTAGAACTTATTTTTAATATTAAGGCACAGAGGCATACGACCACGGCTTTCCTCTGAAAATCGCTACGTCTGTGCATTTATGGGGTACCTAGTTAAGAAGACAAGAATTATTTCTTGTTTCTTACTTTTAAGATCGCAGGTTTTTCGTAGGCGGGTTTTAGTTTTTAGAACTTATTTTTATTTCACACTTTTTTTACATATACTCGTACTATGGACAGATTATCAGTGTGAGATTATCAGGCTTTGGGGGCGCAGCGCCCCGTCAAAATAAAATAAAAGGCATCTTTGATCCACACTCATACCTATCCGAAACGGACTACGCTACTTACTTTGGACCAGGAAAGCGTTGAGCATCTCTGCTCAAAAGTAGGTACCTACCTATCTAGGTACTTTTTGTGTAGTTTTTTTAGTGTAATGTACTCTATCATAAAATTTGCAATATTTTAGGATTGCTACCCTATAATTATTATCTACTTTGAAAAGTAACTGTGGTGTAGATGACTACGAAGTCGCGGATGCCCGCTAGTACAATATGTTGAGATGAAAAGATAGATTGAAAGTGTAACATGGAGTTTGAATAGTGTTTTGTGTTTGTATGAGTTCTGTAGAATGTACGTAGATATCACTGGTTTAACCAAAAAGTGTGAAATAAAAATAAGTTCTAAAAACTAAAACCCGCCTACGGAAAACCTGCGATCTTAAAAGTAAGAAACAAGAAATAATTCTTGTCTTCTTAACTAGGTACCCCATAAATGCACAGACGTAGCGATTTTCAGAGGAAAGCCGTGGTCGTATGCCTCTGTGCCTTAATATTAAAAATAAGTTCTAAAAACTAAAACCCGCCTACGGAAAACTTGCGATCTTAAAAGTAAGAAACAAGAAATAATTCTTGTCTTCTTAACTAGGTACCCCATAAATGCACAGACGTAGCGATTTTCAGAGGAAAGCCGTGGTCGTATGCCTCTGTGCCTTAATATTAATAACAGTGCAATGTCGGAACCTGTTTAACGTACCTTTGTAATAAGGTAGGTATCAATTGCTTGCAGGCAGCCATTTATAGTTATATGGAGGCATACGACCACGGCTTTCCTCTGAAAATCGCTACGTCTGTGCATTTATGGGGTACCTAGTTAAGAAGACAAGAATTATTTCTTGTTTCTTACTTTTAAGATCGCAGGTTTTCCGTAGGCGGGTTTTAGTTTTTAGAACTTATTTTTTTAGAACTTATTTTTACACGACTACGGCGAAGCCAAAAGGAAGTGTAATGTGTTTGGCAGTCTATGTATGTTTGTATGTATGTATGTATGTATGTTCCACCGTAACTTCTAAAATACTGAACCGATTTTAATGAATGAGGTGTCAAAAGATTCGTAATAATACGGCGGGTGACATAGGCTACATAGATTTTCAATAAGTTAAATACTTTGCCCACTAGTGGGCAAAAAGTCACGATGAAAAAAATAAAAGTTTGAAAATGGTGTTGTGTGGGGTATCAAATTCAAGAGCTCAGTAAGTACATTCCAAAAATATATATATTCACTAGGTTTTGCGCACGGATTTGCTTTTAAACTAGTGGACAAAAAGTCGCGACGAAAAATTTAAAATTTTGCAAAGGATAAAGTGTGGGAAATCAAATGAAAGGGCTCAACGAGTACATTCCAAAAAATACATATCACAAGGTTTTACGCGCGGTTTTTCTTGTAAATATGTGTTTTTACGTATTGTCTTTTCTACCATTAATGACTTCGAAACTACTGATAAGATACCTACAGCTTGCCAAATCAGGCCTCCTTAGAACTATGTTGACTGTTGTGGCTCGTTTAAGTTAAATTACCTACAATTTTTACTACGGAACCAACTTTGATGGCATTCAAAAATTGTCGGTCCTTCAACAGGTACATTTTGCACACAGCAAAATAATGATGTATTTCATACGGTAAAAAACAATATTCAAAGTTGTTTATAATCATGAGTTGAATTAGTGATTTTAGTTTTTAGACCGGATCTTAAAAGGGAAGTTTGAAATAAAATAAAATACTTCTTGAGCTCATATCATACTATGAACAATAAGTAGGGGTAAAGTAATTTATGGCCAAAATAATATGAAATACTTCTTGAACTCTACTATGGACAAAGTAACCACTTTGTAGGGGGTTTGGGGGGCGCAGCCCCCCGCTTAAATAAAACACCACCTGAACTCTACTATGGACAAAGTAGTGACTATGTGGGGGGTTTTGGGGGGCGCTGCCTCCGCCAAGATAAAACACCACCTGAACTCTACTATGGACAAAGTAGGCACTATGTGGGGGGGTTTGGGGGGCGCAGCTCCTGCCAAAATTAAACACCACCTGAACTCTACTAATGGACAAAGCAGTCACTATGTGGGGGGGTCGGGGGGCGCAGCCCCCCGCCAAAATTAAACACCACCTGAACTCTACTAACGGACAGAGCAGTCACTATGTGGGGGGTCTGGGGGGCGCAGCCCCCCGCCAAAACTAAACACCACCCGAACTCTACTATGAGCAAAGTAGACACCATGTGGGGGGGTTTGGGGGGCGCAGCCCCCCGCCAAAATCAAACACCACCTGAACTCTACTAATGGACAAAGCAGTCACTATGTGGGGGGGCCTGGGGGGCGCAGCCCCCCGCCAAAATTAAACACCACCTGAACTCTACTATGGACAAAGTAGCCACTATGTGGGGGGGTTTAGGGGGCGCAGCCCCCCGCCAAAACTAAACACCACCCAAACTCTACTATGGGCAAAGTAGACACCATGTGGGGGGTTTGGGGGGCGTAGCCCCCCGCCAAAATCAAACACCACCTGAACTCTACTATGGATAAAGTAGTGACTATGTGGGGGGGGGGGGGTTGAGGGGCGCAGCCCCCCGTTAAAATAAATTAAAATACTTCTTGAACTCTATTATGGACACTGTAGTCACTATGTGGGGAGGTTTGGGGGGCGCAGTGCGCCGCTAAAATATAATAAAAGACATCTTCAATCCACACTCATACGTAAAAAGCACTATCCAAGACGACTTACGATACACAAGGAAAGCGTTGAGCAGATACCTAATTTTTATCTAGTTTTTTCAGTGTTATGCTACAAATGAGTTTGCAATATTTTAGGATTGTTATCCTATATTATCACGTTGTATTCTGTCTACCACGAAAAGTAACTGCGGTGTAGAAGACTCTGTAACTCGTGAACGAAGTCGCGGATGACCGCAAGTAAAATATGTTGAGATTAAAAGACAGATTCGAAATGTAAATGGAGTTTGAGTAGTTGTCATATATGTGTTGTAGCCCACCACCCACTTCAACAACATTCGTAAATGTAAACCTTTCTGGAGTCGCCGTCGCCGGACACGGTGTGGACGACATGATGATGATAGTAGGTAGGTAGATAGCAGTAGGATACCACTGGTTTAACTAAAAAGTGTAAAATAAAAAATAAGTTCTAAAAACTAAAACACGCCTACGGATAACTTGCGATCTTAAAAAAATTTTTGCCAAAAAAGAAACAACTTCAAAACGGAAACTAAAAAGTATAAAATAAATTAACTTGTAAAGCAAATTTCGAGTTTATAAGTGACTAAAAGTAACATAAACAAATACATAATTATGTCTTTAAAATTTTTGAAGACGGTGCCAAGTAAAACAATAACTAGATATAGGTAATATAGGTACTTATAATCAATCTTTTTCACATCTCAAGGAAACAGGTGGCACCGTCTTCAAAAATTTTAAAGACATAATTATGTATTTGTTTATGTTACTTTTAGTCACTTATAAACTCGAAATTTGCTTTACAAGTTAATTTATTTTATACTTTTTAGTTTCCGTTTTGAAGTTGTTTCTTTTTTGGCAAAAAATTTT
Source organism: Anarsia innoxiella (assembly GCA_947563765.1). Taxonomy (NCBI): domain Eukaryota; kingdom Metazoa; phylum Arthropoda; class Insecta; order Lepidoptera; family Gelechiidae; genus Anarsia; species Anarsia innoxiella. Next base: position 9,741,877 of record OX387406.1, read on the forward strand.
TATTTCACATTTTTTAGTTTCCCTTGACTGGTCTTCATTTTCATTATCAGACCCCTAATAACAGTCACAACCTATTTAGATGAAAGGTCTCAATAATATAAGTTAATCAAGCCCAAACACAAAGTACTTGCTGTAAACCGTTGTCGAGTTCCGTCGACTGCATTTCCGCTCCATCATCAGGTCAACGTCAGACCCTCATTAAACATTAGGGCTTTAAAATTCTTATTATTGCATAATATTAAGAAACACACAATCGCGATGCAATTTTTCGAGTGTTTCCCTCGATATCTCCAGGTTTCCACCATCAGGTCCTGGTTTCCTTACCATGGGACCACCCTTGGGATACCCCCTTTCTAACAAAAAAAGAATCATCAAAATCGGTTCATGGACGACGAAGTTGTGTGAAGAAACATAAGAAACAGACTAGTCGAAAATACAATTTTTTCGAGAGTTTCCCTCGATTACTCCAGGATTCCATCATCAGATCCTGGTTTCCTTACCATGGGACCACCCTCGGGATACCCCCTTTCCAACAAAAAAAAAAATCATCAAAATCGGTTCATAAACGACGAAGTTTTGCGTGGACATACATAAAATAAAAAAAAAAAAATATATACGGTCGAATTGAGAAACTCCTCCTTTTTTTTGAAGTCGTTTAAAAAGTAAGAAATAAGACATTATTCTTGTCTTCTTACCTACCCAATAAGTGCACAGGCGAAGGGATTTTCAGAGGATAGCCGTGGTCGTATGCCTCCATATAATAATGGTTGCTAGCACGCAATTTATAAAACTATTACAGTATACAGTTTCCATACTTGCACACTTGCTCGTAAATTAATATCAAGGCAAAGAGGCATACGACCACGGCTATCCTCTGAAAATCCCTTCGCCTGTGCACTTATTGGGTAGGTAAGAAGACAAGAATAATGTCTTATTTCTTACTTTTAAGATCGCAAGTTATCCGTAGGCGTGTTTTAGTTTTTAGAACTTATTATGTGGCTTATTGTTGTACTCCTGTAATGTATGAGAAATTACCTAAAAGCCATCGTAATTTGTGCGGCTAATCACATTAATTTGTATGAAAACTTAAGCTGAGTTTGCCTATGAGGATAGTTATCTGCGAGACGAATTTACCCAATCAGAACGCGTTGCGGTGTGCGGCGCTACTTTGCGTCACGGAACGAGACCAACTTCAAGTTTATCGGTGGCCGGCCGGTCGGTCATTGTTGTTGTTTTTTTTTTGTGTGTATGAAAAGTATTGCTCGTTTTATAGTTTTATTGTAATTAAGTAATTGACTTTCGTTACGAAAATGAGCGCTGATATAGTGCCTTGTGAAGGTTTGAAATGTGTTAATAATTTTGATCAACGACGGCAAAGAGAATTCATTGACTTTTTATGAAAAGAAGCAGTTCATCGTTTCGGAAAAGCCAACCCCGGATTTAAGTCACCAACTTTTTATGATGACGTAATTAAATCTTTTGTACAGAAAGATAGGCGGTTAGGTTATCACGCGCCTTCTTTTTTAGTAATTTTCGTGCATTTCAAACTATAGTAGAAGTGAGCTTATCTATTTATCCACTCAATCAAACAAACTGCTTTTGTCAATGACAGTGTTAGTATACTTTTAGTGTGCTTTGATATACTCATCGTACTCGTATTCCACTGGTTTCAAAACCTGGTTTCAAATGTGGCCGAAACGACCCAGCCCAACCGCCTACAAAGAACAGAGTGCTAAAGTAAAAAATAATAATTTGAAAACGAGTTCCGTTTTCAGGTAAGTACGACAACACTTTTTTTACGATCGGTTACAAAATTGAGCAAAAAAGTTCATTTTAGTATCTCTGGCTTGCCCTGTCCTTACGCTCTAGGCACGCCTCTGGCACATAGGCATATTGAGATACCAGTATTTTAGGGTACTATAAGGTGACAGCGGAATCCTATTACTAAAGTTCAGCTATCCGTCTATCCGTCTGTCACCCGGTTGTATCTCATGAACCGTTATAGCTAGGGCTTTAAAATTTTTACAAATGATATATTTATTACCGTTGTTGTTTTAACAATAAGCACTAAAAATATTATAATAATAATACTTAAGGGGCGCTCCCGTACAACAAATGTGACTTTTTTGGTACAGAACCCTTTGCACGTGAGTCCGACTCGCACGTGGCCAGATTTTTTGACATCATAAGAAGCGGCCCACCAAATGAAATATTTTTTGTAAAGGTGGTATATGTCGATCTCTAATAGTTTGGTTGGGCTCTTGTGTTTTCTAATGAGGTTCACCAGGTACTCCAGATCTTCGATTATCCTAGTTTTGATAGTTTTCCCTTTATGTGGCTATTAAACTCTAACTCTGTACCAAATTTCAGCTCTCTGAATCCATGGGAAGTACTAGTTCTATTTTGATGATCATGAGTGAGTCAGTGAGTGTCGAAAATGCGAAACTTTGCTTTCGCTTAACTTCGGAACTAATTGACCTACAAACATGAAATTTTGGATTTTAAGTATGTGATTATAGCTTGTTAGATGGCGAATATTTCTGAGTTCTGGTTTTTATCCAGAGGTTCTCAAATAGGTGCCTGAAAATCCGGCGAAATGGTTCCTGTAAAGGTGGTACGGCAGTTACGGCAGTGTTTGCTTTGCGCTCGATTGGCCGGGGGCACTACCGTGCCCCCAGATAGTACGTCTACCACATGTGTAAATAGAAAAGTTTTTTTTTTATTGTAAGTAAGTGTTAGCTGGGTCGTGTCCTGATTTGGAACGCTTCACAGATGCGCGTATTTGACAGTTAACTGTCAAAGTCCTTTTTTGGGACCCGCCACGGATGGCTAGTTAAGATTTTAAAGGCACATTTAAAGGTAATTTGATAACTATTGTTTTATCACGACTTTTATGCAATAATATCGTATTAAACTAGTTGCGTGGATTAAGGCCCACTTACTGTTTTCCTGTTGAGGGACTTCTAAAGATAAGAGGGGAATAAAAATTAATGTTGAAATGAAATAGATTTGCCAATGAAATAAAGATTGACTTGAAAATAGCGTAAGTTCGTGGTAGCCGCACCGATCGTCCCAAGTCTCGACATCAGGGATTTAGTTCAGATATGTTCATCGAATATGTATTACCAATATTTGTTTCGGTCACTGTATTACATGATGCAACCAAACGTATGATGGTGTTCACATTAGATAAAGGAAAGTTATATTAAGGTGGCAATGATATGAGTAATATTATCATAAACTGAGTTATATACGAAAAATGGTTTTTAAAAATACTTGTTATAAGGCATTTAAAATATGTATTTAGCTTCTACAACGTTTAACAAGTTTTGCTCCAATTATCCTAATAAAATTATAAATGTCAATGTGATTATGTTTTTTGCTCTTTCAAACAAAACTACTGAACAGATTTCGATGAAACTTGGCAATATTGTAGCTTATAGGTACCTACATACTTTACCAGAACATATAGGCCATATAATTATAACTTATAATTATAAGATATTCTGTTAATTTTCCAAGATATGACGATAAATGCTTACAAAGTCAGGCTTTTCAGTTTTGATAAATTGATTCCTGTAGAAGTCTTAGTAATTACACTTTCTAACGATGCTGTCAGAACATTATACTATATTTTTTGTTAAATCGTCAATATCCGCATAAATCCTAGAATTAAAAACCGATACTAAAATATCTAAGATAGACCACAAAATCCAGCTTCATATAAGTTAGTTTGTTAAAGGAAATTGTATACAAATAACTAACAAAAGCGCGTTAGCCACGCGCTTAGCCGTTGAAGTTTCCTCTGCCGACGTACGAATGCTTTGCTTTAGATCAAATTATAACTCTAGATACAACGATAGTTAATATAGGTGGTGGTGAATCTGCTTCTTTTTTCTTCTTCTTCTCTTCTACACTGATATTTTTATGTAGTTGGTAGTCAAACTACTTTTGTGGCTTTTATTTTCGCTAGAGGCAAAAGAACTGTGTAATGCGCAGAAATGTTACTTTTTAGTGTAAGCTTGTGATTAAAAATATTTAGGTACTGTCAAATTCTAGCATAAAGTTTTTTACTCATCAGTGGGTAAAACTAGCTGTAATTATCTGTCCGTACCTATAAATTGATGAATAATGAAATATCAATAAATACAAAATTACAACAATAGGTATGTACGTACCAGTAATGTATAAAGTATGGTTCTACTACACCTCGTGACCGAGATTACTCAATCCATATAAGAGTATATCTTAAGTTTTTATAACATCTGAGTGCTGGATTCTCAGAACTGCCGGAGAAGAAGGGAGAGAGGGGAACAGTCTCAGTTGCTGAAAACATTTTATTGTTAGTTTGTGCGCTAGTCGGTGCTTGTTAAACTTTTACTTGTCTGTATTAACTGGCTTTATATTCCCTGTCTTTAGTTAGGGAATGAGGGAAAGGAATGTTTGGTGATACTGGTATAAAAAATAAACAGGTAGTAGTTTAGTAAATGGTAGTAGTGTTAGTAAACAAATGATGTCAAAAAGTGTAAGTAATTTCCAACTTTGACAAATAATATATAGATATAAATATATATAGATAAATATATATATATTTGATTTTTGGTTAGTGTAGGTATACAAAAGATTATTTTTTTAATAAGTAAAGATAGAGATAGAAATAGCAAGTTGTGTCGCAGTGATAAGCAAAGGATTCTTTGCTCTCCATCCACGTATTTGGAAAAATAGTCAGGTATTGCAGTGAGTTGTGTAACTCCGACAAAAAAAACAGTTTGTTTTTATAGGTGCGTCTTACTCACGTACACATACGTTATATAAACGTAAAATTAATTAGTAGGTAGGTACATTCATGCTTATCTAAAGAAAGAAAGAAGAAAGAAAATAAGTTTATTCAGAACTCTTGTGACAAAAATACATAAGTACATACTAAAATATAGAGTTTTGGGTAAACAAGTAACAACATGAAGGTTCTTAAACTATATATCTGTCACACCTGTTACTCATAGAGGTAGGCAGAGACCATTTCCCTCCAATAAATTAGTCTAATTATTATTAATCTAAGCACGTCTGACTAAACACTGACCTAAATATAGAGAATATAATCTAAGAACGACAACTAGCAACAAAAATGATACTAGAAATAGAAATCAGTCGATTATCCGAAAAGGGTAGCCTAATACAGCCTGATACAGCCTTATACAGCCTCCAGTATTAATATAGCCCAGTTATATCCGCGTACGTGCGGTAGTGTAATTATGTCACTGTATTGGTATTGGGACGTTTTCATTTCGGTGTCGGTCGTGACTTCGACGTCGCCAGTTTAGATACACGAATATTGTGTTAATGATATTTTTGCGATGATATTCTTAGTGGCTCGTGTTGTATTTGGGATTCTATTTGTATCGGTGAGAAGGTTAAATGTAGGAATAAAATGATCTTATTTTTTTTAATGATTTTAAGAGGTGTGTTTGGATCGAAGCAAGTGGAAGGAAGTGGTCTCTGCCTACCCCAATGGGAGAGAGGCGTGACGGATATGTATATATGTATTTTAAACCCTTTTTAAGAATAAATGATTAATTCCAAAAAATGCAAACATATTTAAGACGGATTGCCACTCAAAAGAGAAGAAATTCCGAAATTCAACTCGCGCCGTATAGCAGACCGTATATTCTATTTTCATTCGCGAAAATACAATGATAAAACCAAAATAAGCCCGTGTATTTATGACCTTAAAAAAACAAACATTATACATCTTCATACATCACAACACTTGATTATGATGAGCGTCTCCTGCAAATTAACTCATAAAACAAACGAACGGGCCCCCAGCGACTCCAGGGGGCCCTAAACCACCCTGGAACGGCCCTGCACAACACCGGGTAACAAAAGCCCAACGTGACATTAAATTATTAAAGAGACAACGTAATTTGTGTCACCTTACATCCTGTTCCGGAGAGACGCGAATAGGCGAGGATGGCAGGGGCGGAGTAAGGAGTTTTGATGGACCACATTCTGAATTTGGGTGTAGTTTCTTAAATCTAATGCTCTTAATGCCTTTCCTTCAAGCTTTAAAGCCAGGTCTAGGTTTACATGAGGCTTCTTGGCTTGGCTTATTGTAAGTACTTAATAGAATTTTCATAATTAAGTCTAGATCTAAAGGATATAAATCAACTCATATCTACTTTCTCATAACCTTTATCATCATCATTAAATTTAAGAGCCTCGCTCTTGTCGGTGGAGTCTACGCCACTCTGTTCTATTTTCTGCCATCCTTTTAAGTACCTGATACGACACAACTAACCTAACCTTTATACAAGCTAATATAGGACCACCGGCTAGGCGAACACTTCCTGTAAGATATGACTAAATTTATAAATGCTCTCTGCATCCGACGCCTTCTATCAATAAACCGTACAACCAAAGCAGTTAAAAATCAGGCCAAGAAGTAAAAGTGGGCCCATAATTCCCCGATCTATTCTAAGTACGTCCCTGTCGTAACCCGTAGAGACTTGCGCGTGAGTAAATCACACTTTGTAATTACTACTTGGGACGATTCAATTACGAATACTAACATTCAGTTAAAAACGTTATAAAATTTTGAAGAATACTTATGTCACTTATGTTAAGAGTGAATTCTTTGCAAGTATGTAGATATTAATCACAAAGTTTGCAATTGAAGGCAATCTAAAAAGTTGCCCCAATAGTTGTCATTTTACCTCGATTCTAACCAAAAATATAAGTAACATATTTTTTATAAATTGATTTAAGAAATACTTATAACACGATTGATTAATGTGGATGAAGTGAAAAGTGTGTTTGGATCGTAGAAAGTGGAGCAAAGTCGTCTCTGCATACCTCAATGGGAGAGAGGCGTGTCAGATAATTATATTGAAGAGAAACCGCATTTTCGAGCAATTATTGATACGTTATAAACTTTCTAAGCCAAATTCTTAATTGAGGTAAAATCTTTCTGATTTCAACCGATCGTTCAAGTATCATACCCCCCTTCCCCCATTTTGCTCGCATTACCTACTTTAAATTCCGAGGAAATATTAAACTGTAGAACGGAAAGCAGTTAGCAATTTTAAAGTTCACAAATCGAAAATCATTCCGCGAACTACGTTGCTGAAGTTATGCGATGTTGGCTTCTATTATCGACTTTTCATCGGGGGTTAACTTATGTACAAGTTATGTTTGCGACATAATTTACTATTTAACAACGTCTTTTTCAGATTTTTACATAAATACTGTAAAATATAATATAAGACAGAATAACCTCACAACGTGTTTATTCACATACAGTCGTCAAAATTGAATTATTCACCGAACATATTTTCCACAGAGTGTCAAAACACCACTCTAAAAAAATAATATTTAGTCGGTGTTGCCAATTTCATCAATCAATCTATCCGACCATCATTCGGAAACAGCCAACGTTAATTGAAACCGACCACTTTTGTCGTCAGAGATTATAACTAAAGGTTTATGAAATTGGCAACACTGAACACAAAATGCCAAAATTGTTTACAAGTTATTTTCATTCAACAGCAATCGCCAAAATATAAATTCTTATAATTAACCATACATATCTGTCACGCTTCTCCCTTTCGAGGTAGACAGAGACCACTTTCCTTCACTTGCTACGATCCAAACGCACTTCTATCGCTTCATCTATATCCATCAATCACGTCTCATGCACATCTTTGACAGTGATAATATCGAATTAAATCAATGACTGGCTTTTTAAATAGGTTTTATTTATTTCAGTACATATCATAAGTTGCATAGTTTCATAATAATTTCATATTTAGGAACTTACAAAGCAAAAGAATTAAACATTTCTTTAAACAAACGTTGAGAGTCCTCATTAGGGGACATTCTCGGAAAAAGTTAAGTTAGTTAGTTAGTTAAGTTCGTTGTTAGGCCGCCTGTTGCTTCTTATATTCTTGTTTGTGTCTGTACCTTATATCTTTTGTGCAATAAAGAATATTTGTATTGTATTGTATTATTAGAAACTCTCGATTCGCATTATTTGCAGTAAAAATAAGTATTTTTATTCAAAACTCTTTTACCTGTAGTCGTATATTTCAATTGCATCGTAAACTTCATTACTGTATACGAGTATTTACGTTCGAGTGAAAATTTTCGAAGATTTATTAAGTACTTAAGCTATAGTGACTTCTTTATCGGTTAATGCGGTTAACCGTTAACGGGTTAGCAATAAACAGATTTTATAGAAGATTATAGTATAGTATAGTTTAATAGCACTCTAAAAGCATTTAGCGTTTTTTTTACTCGACTACGGCAACGCCAAAGGAGTGTAAAGTGGCATACGACCACGGGTTTTCTTTGAACATCGCTTCGTCTGTGTTAAGGGGAAACTAAGAACATAAAAAATATTTGCGGGCAGCGTGGGACGGCTACCTGCCAGATAGACCGATGACCTCGTGGAAGCCACGGTGTCTCGATTGATGCATGTAATGAATGAATTAGTTGCATCGGAGAGCTATTGTTTCCAATACACACACACACCACTGCCCACTGCTTAGGTTAGGCTTTTCAGCCTATCCTAAGCAGTGGGCATAGGATAATATGATAATGATGAAAACGTCAATTGTAATTCAAAGCCAATAGCACTTTATCCGCTAGTGTTTAAGAGACTGAGTGCAGATAACATTTAACTGACAGATAAACCTATGTTTACTTCATAAATCATGACGTTTTAAGACAGTGACAGGCATAAAATATCTGTAAGTGGTAAAACTGGCTCTAACTATGTTCCTAGAATAAAGCTCTGCTCTAGTTTAATCCTATAATACATTGTTTGCTAGTGAGAGATTGTCAAGCAAATACGAGTTACCTAGAATCGTGTATAATTTTGCTGCAAAGCATTTTCGCCTCGCAGTTCATACTTAGAGAGCGGGTGGCGTGATCAAGTTCGTGGCTCAACCTAAACAATTGAAAGCACTTCCCTGCTCACATGTCACTTAGCTTCCGTTTCTCTATGTATGCTAATTATAACCACTACTATTTGTTCGGAGAGGTAAGCGTCTTGCAAGTAAGTGGGAGATTAAATTTAAGTTTAACATCAAAATTGATTTCTTTGCTTCATTATTTCGATGTTGCTAGTTGACTTATATGAAATTCATTGAATAGATTGTTCAAAAATGAACATACTTTCATAGTATGTTAAATCTAATGTAGCTTAGTATATGCTGGCTGGTCCATATATTCTCACAGAAAGGAGTTTTTATTTTTTTTCAATTAGATGTATCAGTTAGATGTGGTATGTCTTATATTGCAAAAAAAAGTAACTTAGACACTTTATCTGGTAACCAGTTCTTTCCAGCATATCATCTGAAACAAATAGTAAGGCCAACCATCCCGTGCGAGGTTCAGAGCGCGACATATGAATGAAATTAGCAATGCTAATACCGGCGGGACTCGCGTGTGAACTGATTCAGAGACTGTTCATGTACGAACGATGCTCTTCTGACTGCACGACGCCCTTGTCTCTCTACTCGACAGGCAATGTACTTTACAACGTGGTTAATTGCTAATCGTACATTCTATTTGCTGTTGACATTCGATAAATTGGTACTTGTGCTGCTGGGTATTCTGCTTCGTGGGGTCGCGCTGGAAGACATATTTTTTTTTGTATCTTAATTAAAAATAAAAGGTTAATTTTTTTCCTGGTACCTATTCTGTGGGCGTTTTCGATGATAAGTTTTTAACGGAAACGTATTGCTTGAAACAAATTAAAATTTCATAAAAACCCAATCGGATTTAACTAGCGAAATATTTTATATTAAACCAGCTTGTAAATATTGCAAAGTTAAATCCACATTGACTTTGCCAAACCGACACAATACAAAATAATTTATCAAAATCACGAAAAGCTCAACGCGGCCACCGCCATTGCTCTTACGTCATTGCGATAGTTATCACACTGGAAACAAAACAACAAAACTGCAATCACCAATTTACACTAAGTTTCAAACTAACACAATTAACATAAAGTAAAGTATTTGACACCATTGCCATTGCACTTACATCGTTTTGTCATTACGAGTTCGTATATCGGCGACAAAAACACCAATCAATTTAAATGAAGGCCGATCAGTGCGTAAACGCGATTTAATTAGGTCCCAACCGCAGGATCCCCTGGGATACCGGAGCGGTACCGGGGGGGTACCGGCGGGGTATTGGAGGGGTACCGGCGGGGTACCGGCCACTGCCACAACACAACATATCAATTAGGCGACCCCGCCATATTTGTTTAAAACCGATTATTTTATTTTATTATCCCCGCTCGCTTTATTAAAGGATACTTCAACGTTGGCTTCGATATCGTATTGATGGATACATGTGTTGGTATTTTGTTGGTTAAATGATTAATTGGTTCGTGTTAAAAATGGATGTCAACGATTTTCCGTTATTGATTTTTTTATTAGAGCTTCAGTCAAAAAGGCTTATGTTTTTGAAACTAAAAGCAAAAGAATCTGATGAATTGATCTAAGTAAAAGTTCTTTGTGTCTCTAGAATATATTTTAAGTAGATACTTGTATGTGCTTAAATAAGCTCTCATTCGATAAGTATTCAATATAAGAACACAGTTTAATGGGATAAGGAGGTTAAAAGACAAGAGTGGAGGGAGGTGGTCTCTGCCTACCCTGATGGGAAAGAGGCGTGCCTGGCAGATATGTTACATACATAATAATATGTAAGTAGATAGTATTTATTGGCATGTTCTACTCTACTGTCTTTTTAAACGAGTCCTACTCCAATGGTTGTATGGAAGAGGTCACTTTTAGTTATAAGGCCGCCTTTGCGCACAATATTAGTTTTAAGCTTTGTCTTTATCTTTTTGTGTGCAATGAAGTATTTCTATCTATCTATCTGTCTCATATCAAGACAGTTGAAAATGTTCTTAACTTCAACGTAATTAAGAATCAAAATTAAATATAGGCTTTCAAGTATTACCATTGTCCAATATTTAACCGAAACAGAGTTAAAGTGTAAGACGGTAATAGTGTTTTAATGGGGGTCCCAGGTACTACGGCACTGGATTATGTCAGTTTATGTACCGGTTTATAGCGTGACCTCAGCGGTTGTAATCCTGCTGATGGAAAACTGGTAAACGGGGGAGGGTACACTATGATATATTTTTGTCTAAACAAATCTGTGTTAATCGACGTACATGTATTTATAATGCTGTATACAGACCAAAGCCTAGGCTAGGCCGGCGGCTTTACGTCATACGAATGGCAGCTGTCAAAAAAGCCATCAGCTTTGGTTTGTAGATACCATTAGGGACTAATCAGGATGTGGATTAAGTGAAGGTACTCATAGTGTGTTTGGATCGTAGTAAGTCGAGGGAAATGTAATTCCCCGATGGGAGAGAGGCGTGACAGATATGTATGTATGTAAATCCTTATTACGATAACTTTGCTTAGGTATAGATTTTATTTCAGCTGGTCAAAGATGGGCGCATAAAGATCGCCTGTCAAATTTTCAATGTCAATATTTTTTTGATACTGTCGTTCACTTTTGTTTATTTTAGTGATTTTGACTGGATTTAGAGAGATTTTCATATCATATAAAATTATATGTAAATATTATTATAGTAGTATGAAATCAATATCATATTTCACGTGAATATCACGTGAAACTAAATGCTTGGTAATAAATAAGTTCACAATATATATAGGGTGAATTTAAATAAGTGAACGATAGAAAAGGTTAGCGTATACTCGTGATAACAAACAACTTTTACTATGGGACCAAGCCCGAAATAATTCAAAAAATTTTGAACTCCCCATACGAAATGCATCAGCTGATAGTATTATGGGGGAACAATTTTTTTTATGATTTCGAACTTGGCCCCACAGTAAAAGTTGTTTGTTATGACTAGTACATGCATACCCTTTTCTATCGTTCACTAATTTAAAGTCGCCCTATAATATAAAAACAGTTTACATTGAAATAACACAGAAAGCAGTGTGAGCCGGTCTTTAAATGCAAAGTTCCAGGTGGGCTCAGTAAGACAACGAAGGGCCCTCCAGTCAGACAAGTAAAGGGCCTGCTTAAGGGCTCATTCCGCGAAATTAAGCAACCAAGTGCGTCTAAGTCGCAGGATTTTAGCTTTGATATGTATGGTGAGTGGTAGGAGGCGGCGGGGATCCTGTATTTGAAACTAGTTCTAAGGATTTAAAGTTGATAGAAAACACCTCGCGGCGGACTACGAAAGAGAAAATGAGATTGACTGGACACACTATTGAGTATTAAGTATACCTTCATAGATATCTCGGCAGTGCCGGCTCAAAGTAGAGAATCGTGGAGAAAGAGGAGAGAGGCCTTTGCTCAGCACCGGAACACTAAGCGCCAAAACACACGGTGAATCGCAACTGCAACGCAACTGAAACTTTTGAGTTGCATCGAAGTTTCTGCTATAGACTCCCATAGAAGTTTCAGTCGTGTGTCTTTTTCTAAGGAAGTCGCAGACACTTCGATGCAACTCAAAAGTAACTAGCAGTTTCAGTTGCGTTGCAGTTGCGTTTCACCGTGTGTTCTGGGTCTAACGGCTAGATAAGTTAAGAAAAGATATTACAAAATCGGACAAAACCTCTCTTGACTGGTTTTTGCAGTCAAAACTGTTTTTGAGTGATTTCAGATTATGTCTTCAGTTAAAACTCTTTCTAACTGATTTTAGTAGTCAAAAGTGGTTTTGACCGGTTATGAGTCATTTCTGTTCGTCATTTGAACATCATTGTAATGAAAAAAATCGCTATTCATTTGTTTTGAACTATCTTGCATCGATACAAATTATTACAGCAATACTATTTATAACCAGCAGCATACCACATTAACTTTCTAGAACATTCTTTACTTTCTTTTGTTTTACCCTCCTAGTTCCTCTAACTTATCCCACCCTTACATCTCTAGGACAGAGCCTTAAATCGCGTTAGTGTCGACCGAGTGTTTATAATCGGGGGTCGCCGGGGGTGGGGCGTTTTACAGCGGGTGTAGGAGGGGGGGGGGTTCAGAATAATCGGTTGTAATCGAGATTGAACCGCTCCATTCCGGTTCAGTGTCCGCAAAAACAAGGAACGCTTATGATAATTTGTAGGGATAACTATGGCTAGTTGGGTTTAAGTAGGTGTCTTAGCCTGTTTACGTAAGGTTGTAAAGGGTTGTGCTAACGTAGAATAATTCTCTTACTTCTATAGAACTGTTATTGGTGTATGATCGATTGATAATCCTACTAATATTATAAATGTCAATGTTTGTGCCTATGGATGGATGGATGTTTGTGACTCTTTCACGCAGACACTACTGAAGATTTTGGCGAGATTAGGCAATATTGTAGCTTAGACATCAGAACAAAACTTATGCTATATTATTTAAATATATTTTGTAAATTTTCCAAGATAAAGCGATAAATGCGTACGAGGTCGCGGGTAGCCTCTAGTAGTTATAATATATATAAATATATAATGACTTCAGCAGCTGAGTTTTTCTTATGAAGTTATTCACACTTGATGGATACAGATTGTGTCTTCGCCGTTGAAGTAGGAATGTTTGTCACATTTATGAGATTTGTGATGTAATCACTTGTGATTTGATAAACACAGATCCAATACAAAAATTGGAAACTCAATGTAAGCAGCCATCATTCAGAGCGTCGTCGCTCATATCGGTGGATTCTACGCCATTTTGCTCTGTTTTCTACCGTCATTTTGAGCACCTGATACGACACAATTTCTATTCCCTCTTTCATTTGATCTATGTAAGTAGTATGTATAAGTAAATACAAAAGTAGGACCCCATCAATGGATGCAAACCTTATGAAATCGACAATTTAAAAAAAAAAACCTTATAGTTTTTGAAAAAATCTTAATATTGTATTTAAATTCATTACAGTTTAATATGAGTAGGTGTTATTAATTAAATATTACATTATTTTTTCCTGTCTACTTAAACTTGTTTCCAGTTAAAACTGTTCATATTTTATAAAATACAATAGAATCTTTGCTTTTAAATAAAGATTATTATAAACCTTTATAATAAATTCATTTTATAAATGAAATATATTTTCTTTAAGTATTCTCGGGACTTTTCCATTGTTGTCTGTGTTGGATTAAATGTTTTACAATTTTATCTTTCCGAGTGATTAAAGCTTAGTTTGAAAGTTATTTCAACAACAAACAATGTTTATTATATTCAATTAGAGAGGCATTCAACTGAAACAAAGATAAGGATTTTCAATATTAATTTTATTACGAGTATTCATATTATTCGTAATTTACTATTTCGTTGCTTTCTTACCCGACAGCAACACCAAAAGGAAGGGTTATGATTTATGTAGACCACGGCTATGCTATGAACATCGCTTCGTATGTGCGTTTACGGGGTAGGTAAGAAAACAAAAATTATTTCTAGTTTCTTACTTTTAAGATCGCTGTTTTAAGTAGACGGGTTTTATATTTTTAATCAACTTCAAACTAAAAACCATCAAGAGGAAAATAGGAAGTTTAAAAAACTAAAACACGCTTTAGCTCGCACTAAACATGCTCCATTATCAGATCGGTTCGAAAGTACCGTAATATTATTATATTGTCATCAGAACTCAAAGCGTGTGCAAAATTTCATCCTATTCGAAGACCGAAGTGGGTCAAATTAGGATTCCAAGATTTGTTTACATACATATAGTTACTTACAAGTGAAGCTAATATAAAGCGTGTAAAAAAGAGGTGGTTCTCAATTTGAGTGAAGTTTTTTAACTTTTTTTTTTCTTTTTCCAAACATTACACCTTTCTATACGTATATAGTGTCAATAAAGTGTCAGTCAGTTCAAAAGTGCTATAGTTTAGTGCATGGACAGCAATTTGTAGAACAAATCGTCGTTTTGGTGCAATTTCATTGAGCTCGTTAAATTGTCCCGTCTAATAACATTGTTACGAATTGTGTCGCGCGGTCCAGTTCTATTTAAAGGATGTTATGAAAATATACTGTAGAAATATTAAAAAAAAAACTAATAGGTATACTATAAAATTAGGTAAGATCCTTCGTAACTGTTTTGCCTAGACTATTTGCTTATTGATTGATTAGTTTTTTTTAATATTACTACAGCCTATTTTCATAACACCTTTAAATGGAATTGGACCATAAGTTGTTTTGAATTACGTATCTTTGGAGCTTTGGGATATTAACATTTTTAAAAGAATTTTTGATATTGTGAAAGACACACTATATTTACCTACCTATCTATTTACCTATAAAAAAAAACGCACGACCGTTTGTACCTACTAATTTGCTTAACTCATTAAAAAACTGTTTTAAATATGAGAAGTAGTGATTATTTGATTGAAACAGCAAAATACTGACCAAAATTGTAATAATTTCCACAGTTTCCATTCCATAGCCTGTATTGGATGGAAAATAAATATATCGCTGTTGGCTCGGCAAATTGATACGTGGTGGCGAGGTCGGCGTCGCGCGCGTCACTGCCCAAATCATTTCGCGGGTTAATAACTAAAATATTTCCACCCTGTATAGTGTATCGGGATACCCAACTTTGTAATTTCGTATATTGGCCATTTTTTGGGCGGTCTTCATTTTTGGGTGTTTTTTTGGAGATAGTTTATTTTTTATTATAATTAAGTGTGCTTTAGGGTTTATGTTAGCTTTATGTTTATGTTAACTTAGATTTAGGGCAGAGGAAGCTCGAGACAGAAAGTTATGCTGGATGAGGAGAGAGGGCTTTGCCCAGCAGTAGGGACTTAAGTGCCTAGATTAAATTAACAGATTTAATTTATATTGTTTTTTTAGTAGCCGGTGCTACCACTTTCAGTTTGATAATTTGTTTAAAGAACGTTAAAAGTGGTGCGATTTTCAACGTCACTTTTAACGAATTTGTAAAAAAATTGTGGTTGTGGTTATATGAGAACAGAGAGAATGGTGAATGACAGTCAACAAAGTAACTTTTCTTGTTATTTACTGATAAGTAAGTATCACATTTCAAGCGTCGAGCTGAAAGTTAGCAAATAATTCAGTTCCAAGGCGACGATGGATCCTCGTAAAACATCAGTTTTCCTAAAACTCGAGATAATCTAATTTTATAATTGTTTGATCTCTCGAGGGACATTTATCAATTTCTTGTACAATTCCACCGTTAACTTTAGATCTGGAAATTCAATTCTGGATAACCCCCCCTCACCCCTCCACCTCCTTCGGACCTTACCTCACCCCCCGTAACTTCTTTGCATAATCAGGTTTTACTGAAATTATGAGTTTGAATGATTTATACGGGGAAAGTTGTCGGCGAAAATACGGTTTTTCGAATTGAATCTTAATTGACTTTTTTATTTGTGGATGCGGGAGTTAACGGATAATCTTTAAGAAGTTTTTTAAGACTTTCTGACGTCGTCACCTGTTTTGCGATTCTGAGGTTTTATTAAAATAAACGTCAGATACACCGTCGACTTATTAACCGGATTGAAAATTTCACATTACTTACTATTACTTATTGTTAACTACTATATTGACAGGCCAGTTAGCGTAGTCGGTAGTGAGTCTGCCTCATACGCACGGGTCGCGGGTTCGATCCCCGCCGGTTAACAAACATTTGTGTGATGAGCATAAATGTTTGTTCCATGTTTGGGTGTTATATATATATTTATCTATGTATGTTTATCAGTCCCTGATACCCATAGTACAGGGTTTGCCTAGTTAGGGATCAGTTGACCGTGTGTGAAATGTCCCCCAATATATATATATATATTACTATATTACTATTATACTATACTTACTTACATAATGATCTTATTTACATACATAGTGATCTTTCTGAAATAATTAAGTTGTAGCTTGTTCAGGCTCTACACTTAAATGTTCAAAATCAAAACCTCTCCTAAATTCAAAATTATACACAAACATTTCAATCAAAACGAGCCAAATTAGAATCTCCCAAATTAAATTACCTTTCTATCAGTGCAATGCAGTTAATTTAATTAACAATGGTGCAGGTAGAGTGTTATAGAAGTAGGTGTACTTATAGGTATAGATAGGTAGCAGGGGTGTCAGCATACAGTGAGAATATAGCGGCTAAGCTACGTAACTTTAGTTTATTTTATAGGAACCGATTACTTCCTTTTGTAGGCAGCAGATGATGGGGCTGGTTTATAAATGAAGGGATTCAAGTATTGGCACGAAGGAACTAGGTTTTATTCACTTTAGTTTTTTTACACACAATACTTAGCATAGCACACGTAATCGTAGCAGAGAGAGTAATAAGAGAGTGTTGCTACATAAAAAGTTACAAAATTACTGTCTGTTGGTGTTGCCAACACTTTAACTGCTTACTGAAGATAGTAAACGGAAACAGAAAATACAAGAATGATAATACAAAAGGTTTCAGTGCATTTCTAAAAAAATATTCTTCTCGTAGACCCCACAGTGAGAGAAAGCAAGCAAGAAGACAGGGTCGTAATTACACATTTTCAGTTTTTGTACCTTATGTTAAGTACTCATGATTTTTAGGGTTCCGTACCCAAAAGGTGAAAACGGGACCCTATTACTGAGACTTGGCTGTCCGTCTATCTGTCCGTCCGTCCGTCTGTTACCAGGCTGTATCTCATGAACCGTTATAGCTAGAGCGTTGAAATTTTCACAAATGATGTATTACCGATGTCGCTATAACAACAAATACTAAAAATAGAATGATAATAATAATTAAGGGAGGCTACCATACAACAAACGTGATGAACCCTTCCTGCGCGAGTCCGACTCGCACTTGACCAGTTTTTTTAAAGTGTACAGTTTAAGTTTTGAAGTGTCGCAAAAGATATACAATTTTGCATTCTGTTGTTCTACAAAACGTAAACTTTTAACACCTTATTTAAGCATCTCTCGTAATAAGTAGTATGGTTATTGGTAAAGTCGATGAGTAGCCAATATTTTCATTAGCGGTGCGATAAATATTTGCGATATGAACACGCCCGCCACTGATTAACGATGCCGCAGTATCGACTAGGGAACCCATTATTATTATTATGAAGTATCGATAAAATCATTATACTTTTTTCTTACAAAATATTTCATACATAAACTTATATAGGTCACGCACGCTTCTTTCCCTTTTGATTTGTGCAGTTGAATGCTCTGAGAAATTATTAACATTTTGAAGAATTTTAACATTACTTGAAGATAGTATTGGAATGTCTCACAAATATATTATTTTTTTACGTTTTATGATTTACTGATCAGTAGTAGGCGTTTGTCGCAGTTTTATCTCTAAATCACATTATATTGGGTTAAAGTTATATCTATCCAATGAAATAATAAAAGAAAATAATACAATAAAAAAAATTGTAAATAGAGTTATTAGAACTAATATATAAATATTAATTTCTCATCTAAACTTACGTCTACGATAAGTAATCATTGCTAAAACTCTTCTTTTTACTTCAAAACAACACTTAATACTCAATACTCAATCATTTATTGCACTCCACAGGTTTTAACAGATCATAAAAAATACTTAAAGTACCAAATGTAATTGACAAAAACAAAAAAAAATATCGATAAGTAAACAAAGATGAAACAAGTTCCCAACTCTATAATGAAAGTGTCACAAACCTGAAATTAAATTTACAAATGAAAACCGTTAACTTATCGTGTTTTGGGAATAAGAAATTGATGAATGGTTTCTGCTGCAATGTAATTACTTGTCCGCATTCAATGATAAATTATAAACATTCAATTGATTTTGTTAACTTATATTAATTTATATACAATTGTTATTGTATTGCTGTAATCATATTGAGTAATTACTTTTTGTTCTGACAACGGACTTGAAATTGTAAAATACTTTATTTATTTATTTAAGTTTATTGTAAGGAGAAAGGGAGGCATGGAAGAATGCGGGGGAGACCTTTGCCCAGCAGTGGGACACAATAGTCTACTAAAAAAAGTAAGATGATAGTACATAAAAAAGAGAAGTTATACAAAAGGTACAGCATATTTCTAACAGAAATTTCTTCCTGCAGACCCCACAGAGAGAGAAGTGATAGCATGAAGGCAGGATAGTCACTTAACCTACAATAAACAATAAATATGTAAGTATAAACCTGTGTAGGTTATGTGTGTATGTGTAAATACACATAGATAAATAAATATTATAATTTATATAAATATATACGTATTGAATTAGGAACCATATTTTAATAATTGATTTTAATAAAATACATAAGTAGACTGTTTGTGCATTTATTTTATTTGAAAAAAAAAGCTGAAAATATATATTTTATGATGAATGTCTGCCTATCAATATTCATAAACATTACTTTACATAATTAGAAGCTAACGTCAATTTATGTATTTAGTTTTACAATTAAAAACTCTTTTTCAAATTAATGAAAGTGAAAAGTAAATATTAACTCTGTCGCTATTAGTCCATCAACTAGTCAACAATAATAAAGTAAAATGGTAATGCAAACTCTTCACAAGCTATTTATTGTGAAAGTGCTCAGTTGGTTAAATATTTATTGAAGTGGAAAACATTTCTATTAAGCTATTACATTTAATCAGTATTCATTTTTAATGCTCCGTGCTTAAATATGGTAGCAAAATTTTTTTTTATAAAACTTTATAAGTATTGCCTTTTAATTGTAAGTGACCTAGCTTGCACTATTGTAGATATTAAGACACGACGACGTCACCAAAAGGACATAACAAAAGTCGTGCCCTCTTATATGTACATAGCCGAAACGTTCAAAAATGACATTAGTTCCAGCACTATCTATAAAACCCGTTTCGTAGTAAGAGTGAGGGAGTCTTTTGTTATCTCTCCGTCTCCGCAATGTACAAACATCACAATTGTTTAGAAATAACACACAAAATACCGTATCTTTTCCTAGAACAAAAACTCGGAAGCCAGTGACGCCACACTGACGCGACCAAAGACCAAATTAGTACAAAAGCATCAAATATTCAACCAAACATCACAAAGAACACACAAAAGACTCCTTTCCTCGCATATAAGCACTTATAAACCGTATAATTACACTTGAAGCGTCACAGAAGCCAGTAACCAGCCAAAGTAAAGCTAGACAATGGACGAAACGCAACAGCGAGGTGACGTTCCGGTTCACGCGACTTGCAACGAGCATCTTAATTTGAATAACAAAGGACGCTGCATGCAACGGAATAATTAACCACTAGGATTGCCGCGTTTGACGCGAGACAAGATGGCGCCGGTGGTGGCCAGGGAACTTGGCTACCCAGAAGTGGGAGTTTTGTGGTATTTGCTAATGATTATTAATTCTCTCAACTTGTGCATGAAAAGGTAGCATGAATATAGCTATGTCAAAAAAAACATTGAAAGAGATAAAAGTATTTTAAAAGTACATGTATCAGTCACGCTTTAATCCCACCTGGGTAGGCAGAGGCCACTTCGCTCTAATTGCTACGATCCGAACACACATCTTTCATCAGTCGCCTCATATATGCACGTTTTAAAAGTAACTTCATTTTTATACAATCATTTCTTTGGTACTTCACCTACACTTAAGCAACATTGTCTTTAAACAATAATTGAGGTTACTTACCAAAAATTACCACAAGTTTCCCCACTAAGTAAGCACTAATACAACACGATTGGATATCAAAGTACCGGGTGTACTTCGATAGTGCTCAACTGGCGCCTGTAGTCAAAGGAGCTCGATTAAAAAGGCTTCTAATTCCTTTACACAGACTTGTTATTTAATTATCCATTGTCGTAGAAGCTTTGCTTTAGAAGAGACTTTGAAGAGTATGAACTCCTTTTTGAGTATTCATCGACACTAATTAATGTTGAAGACACTTATTTATATAGGTACTTCTTGTCATTGGTAAGTAAGAGGTTATAGGTGGAAAAACACATTGTTAAAACACGCAATGAAATACAATTTTCATATTTAACTGACGATCTAGCATAAATTGTTGGGATTTTATTGGATGTAGGTGGTATTGAACCGGAATAAAAAAAAACCGGTACCGAAATTGAAAAGGCTCAACAGTGGGCAAAGTAAAATATGTATATAATACGAGGAAATCTTAGTTAATTCTGTATAATACCATACCACATCTTCTTACGAATATAATCTAGTTATTAGTGTCCCAGTGCTGGGTAAAGGCCTCTCGTCATCCGCCACCTCATCCTTACAGCCAATAAAAACCTAATCGAACAAACATAAAGACAAACTTCGCAATAAACTATCACATGAAGTACTTCTTACGTCTTTCAGTTTTAACCACGAACTTGGGATAAGTAGTCCATTGGTCCAAGTAAGTGAATAGTTGGCGACTAAGTTGGGCCAAGTTAGGCCAAGTTGTAAGCCGGAGTGACGTCAGCTGGCATCATAATAACATCGGTGATAACTCAGACCGAACTTAGTCGATAGATTTGCTCGAAGAGTTTTAACTCGTCGGGATTTAAGACGCGATAAATTGTACATTTACAGTTATTGCACTTGAGGCGATTTATACGGGAAGGAAATTGGAAGTTTCTAGTTCTCTTCCGATTGCTTTTTGTTTTTTACTTTTTAGAGATCGTTGTCTCTTTATCCTAGATTTCATCAAAATCTGTCCAGTAGTTTTTGCGTGAAAGAGTAACAAACATCCATCCATCCATCGCCACAAACATTGACATTGACATTTAAATTAGTAGAATTATGTAACTAAAAAAAGAACCTATTTTCCCCTCAATTTGTACACTTACTTTATTCGAAATAATAGTTAGACTACAGGCAACAAACCAACTAATTACAAGACTAACTATAACTATTATGAAGCTAGATTTGTAGGTGTGACTAACCGTGGTATAAAGTACGTGGGTACCTTACAAACGGCACAATAACTTTGAAACACACAATGCACCTACAGCCATTTGTTTAGCACACTGTACGACTATCTACGAATAAACCTTCTCTAGTGCTTAGATCATTAAAGCTTCAGATAATCTCTTCTAAACAGGTCTGTGTATTACTGTATGATTGTATGTCTGTTAAATTCAAGACACCTTAGATAAACTATTCCAAACATATGTATTTGTATTGTTTGATTAATTGAAAATATAATTGGCTCCACATTGTAAATTATATCATATTATCAAAAGTTGAAAGAATGTTACAAAATGTTGTCTAATATTATTATGTTGTTTTTGTTTTGCAATAAAAGAAATAGCCATGTGAATTTGTGAATGCACCAATAGTTGGCTAGAACTATTTAATTATTATGACTCTTTCGAGTGTATCTAATAACTTTATTTGATCTGAGCTCCATGATGGAAGCGATGTGTTTGCCTTGTAAAGTCAGATCTGTTCGGCGTACGGTACATCTCGATTGTTTACCTGTCTATTTCACTGCAGTGGTCTAATGTTTCAAAGAAGCTTGGTGAGGGACTGTACGAGAGAATTTGTGTATTGAATTTTTTAGAAATAATTGCCTCAAAGCCACTGTCAGCCAACTATTCAACCCAACTCAATACAAATCAATCTAGTATGCAAATTATGATGTTACAATCCAAACACACCTCTTTCGCTTCATCCACATTCATCAGTCTCTTCATACATACCCATTAGGGTGTCCCGTCAATGTATGGGAAAATTTTTTTTTAGACTTACAGCTACGCAAGAGGTATCAAAAGTTGCGTATTAATGCATAGATTACGAATACAAAACAAATCAATTAAATATCTATCTTTTTGAGGCCTCTACCGGCCCGAGAAGTTTTAGAAATTTGCCATTTTGAGAGGTATTGAACAAAATCCATAAATCATACAAACACAATAATTTTAAGGTTTTTATTCAGTTTATCTATACAAAATGACACATTTTAAAGTTTTAATCAGTTTAAATACTTACAAATGACTTCTTAACTTTAATTACGAGACTGGTATTTTATGTCCAAAAACTAGGCATTTCCGCGCGAGACTTTAATCTCCCCATCCTGAGCTGTAGCATCTGTGACACTCTCAGAAGCCTTCTTCACTAGCTTTTCACAACTTTCCATAGATTCTGTACGACAGAGAAAATCAGCAATATCGAGGCTGTGTCCTTTAGCCTTCAGTCTCAGTTCATCGCCGGGCATTTTTCGCGAAATCAGTGGGGCGGGACTCTCACATTCTGCCAAAATATCAAGTCAATATGATCTTGCTCATTAAAGTAAAGCTTTGGTACTTTAAAAATCCCGCGAATATTGCTCTTTTCTGCTTTCCTGGCCTTTAATATTTTGTGAACAGCAAGCTCTCGAATATGCTCTCTGTCGTCGAATAACATGGTAATGTAATGAATAAGTTTTCTGGGTGAGCAAAAGTGTTTCACTCAATCACTGACTTACCAATAGATCTTAGTTGTTATATATCATATTTAGTAAATAATATCAACGTAATAACGTCCTTTATATAATTTATAACAGGTAATTGGCGATCGTCAAGTTCTCTATATAACCCCAAAAACACAGGTAGTTTCACTTCTTCTTGAACTCATTTTTGTATGTAAATACCTATTAAAACCACGTATTTTATTACAAAGAAGTACAGAGCCGCTGCTCATAGGAACAAAATCGCAATAGAAATGAGCCCAACTCTCTTGTCATAGAAGTAGCACATATTTGAAATCAAGTCAAGGCATGAATTTTATAGGAATTTTGTAAGTTTGACCCAAACCAATTCTTCGCTGTTATTAACTTATCAGAGCTTCTAAATTATAGCAGAAGGTATTTTTAACGATAAAATAACAAAATAGAACGGGATTGATGAGTAGAACATAGATTAGGCGATATTGACTAGAAGGCTGTTTTTTCGAATTTTTACAAAATAAAAATGCCAGTAGAGCCCTGAGGATCTTTTTAAATATTTTTTAAATTATTTTTACCGTAATCTATGTCTAATTACGCAACTTTTGAGGGGTCTTGTGTATTGAAAATCGAAAAAAAAGATTTTCGGGACACCCTAATACCCATCGGTTCATTACTCTCGACCTGGGGCCTAAGTCTGATAATTTAAAATACCCTCTGTTGTGTGTCGGCAGAGTTTCAATGGCATTTTTGACACATTTGGTATTTTGCTAAACAATGGCACAGATAACACAATGGCTTACACTGATTGCGACCAAATGTGTCAAAAATGTCTATGACACTTTGCCGACACACAACTGAAAAAAATTCTAAATTAGCAGACTTGGCCTTTCCTATATGACGTATGTCCCCGATTTGATACCCTGTAGTGAAATGTCAAAGGACGGGCTTTTGAGGAAATCCATGCACAGGAAACTTAAAATTTTTGATTCTATACCCGTTACCTCTTTAATCTTACATCAGTACCCGTATTAGTGATACAGGGTGTATGTAAATAGTGGAAGTTATGAGTGATATCGTGATCGGGCTGCGAGCAGAGGCCCCTGGCTTTCATTTCATTGTTTGAAGCTATCTGCAAACGCTGGGCCGTGTTCCACCCTGTAGAGCTACTGTCTGTTTCGGAACTAGCGGACTTTTTAACACTTCTGTACAAGTTTCATTAGATTGTTTTTACGGGTAAGACAAAAATGTGTTAAATTATCTAAAAGTTTTTTTTTATAATATAGATTTTAAGATAATATATAGATTTTCAATTGTATTTTCTCGCCAAGAAGTGATTAAAGACCTACACTGTAGCAATAATACTACGACGTAGCATAATACTACGGCGTAGCACAATACTACGGCGTAGCATAGTACTACGCCGTAGCTTAGCGGTCATTGAACAACAGAATTTTGTTTACTTTAATTTAAAAATTGCTTAGATTAGGTTAGAAGATTACAGTCAAATCTTAGCTTTAATGCATCGAATGTTTTTGTAAGGCAAAATGGAAGTAAATCAATAATAGAAAGCTGTTATTAGTATTTTTTTTAATACATGAGTTAATTGCGTTTTTGTCCACTATTACACTGAAATGCTTGTCACCATAGGATCAGATCAAAGCGATTCGCTTTTGTTCCAGCTGAGGGCGCCGCCGAATCATTCCGCGCTAGTTCAGTGATTGCTTTTTGACGTACATAGGCGAGATCGGCGAGTGGGCGAATAGGCGCCGATCCGCCGATCCGATCACACGGCCTACCTACCGTACCATTGATACACTTTACAAATTGCCTGAAAATTTTTAGAATTGCTTCGTAAAATAGTGCAGGTAGAAGAAACTTCAATTTAGGTTGCTGTAGAAAGCCTTCTGTAAAGGCTAAACGTTTTTACCCTTTATTGGTTGCAGTGTAACGTTTGATATGAAAAACTGTTAGGTATGGTTATTCTTAATCAAACCAATTACTAACGATTCCTGTGACTTAGTTTACTGTTTCATGATCTACAGATAAAATTAAACTGACAAATAAACCTATGTCTATTTCATAAAACATGACGTTTAAAGCTGGCTTCTCACTGCGCGTGTTAGTCCGCGCCGCGCCGCTCCACGCGCAAGGACGCGCCACGCGACACACCGCGCCACCCAACGGAAACTGGCGCGGCGCGGCGCGTGCCTTCTAGCTTCAAACCACTAAACTTCACTTTGATTCAGTCTGTTGAGAGCAGCGCACTATGTCTTGTGAGTCGAATTGCCACCTCCAGCCATGGAGCAATGCCACTGGAGAAGAAGGCATGGCTGTTGCATCAGCCGTTTTTGTCTTATTTTGTGGATATCGTATACTTAATAAAATTAACAAAAAGAAGAAGAAGAAGAGGCGTTGGTGGATGTCAACGTTCAATAAGAGCCGGTCAAGGTCATCATTGTTTGTATTTTAGGATAATTACATAGGTACGTAATTCGCGCGCGCCCGCGCCTACACGCGCGAGCCCGCGCCGCGCCTTTGAAGTTACCGACTTTTAGCGTTTAGCGGATAGGTCGCGCCGCGCCGCACCTGCCCGCGCCGCGCCGCGCCTAGCTCTTCACACTGCGCGGGGCGCGTGCGGGCGCGGCGCGGCGCGGGCTACCACGCGCAGTGAGAAGCCAGCTTTAGACAGAGATTGGTATAAAATATCTGTCAGATAAATTTTATTCGTAGATGGCGAAACAGCCCCTAAATGTCTATTGTTTCTTTCACCTTTTGCAAAATCTTCATTGAATTAACAAAAACTTATAGTATCCGTCACAAGGGAAACACCTCAATTTAAATTCTAATGCTGTCTTCACATCAAAGCCGCCGGGCTAGGCCGGTGGTTTTACGCCATACAAATGGCAGCTGTCAAAAAAGCCAGCGGCTTTGGTGTGTTGACAGCATAACAAAGCAAGGAAAAAAAAAAGCATTCGAATATTTTTTCTCTAATTTTCACCATAGAAAAAAAAAAAGACATATTCTACAAAACGAGTTTTATTTATAGTCCTAGAATAAACTCAGATAAATGACGTTTCGGCTATAGACAAAACGTCAAAAAATGACATTAGTCCTAGGACTATATTTAAAACTCGTTTTGTAATAAGGGAATAGAGTTTGTATCGTAATTAACACTGTGCTTTAAAAAATACACCCAGTATAACACGACTACATCAATTCACACCTCACGAGACCATTATCTAATTATCACAAACGCAAACCAAACATTCGACAGACGTATCATACTACGATTGTTCTCAATCTGCAATCCTAGCAATTAATTATTAGAGATAATCCGTAATAGAGATTTCCTGCCATCGCGTCGATAGTGTAAACATTGTGTATGTGTGTTTTGTGTGCGTGTGTGTGTGGATCAACAAAGCATGTTGTTGGATGCGGCGCGGTCGGGATTACCGAGATGTGCCCGTGTTTGGTGGCGGTGGCATAGAACTTGGAATTCAGTAGAAGAGTTAGGTTATGTGTATTAAAATCTATAAAATATTTTTTTTTCTTTGATAATGTTATGAACTTGTTAAGACTCATTTTATATTTATTGTATTTGTAGTGGATCCATCAATATGGATAAATTAATAAAATAAGCTTTATTCTAAGTGAGAATGTAAAAATTAAAATTTTAAAAAGATTTTTTATTTTTATTTACGAGCTAACGAGTACTAACTACAATTAAATAAAAAGGTGTCACATGTTCCAAAGCAATTACCTAATATCTGAAGTCCGTATTCAGTCAATCAAAACTTACCAAAAAAGAAATCTTGTAAAAAACAAAACCACTCTACTAAATTCTACATCGGTAAACAAATCCAGCCGTTTGCTACAGCCAAGATGTTTGGTGAAAAATTCAAGCGAGAGCCATCCGAGTAGGTTCTTAAGAAAATACCGTAGTGTACAGCACTGTACCCCGCTAGAATCTACAATTTCGTGTATTCAAGAATGTTATTTGAGATTAGAAAATAATAAATAGAGATTGCTCCGCTCGGCTTTTGTTTCCATTCGTGGAATAAACAGCGTATTTATTTCAAGTTCGGTGTCTCTTCGTGGGAGGTTTTTTAAGGTTGTATTGTATTTAAGGGAGTGTCTTTTGGAGGGATTGGGAAGTTGAAGGTGGATGATATTTCAGGAGAAAAAAAATATAACAATATTTTTATATAGAATAATTAAAAAATAATAGGTATGTAAGTAATACAAGAATTTTTAATTTTTTGTTCTACGAATTCTTAAAGATGTCATGTGGTGTAAACTAAATACATTTTGATATTTCAAAAACTATCTTTGATTCAAAAAAATCATCTATCCTTATTTTTGAGCAACATATCTTCATTGTACTTACACCAAGCACCTCACATTTAATGTCATCAATGAATATTTAAATAGCTCTCACGCGGCGGCCATTTTCTCGCGAGTGCGTACTTAGTATCAATTAGTGACGTCATTAGCGGGACAAATGAGAAATGCCTAGCTGATTAATATTTAGAGTTTCTCTGTGACATTATGTATGGTGTACATTTGTTAAGGGGCCACGATTAAATTATTGTATTTATATTTAACTAGAGGTTGCCTGCAACTTCGTACGCATTTATCGTCATAAATTGGAAAAAAAAACATGATATCTCAAAATAATTATAGCCTATGTGTTATTCTGATATATAAGCTACAATACTAAACATCAAAATCTATTTAGTAGTTTTTGCGTGAAAGAGTAACAAACATCCATCCATCCCTCAACATTGACATTTATAATATTAATAGGAACTTACTCAGTTATATAGGTATACAAAAGCCTTTCTGACTAGAATCATATCCAATGAGATTGTTTATATTCAAAGTCAAGTGGGTCTGAACACTAACCGTTTGTTAACTCGTAATTTGTCTTACTTTTATTATTATTCTTTAATTATTTTAGGTACCTATGTATAGTAGGTACCTAAAGTAATAAAGTAGCTTTTAAACTAAGATAAGATAAACTGGAAAAGCTAATACATATAAAAATACCTTTAACAAAAACCTCTACAAAA
This sequence comes from Anarsia innoxiella, assembly GCA_947563765.1. Taxonomy (NCBI): domain Eukaryota; kingdom Metazoa; phylum Arthropoda; class Insecta; order Lepidoptera; family Gelechiidae; genus Anarsia; species Anarsia innoxiella. The sequence continues at coordinate 9,770,286 of OX387406.1, forward strand.
AATGTAATAACAAGATAGATAATTCACCTTAATCCAAAACGAGCCGTAATGAAAGCAAAGCAGACTCCAATCTGCATATCATATCTAATAAAGAAGGAGGACCTCCTTCAAAAAAACGTGACCCTTTTTGGAAAGTCCAATAAAATACGATATTAACCCTTGCCGTTACATTTACACGGTCATAAGTTTGGGATTAAAAAAGGGGCGCAATGAATGGGAGGAATCGCGGCGGATGAGTAGGGTCCCTATTGTGTGTGGGGCCACGTATTAACGGGGGCTCGTACAGTGTGGGGGACTTTCTGTTACGTGATAGCAGATTTTTTTAAATTAAGAAGTCAAATTTTCAGAAAGGTACCCACAATTTATATAAATAAAAAAATCTGAAGAAAGCTTAATAAATCTTTCATTTATTAAGCTTTCCTAACATTTAACTTAAGTATTTAAGCAAAACATTAAATACTTAAGTTAAATGTTTTACAATTTGTAAACGATTAACGGATGATGCAAGTATACCTATTTAACCTAGTAATTCCGGTCGTTAATAAACTGTACCTATTAGTGATGAGCCGAGTACCAGTTTTACCGAGTAACCGAGTACCGAGTATTATTCGGTTTAAAGTTTACCGAGGCGAGTACTCGGCCGAGTTACTCGGTGTACTTGAAGTAGGTAGAATTGCACGCGAAGAAGTTTGGGAGCGAGTGGTGTTAATGGTGTTAAGATCCTCCCTCCGCAACTCACTAATTATTCGTAATGAAAACAATAATCCGCAAGCATTAATTGGCAAAAAAAACTAAAAAAACACTGTTTATGAAATTTTCCCCTAAATAATTACGATATTAGCAGCTTATTACATTGCTCCAGCTAGACGCAGGCCTCAATGAAGGAATTATACTATGATTTACCAAGAAGACCAAGTTCTGTCAAAGTAGATTTATTTGCACCGAGTACTCGGCATTTTAACCGAGCTATTCGGCCGATTACGAGTAGTAAAAAAAGTGCCGAGCATGCCGAGTACCGACTATTAACCGAGTACTCGGCCCACCTTTAGTACCTATTAACCGTATATTTAAAGGAACGCCTGTATTCATTATATTTTTAAGTCACTGATTTGTATTTAGTCAGGTTACACAGTTGAGTAGCCTCGACAGTGATTTAAAATAGATTTGACCAGCAATATGTATCTAAGCCGATTTTTAAATGTGGTATTGTTACAGACAGGTAGATGTTGGCTTTATTGATATGATATATTTATGTAATTATGCCTAAATTTTAGAACTGTCTTTAAACTTCGAATGAGATCACTTCATATCGATAAAAATATTCACAACTGCCCGTAGTCCCCTCATACGAGCGTGCACTGTGCAATAATAATTTGACCCATGTTGCGCTGTCACACACGTCATCTGAATGTTATTACGGTGCCGTTCGCTGTACGTGTCTATACACCATGTATACGCTTTTATACGAGTATCGGTATTTGTTAAGATTTCCAAGGTTTTCAGGTGTGGAAGGATGGAGGAGGAAAAAGGAGTTTTCAAGACTGATAAACATTGGAGAGGCTCCGCAGTGGGCAGCTATAGCCTGAAATGATGATTATGATGATACTAAACTGAACTAGACTAGAAACATTGTCATCTATTCTAAATTAAGCGTAAAGCTTGTGTCTGGATATAAATTATTCATGTATATGTAAGAATATTATTCGTATATACCCAAACAGTCACGGTAAATGCCATGACAATTTTCGGTTAAGTTATACTTATTTTAGGAAATGTAGTAAGGAACGTGAAATACATACTTAATGTATCTTTGTTTTGTAATGTTTTGATTAATAAACTAATTTATGGAAGTGTTTTCGTTCCAAACCTGATTAGAATTCGCCGCAATCTCTCCGAGTTTGTGTCGAGAAACTGTCATGTTGGTGAATGTTAAATCACTTTCTTAGTTCCTCTATTGGTACACAGTAACTGGCTGAGTTAATTTTACTGACATATATATGTGGGACGCTCGGTAGAAATAAAGGGATCGAAAATCTTTTGATAATCTTTTAATATTCAAAATCTTATATTGCTCGTAACAACATCGTTTTGTTTATTTATATCTTTTTTTTGACATCTGATGTCTGACACAAACAGATCAAATTTTGAAAATCTGACACGAAGACAGAAGATAAGACAATTTATGAAAAAAACATTATAAAAATAGTCTTCATTCCAGAAAATCTTCATTCCACATATAGGTACATAGCTACATACATATATACCTACATATCTGTCACGACTCTTTTCTATCAGGGTAAACACAGACCACTCCACTAGCTACGATCCAACTACACTTCTTTCACTTCATCCACATTTATCAGTCTCCACATTGCACGGGTGTATTATTAAAAGATCTTAGTTTTTAATAAAATGCAAAGCAATGCAGTCCATAATTACCAATTGCTGTTCTAGAAAATGCAGCTGTATTCTAAGTTATATAGGATGTTTTACAAGGATTGCACTTTTTTTTGTGAAAATGGCAACGACCATTGAAGATTCTGCCAATTTAAAGTGTATAGAGATATTTTGTATAGGGAGGCGAAATTGTTTTTTCGATTAACGACCCATGTTCCTTGGGGAAAGTTGTTTAGTTTCATGAGGACTATCGCTGTGTTTTGGCATTATACCCCCTTTCTGTTACACCCAGTATAAAGATTTTCAGTTTCATGGTTGATTGTGTGATTCTATAATTTAAAAGGCATCCTGTATAATGCAATATCTTTTGTTCTAGATTCTAGGCTGTCAGCAATTACCTAGGTTTCACAGTTCGTTGCAGCAAATAATTACACTTTCATACTTTGTTTATTTCCTTGCATTTCTTGGCGCCAATTTTTTTATAATGAAACAATAAAGGTTTTCCTTTGAAGAGTATTATGAGATTTTTATTATAATTGTGTTTAATTAAATGCGTTGATATTAAAAATTAAAACAACTCAGATCTTACTGCTACCAGGTTTAATAATTTTTTTAATTTCTTATTTACCTAGATAGATAGATAGATAGAAATACTTTATTGCACACAAAGAAATACAAATAAAAATTAAAACTAAAACATTGTGCGCAAAGGCAGCCTTATCACTAAAAGTGATCTCTTCCAGACAACCTTTGGAGTAGGACTAGTTTAGGAAGACTGTAGAGTAGAGCAAGGCAATAAATAAATACTGTAATTTACTACTTATTAAAATAAATAAACTGTACAAAAATAGATAATAATACCTACTTGTTTCTAGAAATGTAATGAAATGATATCAATTGCAATACAATTAAAAAGTTTCTTGCACACAGTTTTAAATATAAAGACCAATTTACACCTACATATCTCCTTTAATTATACACATTTACCAAAATCCAATGACAAACAAAACCACTAAAATAAAACAAGAACATTTACTTTTCTCCAGAAACAAAGAACAAAAAAGTACCTATTTACTTTAGAAATAGAATTCCATTTGTCATAGCGTAGGATGAATATAGCGATATATTTGGCACAGTGAGCGCTAGGTGCCAATGGTGCCAATAATCAAAACTCAATAAAATTCATAGCGCTATCCGTGAAGGTAAGGTTGCTTAGATTAAGGAGGCTTTAGACTCCTTTTAGTAATAGATGATTTATTAATAGTTAATATGGTAAACACAACCTCCTTATTACAAAAAATTAAATTAAAAATTTAAAAAACCCCCGACTATAAAAAGTAACAAATAAAATAAATAGTATTTTGTCAACTGAACATCGCTTAATATTTCATACAAATTGATTACTTTCATACAAACTTTATTTCGTCGTGGGACAGCATTCTATTATTTTTTAAATTTTGATATCTCATTCTAGCTACTTAGCGGTCCCCGACAAAATTAAGTTTGTATGAAAGTAATCAATTTGTATGAAATATTAAGCGATGTTCAGTTGACAAAATACTATTTATTTTATTTGTTACTTTTTATAGTCGGGGGTTTTTTAAATTTTTAATTTAATTTTTATTTCGAAGTTTTTAAACCTTTAGATATTATAATAATTATTATAAGCTCCTCCTGTTGTCGACATTGCAGTATACAAAGAATTAAACACTGATCAAAATGAATCCAAACACGATATATCTGCTATTACATTTTTCAAGAATTGATGGAGTGCTGGAAATTCGTACTCCATCATCAGCTCCTCACCTGTTGTCACTATTGCATTATATTAAGAATTAAACACTGATCAAAATGAATCCAAACACGACATATCTGCTGTTATATTGGATCTACAACCCTACCACAGCCAACAAAAGAGCTGATGACCTTGAAATGGCTGAACCGATTTGCATATTATATACCTAAGAACACTCCCAGGAATACCAGCTTTAATTTAAAAAAAACCGCATACAAATCCGTCCACTCGTTTAGGAGCTACAGTGCCACAGACAGACAGACAGACAGACAGACAGACAGATACACAGACAGACATCGACGTCAAACTTATAACACCCCTCTTTTGGCGTCGGGGGTTAAAAACGAGGTTTAAAGATAGTCCGACGTTAGTTCGTTTCTTTTGACGTTTTGGCTATGTACAAAACGTCAAACTAAACGAACTTACGACGGACTATCTATAAACCTCGTTTCGTAATAAGGGGCTTGAATTAAAAACGTAACTTTGTTAACAGAAACTATGGGAAAGCAAGATAATATTATAATGAAGGTAATATTTGATAGTAGAATAACTTTAAAATTATTTTGATAATTTAATTGAGCTAAGTAGACTTAAGACTGCTCTTAGAATACGAGAACAGGACATGAAGACATAGTTGACGTCAAATAACAGTCAAGCTTATACCCTAGTTTAACCTCTCACATCCCATTGACCCGTTATAAACCCAGACACAATAGATTTTCTATTGTTCTTTTTTTCTGGGATGTGAAAGATAAATTGACGCAAGGAAAATTAAAAACTTCAACCCCGTTTTTACAAAACAAGTTTTTAATATAGTTCTAGGGCTAATATCATTTTTGACGTCTTGTCTATAGTCGAAACGTTATTTATCTGAGCTAGTTATAAAGGGTGTACCAGAAAGGGGGTATAACGGCGAAACACAGCGATATTCCCCATGAAATTGAAATACTTTCCCCAAAAAACATGGGTCGTAACTCTAAAACAAAATTTTTGGATCGCCCATACTTACACGATCAGTTGATCGGATATTTTGTATGGGGAGGTGATTTTTTTTTTTCGAGTTACGACCCATGTTCCTTGAGGAAAGTTGTTCAGTTTCATGAGGACTATCGCTGTGTTTTGGCATTATACCCCCTTTTTGTTACACCCAGTAGAATGGTAAGTGAAACAACCGAGAGTAGGCTTAAGACAGACTCATTTATTTAGACGCTTGTTATTATAATAAGATTAGACACATTATTCATAGGCTTATACTTACTACACTACACTAGAACTATTTATAAAACTCGTTTTGTAATAACGGGGCCAATTGTCACTTCTAATTTCACGTTTCAGGAGTCTAGAGGTCACATAACCTATAACGCGTAAATTCCGAAGGATCGGGGTATAAAACGCGATCCATTGGGCACATTTCCCGCGCATTACCGCCGCCCCACCCCGCAGGTACCGCGGAACCGCTGCGGGTAAATTAAAATGTTTTCACCTCGCCGCCGCCGCCGGTGTATCTCTCGTGTGATTTATTACTTTTATAACTTCCTTTGTGTTGGGTTACCTAGGTAGTGGCTAGGTTAGGTTGGGTATGAGCGAGGTTTTTGTGCACTTGTTATAGGTTATTTTGCAATTGTTTCAGCGCCGGAAAGATAATCAGAAAACCTAAGGCACTAACATTAAGGCCTGAAATATGTCCGTCTGGTTAGGACTCAAACCCAGGATCCTATGTGGGGAGAAGATTCCGCGCCAACTAGTCTATCAGAGTAATTTTATAAGGTATATCTGGAAGGTACTAGAGAGTATGAATTGATGATAAGCAACATCATTATAATGATAAGTATTTGAGATTTGGAACTTATTCACTAGTTAGTTTGTAATCTAGATAGGTAGTAATAGAATACCTAGGCACAGATTACTTAATACGTATAATTCTGGGGCCCAAGGTCTGCTTATTTACAATATTCTCAGTTGTTAAGGCTCGACCGAGACGTGGTTTTCGTTCTCGGCCGAGACCGAGACCGAGACCGAGAATAAATTAGTGTCTCGGCCGAGACCGAGAATAGACGAAGCGTGGAAAAAACATTAAAACACTACATATTGTTTATATAAAATAACGGTTTTAATCAAGTTTTAATAATCAAAGTTGAAGAACATTATATTGTAACATAAAAAGCATTTTTTACTAATACCTGATCAAATTTTAAATTTTGAAGCAAACAAAACTTTGTCTCGGCCGTGGCCGAGAATATCGGCCAAAATGGGCCGAGAACCGAACCGAGATTCTCTGCTGGATTTTTGGCCGAGAATGCCGAGACCGAGACCGAGATCTCGGTCGAGCTTTATCAGTTGTATGTCGGCAGAGTGTCAATAGCATTTTTGACAGATTTGGTCGCAGTCAGCGGCCATTGTTTAGCGGAATCCCAAATGTGTCAAAAAACGAAAGCTATCTGTTCAAGTAACGCCGCGCTGCTGGTTTGTTTCGCCCGACGACGCTACTCCTCAATTATGTGGACTCCGTCCTCTTGTTACAGGATCTTCAAAATGGCGTTAGTTGTAACGGAAAAAAATACTTTGCTTTCACAAATAGCAAGCTTCACGGGCTTGGGATCGAAAATAGGATAGGAATGGGCAACTTCCCTTGGTAGAAGCCAGCTAGAAACTGCTGCATCCTTGATTCCCAGGCAGTTTCTCCAAATCCGCCGTTGCTATCTGTTCAGGTAACGCCGCGCTGGTTTGTTTCGCCCGACGACGCTACTTCTCAATTATGTGGACTCCGTCCTCTTGTTACAGGATCTTCAAACACGGTCGCCAAAAATTGTTAGAAATAAAAAATTGAAGATAAGAAAAAATATTTTTACTTCCAACAGCCATCGATACTCTGCCGGCACACATCTGAGGCTATTTTAAATTAGCAGACTTGGGTCCAGACCATTACCTTTGAAGATCAGTTCAAAGACTTGCTATCGACTCAACAAGCGTGGATGAGTACAGCAACTGGTTATTACTATACCTAACCCCCTTTTACAAGCTACAAACATTTCACAAAAGTGTCATAGAGTTCACAGTGGGTAATCTTCAGAGAAATATCAGAGATATGTTGTATAGCATCTATGGCGGCCGTAACACGACGATTTCATAAAATTCTTCCTCTTGCGACTACTTCAGTTTCTTACCGTCTCACTTAGCATATCGACGATGTGATAGTTGAAAGGGAAGTTTAGGATTTTTAAGATGTGGCTAATTGCTAATTTTTTGATTATATTACAAATTATATTCGCAAAATAAAAATGATATTTTTTTATTGTTGCCTATTATTAGGCATTTAAGATGAAAGCAAATCGAAAATTTATGAACGATGAGAGAATAAAAGATTAGTAAACCAAAACAATGGCAGCTAGCGTTGTCGAAAAAATTTAATAAAATAAATACACTTTTATAAAAAAAATATTTCTTTAAACATTTCTGACGAGTTCTTTATATATTCGTAACTTTAGACCGTATGCTTGTAAATAAAGTCCACCAAAAGCACTTTGTAAGCGAAAATAACTGAAAAGCAGTTTTATTTTTGTTCGAAATCCAAACAGCAATTTACTTAAACTCTTTAAGAACTTAAACAAAATCCCTAATTCATGTTTTAGCTACAACAAACACATTCTACAGTATCCCTTGAGGGGTGACGAAGCAATGTTGCATGCTAGACAAATTTTATTACTTTTCTGACGAGTAAAAGAAGCAAATTGTACCGTATTATGAAGATTGTAAAGTTGAAAGTTGTAGGAGTGGAGGTTGGGTCTTGCCAGCTCAATGTTCCGATACAAAAAGTTTTGCATGGTGTAGCGAGATTTGACACTGAATGGGCCATTTGACCTCTCTGGGTGGAGCCACTCGAAATAACCATTTCGTGACGTCACAATTGAACGGCCTACTCCAAAGTTTTCCAGATTTAAAATTGAGCTTCCAATCCGGATTTTTTCAGAAACGTTCTTTTTTTCCTCTAGGAATTTAGATATAAGTGTTTGGAATTTTTTGTTTAGTAATTTTTGTAGTTTTTAAATTATGCTTATAATTAGTCACAGGAACATTATTCATAATTATATGATGAGTAAGATATCATCAAACACACATACATAGATCAAATGAAAGAGGGGATAGAAGTTGTGTCGTACCAGGTGCTCAAAAGGAAGGTAGAAAATAGAACAGAGTGGCGTAGACTCCACCGACAAGAGCGAAGCTCTTAAGTTTAATGATGATGATGAAGATATCATCATCAGCTGCTGGACTTGGGATTTCTTTATTTTCTCTCTATCGCAGTTGGAAATGGCTTGCATTCACCTTGCACCTGCAACCTTGCCTTCAAAGAGTAAATTGTCCATTTTAGTGATATACGTCCAACGTAGCACACAAAGAAAAATCATATTTAAGTAGAGAGAGGAATCAAAGTTACGTATTAGCGGTTGAATTATACTAGAACCTTGTTAGTTTGATGTTTGATAAAAAAATTAAAGGAGAGGTACTTAGATGCGATTTAACTATTGGTAAGTAGTTATCTTTAATTTAAGTTAAAGTAAAGTTTAATTTAACTTTCAAAAGATTAACCCATCAGCAATCAAATTAAAGCAGATCCCCACCATGTTTATAAACCCCCACCATAACATGACATCCGTGACATTACAAAACAGTCCGCTACAAAAAGGTTGATTCAATACCGCGGATACATGTGTAAACATTATTCGTGTAACAAAACTGTTTGTCCCCACATTTGCATTTGACGGGCGGATCCTGTACAAATATGATTTTTATGCACAAACCGCTATAACTCAAATCGGGTATACTCCATATGTGTGGAATTGTTTCCTTTAGAATGTCTAAGGGATGTTACAGACTAAGTTGTATGTGAGTTGCAGGTAGGTTACAAATTTGGGAAATTGAGGAAATGACTGTGTGTCTCACATGTTTGTTTTATTTTTCAAAAGTCTTTATATTCAAGAAAAGTACATTACAAAGCTATAACAGTGATAAAATAAACAGTCTATACTTTACATATGAAAAACAATACACTCACGAGGCTAAAGTCGCCTATTAAAGTTTACTGCAGCTTAAATACCTAACTTTTAACAAAAATGATTGTGAGTCAATGTTATAACACTTATTTATATTATTTATAGTTTAATTATTTATAGTTTAAATAACGCTTTTAAACATAAAACTTAGATTGTGGTCTCACATGTGAATAGACTGAAAGAAAATAATATACCTATGGGGTAACTACATCTGAAAATGCTTTTAAATAGGTGGTCTTAAAGCAGAATGTAAATAGTGATAAAACACAGCAAAAGTATTTGTTTTAAATACCTACATTGATATTTAATAAGTATATACAGGGTGTGTCGTAAATAGTGGTCCATAGTAAAGGAGTCGATACACTGTGTTCTTAGGTATCACAAACCGGGATTTTAATAATTTTTTTTTTTTTTTTAGTCTTACCACTTATTATTGTACCTTTTTAGAATCTGCATTTAATAAATGTTTTTTTTAAATAATGGGCCCTGACAGTGTAGTACATTTTTTTAACACCATACGCACCTAAAGTCACATGATTTGCTAGAGCAGAGTAATGAAAATTCAAAACAAACTCAATTTTTGATTACCTTGAATTGAAAAAAAAAAAAAAATTATTAAAATCCCGGTTTGTGATACCTAAGAACACAGTGTATCGACTCCTTTACTATGGACCACTATTTACGACACACCCTGTATATTATTAAGTTCAGTTGATTTATTTATTTCAAAGGCATTTTTCGAATACCATTTAATAAGTGACTGTTTAAAAAATATTCTAATAATGTCATGCAACTTTAATATTAATTGTAAAATTCCTTAAAAGTAAAATGTATTTCAAATTAAAAAAAATGTACATTTAATAATGATTTTACAAGAATTCCATTGAAGCAAAAACTTGGCAAGTGCCAAGGCGTTAAGTCTTTATATTATCAATTTTATTCTAAAAATATCGCCGCTTCAATGAACGTTCTTGAATTACCGATGTCTAGACGTTGTTTGATCACTTTGAAGATTTACTTATTGAAGAAAATTAATATTTTTTACAAAGCGATGTATAATATTTCTTGTTATTTATACTCGTAGTCAATCTACTTTTTTATAATTTTGATATTTATGAGAAGTTAACTATGTTAACCTTTTAGTGTCTAATCTAATCTAGCCACTCGTGTCCAACTGCTGGGCAAAAGCCTCTCTGTCACATACACTAAATAATTGTTACATACATTTAAAGTAAAATTAATTAAAATTCAGTTATTTTTAAATCAGTACATAATATTATCCTTGTAGAAATGTTATGGGCTTTATTAAACAAATTATAAACTATAAAATTGTGTCAAGAATATGTGCTTGGGGCAGTTGCTCAGAATCCCAATGATTCAAAGTCTGCCTGCAACAAACCACACACCGTTACACAGATATCTGTCACTCCAACACATAGACAACCAAAACGTACCTCCACAAGTATTTCCAACACTATGCTCCTAACATATTCCTCTCAAATACCACCCCTAAACCTATCTAAATAAGGTGAAATTTTGTGCCGCAGTATAATATGGAGTTACATATGATTTTCTCATTTCTTTTAAACAAATTGCGATGTGGAATCGCTGTTTGGAACTTCGTAACGGGTCTTTTCGTTTCCTATTTTGTGTTCAGTAGGTACCTACTGTTGAGATAAAGACTGTCTTTTCAAGTTTTGAATTTTACGTCAAAATAAAAAGGTTGTTAATGCTTTTTCTTGATATATTTTTAACCGACTTCAAATAAAGGAGGAGGTTTCTCAATTCGACCGTATATATATATTTTTTCCTTTAATAAACTAGTATTTATGTACTTTATGAGTTGAGTCTAGCATTGAGACATCACAGGCTGCCTGTATCTGTGGATTGATGGACAACTGAGTAGCAATTCTGATCAGTAAGGTACTTAATCTATCGTTGTTTTGGGTATCTGACTTGCATACACACAGGGATGAATATATTGAATAAATATGAGCATATTACAGCTAGTGAATCAACTTCAAAATAAAAAAATAAACAAAGTGAAGCACATTATAATATACTCGTACTTACAAAACCATTCCTCATAATATATAGAACGCTTTAGAATTTCGATACAAAAGAAGAAACGGCAACTGAAATAAATAATTCACGTTTTCATAAGCTCATTGAAACATTACAGACATTCTTAGTAAGAAAACTGTCTTTTCAAGCGAACGAGATGAAAAAAAAGGGAATTAAATGAAATCCCCTCAAAGACTTGAGAAGTCACACGCAGCGAAAATATTTCCCATTTAAAGCCAATAGACTTTTTAACGTATGGATCGACAAAGAGAAGGCGCACTCATTAATTCGCAAGAAGAAATTAAAATCCGATACGACACAAATTTTCCTGCTTTCGCTTCCCATTGCGAAGATGTTTCAGCTCGAGACGGTCGAATCGATACCCTGTTTCTAAAGACGCTGAATCTAAATTTGCCTGTCTTCAAAAGATGGATACGAGAAGAATTAAAGACAAGTTTCCAATTTAATTTGCTGAACACTTTGAGCGTTTTTTTTGGGTATTTATCTCCTTTGATTACTTTTTTGAAACCAGCACTAGTACTTCTCTTGATTCTGCCATTTTGTTTGCTTTGGTTTTAAATACTTAACTTTGCGAGAGTTAAACTAATGTTGTTCTAGAAACGGCGACATTTTTACTCGAAATCTACAAATCCGATTTTAATATATCTTTACAATATTGTAGATTATAAAATACACTAATATTTAAAGATATCGAGTTAGTTTTTCGAGATAAATGCGTAGGTACATATTTGCGAGCGGCAGGTAGTTGCTAAAACATTTTCAGTTCGCGATATATTTTTCCTCGTTTTACCATGTGTTTTATTCAACTATCTATTATTAACGGAAATTACTATTATTTTTGGAATCTGAAATCATCTTTCGTATTAAATATTATTTGGTAATTCTATTGGTATCTGGCTGGTATTCGGTTTTTAAGAAACAGAGCAGCGAGCGTACAATGAAATACCTTTAAATGGCCGTATATTGAATTTAGTGGGAAATTTCATTATTTCGAAATAAAAAAAACGTGTTTACGGTTCTGATAGAAAAAATATAATTAACGATCAAAAAGTCCGATCGATGTCAATACAATGTCTAATATGTATGTTATGGACCAAGCGATAAATTGGGCATTATGAATAATGCCCGCATTATTCACTTTTTGCCCATGTGTACCTGACACAAAAAAAAGTACATTTTGAAAATGAGTCATCTTCTCCAGGTATAAGACTTGCCCTTATTACCATACCTACCTAAGACGGAGCCTAAAGTCTAGTTTACGAGGGAGCCACCATAAACTCCCATTTATAAGAATAAATACATCGTAAGTAACGGGCCCTATGCGCTCAGTTATCTGAATTTACGCGCGATATGGTTTATGGAGGGCTCCGGCTTGTGGTTGCCGAATTTTGAATAGATTTTGAGGTTTTAATGATTTCATAATGTACTTACCTCACTTAACATTTTTGTTAGGTACTACCTAATAGAAAAAACAATACTTACCTATTTTAATAGCAGCAGAAAATGGCCTTCACAGAATTTAAGAAAATAAGATGTTTTCTTATTTACTTATTTATTTAACAATTTATTGTAAGATAATAAATAGTACATAGAGACAGAAAAAAAAATAGATGTATAACATCTCTTAGTTAGTTAAGTTAGAGTTGTTAGTTTGTTTGTTTAATTTGTTAGTTTAGTTGTTTTTGTTATTTTTATGTATTTGTTACCGGAAATGTATGTAATCCATCATTGTACACAATTCCTATGAAATGTATGTAATTCCTAAAAAGGCACGGAAATGGGTGAATTTAATTATACTTTATACATTTCCTAGGAAATCTATACATTTCCAAAATAGCAATCGGAAATGTAAAACATTTGAGATAGATATTGATGGTTAGGTTAGGTTTCAATCCCAGGGTTCCCCCAGTCTGCCTGGGAAGACCGCCACGGAGTTTTAGCGGGTATACCTCTCGTCTTGGAAAGGGAGTCCTACATAACCGTCATGCCCCACGGGGGTGGCGGTATGCGTAACACATTTCCTCGTGTTAAAAAAAGGTTAGGTTAGGTTTGGTTAGGTTATGTTATTATTCTCATTTTGACCACTTGCTTTCATTCACATCAAATAAATCATTTATTTTCTACATTTCCTAATATTATATTAAAATTATATACAATTCCAAGAAAATGAACACATTTCCTAGGATATCTATGCATTAAATAAATTTTCAAACAATATTTTATACATTTCCTAAAAAGCATCGGAATTGTACACATTTCCTAGGATCTGTGTACAATTCCTTGATTTCATACATTTCCGATAACATATTCATCTCATTTTAAAACACCAAAAGACACTTATTTTAATACGAGTACCATTATGGATTACCATTGTGGGTTCTAACAATGTTAAGAGAAGTAAAGCTTACTATCTAATTATAGTACCTATAGCAGACTAGTATTAGTACCTACATACATATTATGCTATCTACACAGCAAAGCCGCCGGCATGCCGCCGGGCTAGGGCGGCTTTACGTCATACGAATGACAGCTGTCAATAAAGCCGGCGGCTTTGGTGTGTAGATACCATTAGAGTAATACCTACACTTAAGACATACATTTCTGTACTTCACAGCAAAATAGCAAAAGAAAAAACTTTGAAAATTGTTACATACGAACATTTTCAAAGTTCTATATCTCCTTAAGTATATCACTTTCGACTTTTGTCCAAAATACTATCGTTTTATAATATTTTTCCCTATCGATTGACTTTAGTTTCATCAGTGGCCGCCAACTTTTTTTTCTCCATATTATCTCGAATATTGAGTGTAATAGATACCGAAAATGTTTACTATACCAATTAGGTTGGATGCTCTTTGTCTCTTTTTGCAATCGAACGCACGACCTGCAGCATGTTAAAGTAGTGAATTTACCATGTTTTTACCAGTTGGTAGTGAAATGACCAACCAAACCGACAGGCCAGTCATCATAAATCTTGTAGGTGTAAACTATGAACTGTCACCCTTTCGTCTGGTCCCGTATTCCGGTAATATTGGATTAAGTCGTCATCACGGGGACAGGAAGTCGATTATCGGCCGGAAATGGAGTCTCGCGATGTCAGAGTGTCCGATTTAAACGGGTTTTCATGTACATGTCAGTAGCTCGATCATTTACCTCATTTATTACTAATGGACGATTTATTTTTGACCTTATCAGCTGTCAGTTGGGTTGATATTAGAGTTAAGTTAGTGAATGTTTATAGGGTAAATTGGCATGATGACTAAAAATTTTTTTTTAGTCCATCACATAGATTATTTTAAAATATTCGACACGACACGTATTTTTTTTTCTGTTAAACTAAAAATGACACAGATACACTGGGTTAAAGTTGCTCATGACGTCACACCTTAGTACGATTTTTACGTAGGTGTGACGTCAATACCCCCCACTCCGTAACTTTGATGCTTTGTATCATTGTATTTATTTATGTATTTGATCAGGTAAAAAACGTGTTTCAAATATTTTTTAATAGCCTAAAAGACGAACTAATTATTTTTTGAATTTTCGAATGTAGTCATCATCCCCATTATTTCGGAATATTAACTCGTTGTTTAAAAAGACTTTATATCTTGATGCTGCAAAGGTAATTATTTTCTCAATTTATCAATAAAGTAAGTGCCTTAATACACAGCTAATAGGTTCATGGAATAGAGTTTAAATTCTGAGAAACTTATGTAGAACTGGCTGAAACCAACTAACGATATTCCTATACTCACCTTTAGCAGACTTTTTTACGAAATGTTTATAAAGCGATTTAAAGGAGCATTAAAAGTTAATAACGGTTTCCGCAACATGCTTCAGTTAAACATTTATTTCACCTTTATTGTATATTATCGTACCTTCTCAGAATATATTAAAGTTACAACTTTCCAAAGATTTCCCACTCTCAAGGGTTATAAAGTATTTGTCTATATCGTTCCCGGTACAAAATCACTTTCAACTAAGTAGCGACGTGATTTTAGAATTCCCAGAAGGCTAACACTAGTTCACTGAGTTTAGTATTAAATTTAGATTACTTAACGGTTCCTAGAAGGTTTCTGTTAGATGTCGGGGTTCATTATAAGTGATTTAGGTTGAATAATGGTTCTAAATTATCTGTTAAAGGTGTTAACGAATTAGTAGTAGAACTGCCAGCTGTCACTCGCACCTTACTACAGCTTAAGTAGAGTAAAGCCAGATACTCATTGGCGAGCTGTAACTGTAACTATGGTATACAATATAACCAAGGTATACAGTGTACGTACGTACGCGTGTGTGTACGTTGTACGCTAATGGTCCGCCACCCTGCTTCAAGTATACACTACATTTTTTGGTTACAGTGCATGCAACGCGATTACGGTTACAGTTCGCTAATACCCAGTTTAAGTGTATTTATGAATTATTGAGAAGAACTGAGGTGGAGAGGTCCATGATAACTCCCATGGAATAATTTAAGGCAAGCTGCGGAAGCGTTTCAATCGCTAAAGCTTATGGGCCCTAAAAGCTTTTACATCAAAAGCAATCATTTTCACATTTCATTGTAGTTAGAACGTATGAAAAAGCATCGCCGCGACCAAATCACATCACAATACAGAAACATATTGTAGAATCCTCCAGAGAGACGCCGGAAAAAATATAAATCGACAATATCTGAATGTATTCACGTGGAATACACACTGAGCGACGATTGGATACGTTATTGTATGGGAGATTGATAGAATACGCGACACTGAAATATATCGTGTAGTTGCTACAAAGACTACGCGAATATTTTTTGGTAAGAATTTTGTATTAGTATTTTATTTCAGGGTATTAACTTGCAGACGTAGTTTTCAAAACCCGCGTTTGGGGTGTGTACGCGTTTTTTTTCCGCTATCAAAACGGGCGTCGCGCGTTTTACTCGCGTAGCGTTCGCGTTTTGACAGATAATTAGTCGAAGAGTCTGAGAGCCCTATCTTCCTCACGTTCGGAAAGCTGAATGTTCTTTGTGTGTACACCCAACATAGGTATGCTGTAATTTGGTCTGAACTTCCTTAAATTCATATATTTTGTAAGGAATTTTTAGATTTTTCAAAGAAATAACTAAAATCCCGAAAAGAAATAACAAAAATACAATTCACAAGTTCTAAACAAAAGCAAATCTCCTAAACAGCGATAAAAAGCTAATAAAAGCATTTCACGCATCATAATTTTCAAACAAGGTGCGAATATGAACTGCGCTGAAGAATATCAATAAACCGATAAAAGCTGAACACAACACACCTTTAAATTTTACAACCTCGTCGCTTCATCGCTCGTAAATATTGGACAATGCTTCGCGTATCAACTGTGAGTCAATTTAACTTTAAACCACTGTTAAACTCACTCAACTGTGTAAAATTCTAGGAACCCAGACCAATTTTTAAATAAACTTTTGTCAATGTTATAATTTGTTTAGTTCTGGCATTGATTTTTATTTAGTCAGTGTAGGGTACCTAACAGTTTGTTAGCCAATAAGATCACACTGCTGGGCAAAGGCCTCCCCCACCTTAACACGGTCTCCGGTAGCGACCCGCTATTCGCGTGAAAATGCATCCAGAACGTCTCTTCATCTTTTTCGAGGTCTACCTCGGCGTCTGTGACCATCTAGTGGCGCCCATTCTGTTGTTATTTTAGCACAATGATCTAGATGCATTCTACAAACATTATTCACACACCTAACAGTCACACACCTGACAGTTACAGAATGGAAAATATTGGCGCACAGCAGAACTAGATGGAGAGCAAGGAGACCTTTGCTCAGCAGTGGGACGTGGCAACTGTTTCTGTATCTGTACAGAGTGGCTAGGCCGTTTATGCCAGTGTCATGTACAATGTCTTTACTATCTATATGATGAGGTTGTACTTCAAAAAAAGGACTCAAAAGTTGTACAAGTATCATCAGTTGTTGTAGATTTCATCATGTCAGCTTGTAGACGTCCACTGCTGGATAAAAGCCTCCCCCAAGGATCTCCACAACGACCGGTCTTGCGCTGCCCACATCCAACGGTTTCCAGCGACTTTAACCAAGTCGTCAGTCCACCTTGTTGGAGGCCTTCCCACACTGCGTCGTCCGGTGCGTACTCGTAATTATATAAATTTAATAGAGTGTTAATTGAACGAAACTTTTCTGCTTCTGTTTAAAATATTTTTTTTAATCTAAACAATCCATTTAAAACTAGACAAAACAAAGTTTTATTTCGTATCAGTAACTGTTTACAACTTACCTATCCAAAAATGACGTCCTTCAAATAGCTACTAAGTCAAAATTTCTAAAGTTCCAAATTTTCATCCAAAGGGTATTTTATACCAATTAATTTCATAAATATCGTTTTCATTGTAAACAATGTTGTAAAGTTTTCAATATGATTAATATAACAAATTAGGTTGATGAAATCCTTAAACTTGTTTGAACGAGTGTGACCTTGTTTTGGGGTATTGTAGGGCAATTAAACTGAAAATTAACTAAGATGAATCGAGACTTGCATTATCAATAACTTTTAGGCGCAGAACACACGGGGAAACGCAACTGCAACGAAACTGCAACGAAACTGCAACGAAACTGCAACGAAACTGCAACGAAACTGCAACTGTTAGTTACTTTTGAGTTGCACCTCAGTTTCTGCTATAGACTCCTTTAGAAAACTACACACGACGCGATACTGCGGCAGTTGCTTTTCCCCGTGTGGTTTGGGTCTTAAACTCAGTAGTAGATCAGCTTATACCTTAACAAAAAAACATAATAGTGCACACCCTTAATCCTACGATTATTATTTAAATTTCAAAGTTGGTGCCGATTTGCCAAAATATAGATGGATGTGAAGATGTCCGTTACTCTTTCACGCAAAAACTGCTGAACAGAATGAAACTTTGTAATATTGTACATACATACATACATATCCGTCACGCCTCTCTCCCATTGGGGTAGGCAGAGACCACTTCCTTCCACTTGCTTCGATCCAAACACACCTCTTTCGCTTCATCTACACTCATCAGTCGCCTCATACATGCCTGTTGGTTTAGGGTCCCCGATTACAATATTGTAGGTTTAAAATTCAAAATTAATTTATTCGTAGGGAACATTAAATTTACACTTGCATTCGTCACAAAGTAAAAAAAAAAGCATAATAATGAATTTAAAGAACCAAAAAAAAAAAGAAAAAACATTATAGGAGGGGAAAGCTACGCTGACTTCGGAAGGCAGATTCCCCAGAGAAGAAGCCAGCAAGAAACTCTAGAGGTTGCTCTTTTTGTTGTAAAATTAGGTTGTAGAATAACACAGGCTATATTTTAAGGTATAGCTTAAGACCTAGATATGACGATAAATGTGTACGAAGTACCGAGCAGCCTCTAGTTAATATAATAAACATATCGTTTGTAACAAACAGAAAGTTTCACGTACCCGGTTCACATATTAATGAGGAGTAGAGGCCACTCGTCGGTAATTTCTCTAACTCAATTTTACGAATTACAAACCAGTTCTACGAATTTCCAGTTAAAACATGATTGAACTCGAAGGAGTTCGTTAGTTCATATTACGAGGTAGGTAGTTCTGTGAAATACACCGTATTTTCTCGTAGTCAAGCCATTAGTAATGCTTCTCGGTTATTATTTGCGTATGTTTCATTTTGTTTAAAACCGAAAATTTTTATTTATTTTCATCATTGTGTATTATTTAATTTGCTTTACCAACTAGCTTCATTTGTCACTTTATTTAAGCACTACCTATGTTCTTAGCTTATTAGGTACTATTCTGTTAACATACCTACATATCTGTCATGCCTCTTTCCCATTGATCCCATAAATTTCCCATCGGCCTCTGCCAACCACGATGGGAAAGATCCACCCTTCACACTCTTTTTCTCCATTTCTCTTCTGTTAACAAAAGCTACCTAGTCAAATTAAAATAGGTCATAAAAATATTTTAACCCATCAAACATGTTTAAACATATCCAAAAAAATCGACCGAAAGGTTTTAACCCAAAACGTACCACGCCATAACCCTAACCGCAAACAAATTCAATTGATTCCGATCACATGCAATTCAGCAAAAGATAGTTTCGAATAATACTTTTCGATAAAACGTTGACCCAATAGTATGAGTATCATGGAGTACTTTAAAGGGAGTGTAAAGGGACGGTCCCGAGGGGTCTACAGTCCTCTATTCTGAATAAGGGACGTTGGATAGTTAGACTTGAGAGGCTGCAATGTTTGATTTTCAAATTACACTAGTTTTGAGGTCAGCGAACTTTTTTTGAAGTGGGTCTAGGTACTAGAACTTTTTTTGAAGTGGGTCTACTAGTTGACTCGAGTGTTTTGTTTTTTGTCATGTGACTTTTAAGGCGACCAAAAAAACTTCAGTAAAACAATTTAAACAGGGCACGCACGCGTATTATCCCGTCATAACAAAAATGAATTTCAATACTAGATCACAATTTTCTCTACAACGAAGAAATAACTATGCAAAATCTTAGTCTTCCTTGTATCTTTCAGATGTAAAATACAAACATGACTTCTAAATAGAGTACACGTCGAAAAGCTAAGCTGTGTGCCCGCTCCGGGCGTCGGACCGAATAGGACCGAGTAGGACCGCCGTAATAAATTGTGAAGCAAGGGCCCGGCGAAATGGATGCTTATCACGAACCCGGTCCACGGCTGCTTAAATAGCACTGTTTTTGTCTACACCAGGGAGCGCCAATTATTTGCTTTCGAGGGCCGCGTTACGTAAAGGTTAATACATTCTGATACCGTTTTGAAATTGAAGATATTTTTTCAAGTGTTTAGTTTTAGTTATGTGCTTATTTTTTTGTTAAAGTTGTCTATTAATCATACTTAAATCTTGATCCAATAGTATTTATACAACTGCATATCTTTTACGCCTCTTTTTTACCGAAGTAGGCAGAAGCCAATTCCTGCTTCTTGCTACAAAACATACCTACTTCTTTCACTTCATCCAAATTTATCAGTCGAAACAACTGCACGTCGGTACAAAAAATGTTTTTTAAACTCACTTCTAATGTTATTTTATCACAATAATCTACATTCTAAAACTCATCTACAGACATATCGTCCCAAAGCTAAAAACGCCTCACTAAACTAACCCCACGGTCCAAAATTTGGTAACCCCGGTTAACCATCTATGAGAAGATGGAAGGGCCTTCATATTACGTTTTATTGGTTTTGGACGACGTTATTCGTTGGTCGGACTATCTTTCAGCCCGGAGTGGTTACTATGTGACCTCTGGAGTATTACTGGCTGTCATATTTTGCCCTTTGTCACAATGGATGGGGTAAAATGGTCTTATAGGTTATAGCACATATTCTGTACCAAGTTGATATATGATGAAAGTACTCGTGAATCTAATAGGTGAAATTGATTTTTTTATTGTCGTTTTAGAATTTAGTTTAAGACTTAGCGCCAAAACACACGGTGAAACGCAACTGCATCGCAAAAAACTGCTAGTTACTTCTGAGTTGCATCGCAGTTTCTGCTATAGACTTCCTTCGAAAACCACATACGACGCAACTAGTTTGAAACGTTTCGTTTCAGTTGCGATGTAACTCAAAAGTAACTAGCAGTTTCAGTTGCGTTGCAGTTGCGTTTCACCGTGTATTCTGGGTCTTACATGTTTTTCTCTGAACTTAATGAAATATTTCTATGAACGCTTTTCTAAATGCCAGGCAGAATGTACTTTTCAAAAATATCCATATTAATGAGCTTTGGGTGACAGCCTTTTATAATCTGGTTGTCAATTTTTCAGCAAGCTTTATTTACTTATATTTAAAGAATACTCGCCTTTATTTATTTATTTAACAGTTTATTGTAAGATGATAGTACATAGAGACAGAAAAAAAAAGAAGCCCTTCTATAACACGACAACATAAAATTTCTCAACACAAGTCACAGTATCTAATTCAAAGCTATACATCTCGGCAAGTAATTGCAAACTTGGAGTACACTACACGTTAGTGTCCCGGAACGAAATGTAATTGCCAGTTGTCAGTCCCTCGGCCTGCGGTACCCAAGGGACTGACGCACTGGCCTCGACTTACTCACGACCTTTGAAAGGGTTCATGGTTTAAGATTGCTTTGAAAGTAAAGTTTTGTTTTTAAGCAATCCTAATAATATTATAAATGTCAATGTTTGTGCCGATGGATGGATCTTTGTTACTTTTTCACGCAAAAACTACAGAACAGATTTTGATGAAACTTGGCAATATTGTAGTTTGCACATCAGAATAACACAAAGGCTATATTATTTTGAGATATCATGATTATTTTCCAAGATATGACGATAAATGCGTACGAAGTCGCGGGCAGCCACTATATTTGATAATATTAAGTGCTCGTTTCAATACCTACAGATAAAATTTAACTGAGAGATAAACCTAATCTATTTCATAAAACATGACGTTATAGACATAGACAGGTTAAAGATATAGACAATATCTGTCAGATAATTTTATCTGTAAATTTTGAAACGGGACTCAGTAGTTTTTTTTTTATAAAGGTCGATAGAAATGTAGATAATTTTATACGTCATAAAAGATGAAAGCAAACTGAGTGTTAATAAAATATTATAGAAAAAAGTTGTTTGTTTATTTGATAAAATATTCCCGAAAATATCAGCAAGAAAGTATTTTTGAAATTGCTTTAACAATTTCATTTTCTTACTAACTTGAATAAAGTATAATACTAAGAAACGGACATCAGATTTAAATAGTCGCTTCCAAGAAGCACAAATACGAAAAAAACTGTTCAAAAAGGAAAGAAAGGAACTAGACGGATATTCTTAACTGATTTACGATTCTGACTTCTTACAACAAAACCGCCTTAATTCATAATAGATGGCAGCTCTGAGTCAAAACAAAGGATGGGGAGATATGGATCTTTTAAGAAAGAGCGAAACGAAATGAAAATTCATATAATTCAGCGGGCGATTCATTTATTAAATTGTTCGTGAAGGCGAGATAACCTCCGGCTCGAGTTTGGTTAAGTTTGGTTTAACGAGGTGAATGGATCGCCACACCGCCATCGTCGCCACACCGCTTCTCAACTTAAGGGTTTTTGTCGAATACTATCAGAGAAGACTTGGTGCTCCCACGGTAAAATGTTTACTAACATTCTATTACAAAGTTTTGGTATACAAAAATCTTTGTACTTAAACATTTTATAATAAACATTTTGTATACTAAAAATTTGTTAGAAAATGCACATCTTGCATGTTTTATAATATTTGTAAACATTTTCTAACAATCTTTAGAACACCATTAGATGTGTTGACTGTAAATGAAAACACATAAGTACCTATGTAGCATCATTATTTTATAGAACACAGCGTAAAATAAAAGAAAATCGATTTTATACGACGATATTTTCGTTTGCAAATTAAAATCATGGGTTTCGACCACTTGCTCAATTAAATACTTATAAAAGTGTAAAATTACGAGTGCTCCAGTTCTTTGGATAGATCTTCTTACAAATTGTATATAACTTAGTATAAACAGTAGGTATTTTGATAAAATCTGGTTTAGAATGTATTTTTTAAGTTGAAACAATTTGAATGTTTTCGTTAACATTCGCGGAATTTGCGAGTTCTTAAACTTTAAGGGAAAATTGTAAGTACTTTAATGGATTGAATATCGCTCTTACTCGTATTATTAATGAAAATAACTTTCTCCACCGATTCTACCATCTTTTTTGTCTTAGTATCCTGAAGTTGGGTAGTTTGTAAACCGATCGCTTGACGTGCAAGAGTTAGTGCTATTTAATCGAACTTGCTTAATGTTGTAACTCCATTTAACTGTGCTACCGGCCAAATAACTCTATTAGTTACATTATGAAGTACTTGTGAAGCTAGGGTATATTTTACTCACATATTTTTTCTATGGGTACTTGGTTTTACCGATTTTAGTTTTTTGCTGAGTCGAATTATGTTTTTTTTGAGACGGTAATAAAAGTAATCATTAAATCGCATTAATTTATGTAAAAATATGTTTTTAATATCAGTTAATGTATACTAAATTTTCATTTTTAATAAGTACTATAAATTTATTAAAATCAATTATGTAACATTTTTACTTACATTAGTTAATTTTATGATTTTATTAATTATTATAAAGAGAGAGGTGCGTGCAATGGACATGAGCTCTCACTTTTATTAAGCGTCTCAGATTAACAATTTTATAATAACAAATCTCGCATAGAGGTCACGAAAAACGGAAATTTTCAAAAAATGTATTCGAAAGCAACGATGTGCAATTGTTTTACAGTGTGCGGAAACGCGGTGCGGTTTCGGTGCGCAATTTGTGTTCGATTTGCATCACAATCGAGTGTGATTGCACGCGGGGCGGCGCGCCGCTTAGAGCCGCTATGTGGGCTGGACCGACCTACACGCTGGACTGCGGGAATGCACACACTGTTAGATATAATATACCAGTAGAATATATAGTTACACTAGTTTTGAAATTTTAGACATTTTGCGTATTCAATATTTTAGGACTTTGAATATTGCGCGCGGATAATTTCGCAAATTGGATATTTTACATGTTAGACATTTTACGTAGGTATAGCACATTTTGCGTCTAGAATATTTCGCAAATAGGAAATTTCGCGTATTGGACATTTAGCGTATATGACATTTTGCGTATAGAATATTTCGCGTATAGGACATTTAGAGTATAGAACATTTTGCGTATAGGATATTTCGCGAATAGGACATTTCGTGTATATGACCTTTTGCGAATATGACATTTTGCGTATATGACATTTTGCGTATTACAACTTTTGTTTTACTATAGTTATCTGTGGTAGTAGTCTTGTTTAAGTATGGTTATTTGGCGATTGTTTAACATATTTTTGTTCATATTGCGAGTAAAAATACCGCTGCCAGTGTAACCAGATCTTTTTATTCGTTCATCCGAATACACTCTGTCATAATTTAGGGTTTTCTATATTTTATTTTAGTCACTTTTGTGAAGGTAAATAGAAAGTGAGTGGATCTTTTATAAAATGGAAATTGCTAGCTTTGTATCTGACAGCGCTTATAAGTGATTGAATATGATAAATATTAGATACTATCGCATTTAAGAAATGTTTGAAAATATTGACTTCTTATTTTCATTTATTGCTTAAAACTTTCCCTACGACTTTAATATAGATATTGTTAAAAACACTATCACTAACACTATTATTCAAAGGCCAAAACACACCGGATACATTTGCGTAGACGTATGCGTACCTCTGAGTTGTAATGTATGGAACTGTCACCGCTTGCGTAACGTAGACGTACACGTCGACGTGACGCGTAGCCCGTAACTACGCGCGTGGCTACGCCGTGCTTACGTCTACGTTACGCATACGCATCCGGTGTGTTTCAGCCTTTAGTCATTACCTGTACATAAATCAGTATCTTTAATAACTTCACTGCATCTGACGGATTCATTAAAAATCTAAAGAACAAAATAATATTCGGTATATTTAACCACTGAGCGAGTATTTAACAACTCAGATTGGCAATCCTCGCAATTCCACTCTCATTCGCTATATTATTGAAACATTGAAACACTCGGTTGACAATTCAACGATTGCATTCGTTAACCTACAATTTTCAAGACGCGCAAGTGTTGCCAAAAATCATGTTTTAAATATGGCTTTTATAGAATAAGTCATTAAAATATGTGTATAATGATATATCTTGTTTGAAAGTTTACGGTCCATTTATGATGCTCGCCGGTGGCTTGTTTCAAAACTTAAGGTAAGTTTAAATAAGTACCAAACCTACCTAGCTAATTAACTTAAACAAAAAATGTCAACTCACTTTTATTTTTATTGAAGCATATTTTTTTGAAATATAAAGTATGCATACGAATAGCACATAAATTACCTCTATATGAATATTACTACGTTGTTGATAGATAACTAGATTTAACTGATTTTGTATGTTAAGGTCTATCAACATAGATCTGGGCCGTGCCCGGTACGTGTGTGAACGAATCCATAGAAAATGTATGGAATGATATTTTTTCCCTGACATGTCCCGGACACGGCCCGGACACGTTGTCATGTCAACGTATTGTTTTCCCTCCTGACGGGCCACGGCCCGGACACGTCCCGGGCACGGCCCGGATCTGTGTCGATAGACCTTAAATGGGAAATTGCTGAAAGCAAGCATGGTCTATATTACTTTAAAGAAACAAACATAACAGTATTTTCTCCATAAAATACATTCTAATATTTGTTTCCTTCAAACTGTGAGTCCTGAACATTCCACGTCATTGTTTCCAATTGCAATACGACTACAAGCACGCTTGTCTTTGAAGCTTTTTATTTATTTCCAATCGCAAGTAATCAAGGCGCAGCTGCGATGCTACTTGTATGGAGATTCTACATTAATTTATACAGAATTTATTGCTCTTCTTGCTGTTATAGTGAAAACTTAAATTGAACCTGAGTTTATAGCCAATGAAGTTTCAATTGCAATGTCTATGCAATATTGTTGGCGACATTGTGGCAGTTTAGTAAGTCACGTGAAAAATTAAGACATGTCACGTGACTGTCGGGTCTGGGTATCATTTGCCGGTTTTTCTTTGATTGTTTATACTTAAATTATATAAAAAAAAATCAACTACAACTAAGTATCAGATATTTTCACTAATAATTGATTAAAGATACGAGTACGTTAGTAAAGACTGTTTGCGTATAATAATGATACCTTAAAAATAAAAATAAAACATCTCTTTAAGTCAGTATATTTTATGAATAAAACACAACTCTGCTTTGCTACGCTTTCATGACAACCGTACCTTACAGCATATTAGGTAAAGCCGAGGAAGCCTTTGTGCAAATGTGCAACCCGTGACATCTAACAGGCTACAATTATTACCCGACTAAATTGAACGTACCACTCAATACCACAAAACGCACTACCATTTCCTCCAAACGTGCGACAAACAACAATCAAGTAAGAACATAGCCGTGGAATCCAAGCCATGCTCCCCAATTCTGATAACCTACGCTAAGCCGTTACTGTGCGCCTAGTGATCAGAATGTCAACGAAGTAGCGTAAGTTATCAGAATTGCTTTTTTTCTGCTTGTACCATGTCATCAGCGATGGCTGGCTGATGCGTTTCTACTAAAAAAGACAGTCAATTGATTTTTATGGAAATTCTGCTGGGTTGTTTAGACGTATCCCAACTGTATTACTTGACTGACTTGGACATGCTGATCTGATTTTGGAGGATAATGACAAAGGCCAGGCTTTACAGTGTACAATATCAAAGGTCAATAGTAAATTGTGCCAGAGCCTATAAAAATTAATACTGTAATGACCGTTTAACCAATCCATTTGTTCACCAAAGCCAGAAACAAACAGCAGAATATTTAATTCTATTGAAATTAGTTGGAACGGACTTGTTTTAATAGTTACGAGTTATGTACAGTCAGTTAGTGTAGCTAAGTGGCCCCCAGAACACCTTTTTAAATTGGCCAGATTATATTTTTTCGATGACAAATGTTTGTAATGTCATCCATACCGTATAATGTGGCCAATATAAAAAGTCATTCAGCGGGTCACTTGTCTATACTAAAGTCCGTTCCCAATATTCTATTCTATCTCTGGTTTTGCCCTACTGGAGAGTGAAGATAGAAACAGTTATCTGTCTTAGAAATTTTCGTCCCTACAAACCTACCGGTATCAAAAAGTCAATGGGATTCTTCTGAAGGATAAATCAGAAGTGATATTTACGAGACATATCAATCTCAGATATCTGTCTTTGATATATAAGGAACGGCCGTAACAGACTGTACCTAGGTCGTGGTGTACCAGAGAAACAGAAGCTAATCATAAGTAACGCGGCGGGCGGCGATCGGGCAGCAACCTGACTTGATTAAAGACCCTTTGACCGTTCTGACCGGGTTGAACTAACATTGTGTTTGGAACCTGCGAGTGGGTACGTTCTAGAGGTGCTGAATGGGATTAAATGCGTGACTTGTAGTGGTGCTGTTTGTTATTACAGTATTATGCGGCCAGTTTAAAAAGTCGTTCGTGGGTCACTTTTCTATACTCAGGCTGTACCTTACAGTTTTACTAGATTCGACAAGTTTTGTGATGAAGTTGTGTATGATGTCTCGGTGTCATTTCTACTAATAGCCAATGAGTTCCAATATCTTCTAAATAAGTAAGTGTTTATATACAGAATTACTGAAAAGTAGACATCACAATCATATTATTCAGCATTAGGCCAGCGTGGTGGATTACGGTCTAATCACTCTCGTATGAGAGTGAGCTCGTGTCTCTGTATTGGGGAAATTAAAGAGCTGATAAGGAGACATCACAACTGACTCCAGTCCTCTAAGCGGAATAGAAGCTACCAGTTTCTTAATCTTGTTATCTTTACTCTTCGCGTGTCAAAAAATTTGGAATGTTGGTGCTTGCATTGATATTGATACTCGTGGCTGTGCTGGTGGGAAGTATATATACAAAAGTTTGAATTAAATACCTCTTCCAGTTACGGTCTCATTGTACCAAGTGCACCAATAATAGAGCACATTCCTCTCAGCTCCGAACTTTAATAGCTAGGAGCTTGAATCGAGAGTTTAGGTCGTCAATCGTATTCCAGCTGGCTGATACTTAACGATGTCGATAGCTTGCTACTCCACCCATTCAGTTATGATTGTTATATCTAGGTTAATACGGTCTTTTTTGCTTTCATATATATTAGTGAAGGTTACTGTCAAAGATAAAAAATGAGCACACAAAATTTTAAAAGATAATGGAATATTCAAAAAATTAATTAAAAAGTATTAGTTGGTATTAGATTGTTAAAAATACGTTTATTTCAACGCTTCATTAATCTTTCCGACATTTTAATAAACACGTTCTGTTTATTGGATTATAAGTCTGCAAACTCCATTCTTTGACTAATAAAACACCGACTAAATAAACATTTGTCCGAACAACACTAGTTTTAACAAACGAAAAAATTCAAATTTAACCGGATGAGGAAAATAAATCGAGAAAAACAGGCACCAGTGAGCCAACAACTATTCTCGCTTGCAAAAATGTCATTGTAGTATTCCGGGCTCTAGTTTCCACTATCAAATATCATAAGAATTGTAGCCACGCGCAAAAATACCCATAACATTTGCCAAACGAAACGCGGCCCGTATTCTGTAATAAAAATATACATATATAAGGCATAACGGCGGGAGGTCTCAGCTATCTGATTATAGGATTGGGTCCCCATCGCATTATGATAATGGACACTTGGGCGACGCTGCGAGATAGAAATAGATTGATTTCCAATTTTTTGCGCAGCCTGGCACCGCGGCGGCGACGGCTGATTGATTTTACGTTATTGCTGCTATACGGCGACTGTAATTATAGTGCGACCTTCGCCCAAATAAACCCGAAGGGACAGCCTCACCGAAATATTATATCACGTGTAATTTAATCCGAAAGGTCAGCGACGACCTCGCTCGTATTTGTTTTCAAATAACAAAGCTCTAGCTGCTGTTAAATTGCTCTCGTACTATTTCGATTCTGTCGTGTGGAAACTCAACGCCTGTGATTATCAGAATTGGGGCAATCAATTTGAATATTTCTTTGTAGTTTTCAACGCTTTTACGTTCTTTTAGTTAGCAATCAACACTAGGCGTGCTTTTTTAAATATGTATGACGAAATATCTACCTACCTACCTTGGTAGGTATCTTTAGCGTTATAACAAAATTGTAGCAACGTGAAAGCAGTTTCATGTTTGTGAGAATTGATTATATTTTCTACGCGTTATTTTGCCAAGATTCTGCGAGGTTGTTATTTGTTGTGGTTACAGAGCCACTGCGATCGTATTTGCTTTATTTCGGAGCTATCTCTTGAATTCTAAAAGCACTGGAGTTAACACTTTAATCTGATTAACTATAATAATTATAATCCCAAGATTTGATAGTTACCTCAACTTCGTAGTTTCAACATTCTTGGAATTTTGAATTTCATAATTGAATGTTAATATCTAAACCTAATTGATTTATTGCTTATTCTAATATCTGTATTTATTTAATTCTATATTTAAATCAGAGGATCGGTAAGAGTAGAAGTAAGAAGAACTTATGAAAATTATGCAAATAAAAACATTATGGTGCTTTTGGTTGTAAAAATGATTCTATGAATATGACATTCTACGAAACATTATTGATTTCAGTTATTAGTTTTTGGCTTTCAACCAAATAAAAACAAAATTTTCTGTTTACTCCATTGTAACATAAAAATATAAATACCAACAATATCCTTGGAGTTTTTATATTAAATTCAGGTCCTGTGCTCACTTTGTATCGAAGGTTGACTACGACTATAATATCGGCTATGATTTTAGATGGCAACTTTATTTTTTCGTGGCAAAGATATTTACGAATAGTACGCGGAGAAACTGACGATTAGAATTTAGTAAACAAAGAATAGTTTTATATAAGGTTAAGCTACGTTTTATTTATTTTATATTCAGAATATTTTATTTTTATCATAACGTTTAATGCTTTATTTCGTGGTTAAAAATATTTTACAGCCAGATTCAGAAAAGCAGCTTTGAACTAACGCTTAGCTTAGGTAATACCCAACAGGTACAATATTTAGAGAGCGTTTCACCCTGTACCTACAGATAAAATTTATCTGACAGATATTTCATACTTGTCTGTCTAAAACGTCACGTTTTATGAAATAGACATAGGTTTATCTGGCAGTTAAATTTTATCTGGAGGTGGTGGAACAGGCACTTCGTGAAATAATAATTTCATGAGTGTTTTTATAACAAGCGCTCGAACTATCGTTTCGTTTGAGGTAAGCGAAGGATCGTTATACACCTTTTCCTCAAAATATTAAGAAAAAAAAAACCACAAAAAATTCCAACGTCTACCAACTTATCAAGTTATTTGTGGACGCGTCCACACATGAAACCATCCACATCTTGGCCCGTCCCAAAGGTTTCTTCAACATAATTAGGGCAAGTGGGGTGGAAAATTACAGGCAGATAGGGCCCACAGGGACCCTTAATTGTTGAAGGGTTGCCCTCTCCAGAGAGCCGGAATTTTACCACCAAAAATGTATTTATCCAGATACTTGTTGATTTTAGGAATTTCCTAATAAGTCTAGAGGAAATAGGTTTTGAGGAAACTCGAGCAGAAAATCTTGTCTAGTACAAATTTTAAGACGGTTTAAGGGCAGACGTTCGACGGCCTTTTTAGACATTTTTAGAATTTCTCTTACAAAGGCGATAAACTGAAAAATGTTCTAACATGCTATTTATTAAATACTTACTGACTTTTTTAATATCTGAATCCAATTATCCCTAATATAAAGAAATTCCGAGTTCAAATCAAATATTTTTTTACTTAAAATCTAATGATTGATTTCATTTAGACAAGTTAATGACAGTCTATTTTGCTCCCATTATTTTCCTTCATTTCATACAACAGTCGACGTTGCGTAATCTAAACAAATATACCAACATAGTATAGTTAATGGCAAATTCAAAAAGCTACTAGTTAACAATTTAGCTGCAGTAAACCAGCAACGACCATTAGAATCACTTAAACCCGGCAATAAATTGGCAACATTATGTAAATGTTACGGAAATCCTGACAAAAGCATCCACTAGCGTCGCAACGAGTAGCTAGTAGCAGCTACTAGCGAGTACCATAGTGATGTAGCTAGTTAACACAGCTCCTAATTCCACGATAAATAACACATTTCGTTCGTATTTGCATTCGTCGCTAAGCCGGAAATTGCTTGCAAAATTTACCTCGATGTTGGTCTCGTCTTGTTTTGGAGAAGGCATTATTCTAGGTGATTTATTGTCATTCCTTGTAGTGTTATTTTAATAGTACTAAGTGCTAAAAGGTAGGTTTATGGTACCGTACCTATTTATAGTGTGCAGGTTTTTTTTATTGCTTTAGGACATAAAAGGAGTTCTTAAATTGAATTTGAATCTACCATTTTGCAGATTTTGGCAAAGTCAAGTGACGTAAAGCATAAATAGTCTAATTACATATTGTATTATAATTATGTAGTTTACTATAAGTAAACACAACACCAGTACATTGCAGTAATGTTTGTTTCTAGTGGGTATTGAACCCATGACCTATGGCATGGCAGGCAAGGTCACTACGCCAACAATCTTATATTTACCTAACCGATATTGACAGTTCTTAGTTCTTATTTCACTCACTACATATCAATTTGTCACAAATATCGCTCTTCAAACAGAATACGTGCCATATCCTCGCAACAAATGTTCAGTTAGCGGTAGCATTCCAAATGAGATGCAAATGCAGCCGGCGGCGGTACCGGTCGGTATTTCTGCTGTTTGGAGTATGCAGGTACGGTACTGCGGCGTGTTGCCAGTTGTTTCTGCTTTTGACGGACTCTAACCCACTTAGGCCACTATTACTACCTTCTTTTGTTTTGATGACCTTGCTTGATGCTGTTTTGTTTTGGTATCAGTCTCAGGCCGTGGCCCCAGTAGGCAAACTGTTAGCGGCCGACTGAGTGAGCCGCAAATTTGTAGCGAACTGAAAGAATTAGCTGCAAAATCAAATCAATGAAATCACCGGTTTTGGTGGGAGTCGGCCGCTGCCTGAGATAATCAGCGCGCGTAACGCTGCAAACTGCGTACAGTGAGCGAAAACTAGCTGACTGTGGACACTCCATTTTGAATATATGATACGCCGCAAACTAGTCAGCCGCTAACAGTTTGCCTACTGGGGCCACGGCCTTCAGCTAGAGGCAGACGGGGCCCGAAGCTATGGCCCAAGTCTACTATTTGAAAATAGCCTCAGTTTTGTGTTGACTGAGTGTCAATGTTATTTTTTGACACATTTGGTCGCAATCAGTATAAGCCATGTTCAGCAGAATACCAAATGTGTCAAATAATGCCATTGACACTCTGCCGAAACACAACTAAGGCTATTTTAAATTAGCAGACTTCGGACACAGATTACTAAATAGTCTTGGGTCCCTGGTCTCATGTTGCAACGCATTATAGCAATCGTAACGCTATTCCACGCATTAGTATCCCACGTGTGTTTCAAGTGTGTTGTTAATCTTAATATTTATATGTAACAGATTTCTGCACTACGTACGTGAAATCAATGTTTCTAACTTTAATTATAGTTTGTGTCACATTTGTAATGATTAAACCCCAGAACAGACTATGAAACGGAATTGTAACGCAACTGTAACTGCTAGTTACTTTTGAGTTGCTTCTAAGTTTGTGCTATAGACTTCCTTAGAAAACCACACACGACGCAACCAGTGTGAAACGTTTCAAACTAGATGCATCGTGTGTTTCACCGTGTGTGTTGGGCCTTATAGTTTTAATTAACATCTTAACTATCTGTTCCAATACGTTGTCTAGACGGTTTAATAACAAGTTTCAAAATCAAAGTTAACCACATCGACACCTCTAAACTCCTCAGGTACTTGTAGTGGTTCCCAAGGGTCGCCATTGCGGCCACCACCGCCAGCCACTAATTGCCCGAGACTCCATAATTTTGCAAATTGTTTTTAATGAAAAATCCCCCTTACCCCCGCTGACCTCTCTAATGAAGTTTCCTCAACTTTCCACGGGCAAGATTATTAATATTATTATTATTACTTTACTTACTGGCCTCGGCAACTCTTGTGGCCGATTTAATTTTGGAATTCTTTAAAGATTTAACGGTTATGATATTAGGGTCTGTTCTAAATTAGGTTTTTTTGGATTGGAAGTGGGAAAAGGAGAAGAAATGGTTCTTAAACTAAAACTGTGAAAAAGTAAAGATTAGTTAACATTAATCTAAAAATATTAAACTAATTTATTATATATAATTAGTGTTTTCTAGTGTTGTATAAGGAAAACAAAAACTTTCGTAATTAAAATGAATATTGATACGAAATTTAATTCAAAACCACAGAATAAGGGTTTTTACACGTTATCAGATGAAGCGTAACCACGGCTTGAAAAAAATCTAGACAAAAACATCAATCTATTACTTACAAGTCAATACCCTGTAAAATACAAAACAGATGCTAGTGAATCTAAAGCCGTCTCAGCCTAAACAGCTTGAACCTAAATCCGTGTTGACATAGACAATGCTGCGAGTAGAGTGTAAATCCAGGGATCATATTAGACATTGCGCGGCTTATCTGAATGCAAGCCGGCGCGTAATGAAGCCAGTCGATAGGGCTTGAGACGTCATCTATGCGTGAAGCGACAGTAATGTTTTGTAGTGGTAGACGAGCGATTTTTAACCGACTTTATTTAAAAAATATACTGAAAAAAAAAGAGGTGATTCTTAATTTGGTTGAAGTTTTTTTCAAACCATGTCCTAAATGTATTAGGCAATTGTGTTTCCAATATGCAAAGAGTCTTTGATCACACCAGGCGGGTAATTCCGTTTGTTTGAAATGATCATAAGTTATACTAAATTTTTAACCCATTTTTTTTAAACATACTTCTGTCAACGTTAATTCCATACCACTTGCATTGAATTGTATTTAGTCGAGTTATAAGGTAGCGTAACGCGTGAATAAATGAATGTAATACATATTCGTCACGCCTCTTTCCTCTTTGGGGCAGGCAAAGACTACTACTTTCACTTGCTACGAGCCAAACACACTTCTTTCGCTTCATTCACACTCGTGACTGTACACGTACTGCTATTATCCAGAACTAAATACGACAAAAAATCGCAGCTTGACAAAATCGCGCGTGTACACACCACCGCAGACACACATTGAGATGCGTTGATAGATTGCTCAGCACGGCGCATTAATCTCACTAATGAATTTGTAAAGCCATTTCATATTATACTCTGTACATACTGCCTTTAGATAAATATTATGTTTGAATGTAATGTATGTTGTAGTCGAGGGAATGACCTAAGAGAAGATGGCGTGACGATCTGGATACATAATTGTCAAACTGGCCAGAAGTTGCCGGAGATATGAAAGGATTTAAGGATGCGGGGAAGACGTTTGCCCAGCAGTGGGACACAATAATTTAGTTAAAAAAAACTTACGTTCTGACTCCCCTTATGTTCACCCCAATCTTAACAGACCCAGAACACACGATGAAACGTTGAAACGAACCTACTTACATCAAAACTCAAAGACGTAACTATAAAAGATAGAGACTCCTCGTGAACCCGTACACACTTATCGTTATATCTTAAAATGATATAGTCTTTGCGTTATTTGATGTGTAACCTACAATACTGCAAAGTTTCATTAAAATCTGTTCAGTGGTTTTTGTGTCGAAAAGTTGCAAGCCTCCTTATATCACATCTATCCATCCATCCATCCATGGGCATAAATTTTGTCATTTTTTACCTAAGTCAGAAGTAAGATTATATTATACGTTCTATAGGCTAAACATTTATTAAGACAGATCTTTCAAAACCAGTTTAAATAGATTCGTACTAAGATAAGTTTAGCGGGCTATAAATAAAATCAACATACAAAATGCCTTAGAAATAGTGATTCTTAAAATACCCGCTTTCAGTTCGTTGCTCTCGGTAAAGACTTCAGCTTTTACCGACAATTCGATTTGGTATAAGAACGTTAGATGAGAGTAGGCGGGATTTACATTTCCTCTAAAACCATATACATATGTAAGTATATAAGACTTTTTGATATATTGGTTAGAAATATACTTAATAAAAAGTATAGAATTGTAACCTATAATTATTGTATTATTAAAATTACACATTTTGACTCAGTTTTTAAATAACTACCCAGAAAGATATGACATTAAAGAAATACGGTCTCTCAATATAACCAAAAAGAAGCAGAAAAAAACGTTATTGCTACTAAATTGAAGCGTCATTCTATTTTTAAAATTAACTTCCACAGACCAACAATGTTTATTTGAAACTCTTAAATTTCCCCGCTCTATATTTACAAGTTCGCACCGAACCCAACAGTCGCTGTGCCCTCCTAAATCGAACAGTACCCTAGAGCAAGTAGTATACTTCTTTTACAAAATGCCAGTACATAAATCGTGAGCGGCGCTGCACAATATTTTACATTTATTGCCGCCCGATAAATCGCGTCGATATTAAATATTTCAAATATCGCCACATCGACGCGCACTCTACCATCTAGATTCTGAACATGCCTTGAACCTAGCCTGAACTGTTTTACAAGTAGTGCTTTCACTTTGGACCTAAGTCACACGTCGATGCGCATTATTAATTCAGGTGGTATTTGAAACTTGTGACTTTGGTATTTTCACACGTGATGTGTTGGTGTTAAAGTTTCTAGTTATGTCTGGGCCAAAATTATCAGAATGACTACATTATGAAATACGAGTAAGAATCTGAGCTTTTATCTTATTTATTATTTTCAAATTTTGGCTTGAATAGAAAACTTTTTTTTTTAAATTTAGTTAAATACAATTTAGTCAGTTTATATAGAAGCAAGCTGTAGGTAGTACAATTTAATAGTACAATTTAATTTTTTTTTTTATTCAACTCAAATATGAAAAAAAGTTTTTCAATTCAAGCCAAAATTTGAATTAGATACTTCGAAATTCAAAACCTGTTACTAAAATAAACATCAAAAGCTAATTAAATCCCAAAGTACTTTTTAAAGGGTCCCTAAAAGAATCCAGTTCGAGATTACCATTTAAAAGCGAATCAGGGCCTTAATTTTCATCGTTTCGGACCCAAATGTTTATAAATATTAAACAAAATCGTTGGAAAATTATCTTCTCTCGTACACCCTCGGAAAACTCCGTCACAGGTCATAAACTGGTATCTTGACACGTTGTAAATTAATTCAAAGTGAGCGGCGAAAAGTTAGGTAGCGGTTGTCATCTAGTGAATAGGGGTAGATTAGCATTGCAAATCGGCGTATGGTCCCCGGGAGAGGCAACTTTAAGTGTCCGTGTCGGGCTGTTGTGTAGTTTCTGCTGTGATTGCCTTTGTGAGCATGTACCTGCCTGATTTATGTTAATGCGGACAGAGGGAAGTTGGGCGGAACTGCGAACTGTTGCGTTCTGGGGACGGTGTGTGGTGCGCCGTGCGTGGCTGTGGATGGAAAAATATGATCGCTAGAGTTACAATGTTCTGCGTGGATTAGAGGACGGCTGTGGGTACGGAAATTTCAGAAGATCCAAATAGAAATAAATCAAAATTCTTACTGAATCGGATAGTAAAGATTGCCTATACCTATTTCATTTTTTTTTATGCTGTTAACGGCAGATCTATCCGTATATTACGATTGTAAAGAAATAATTTAAGCTACTATTTTTTCTACAGCGAGTATTACTTTGATTTTATAAACTCTGCCAAACAATAAGTACCTTATTATTGAAGTTAAAACTATTTATGAAATAGAAAAATATACCGAAGTTTTACATCAAACTACCATTCACAAAAAATCATTTAACGTAAATTGAATCTCCAACACGACGAAACCAATATTTCTCTCCACGAGCTACCTCCACCTAAAGAACGGGGGCAATCGCCATTTTTATAGTTTCACAACAAAAACGATAAATCTTTTACACAGTAGGGAAAAAGGTCCCATGAAATCAGGCGTTATTAGGTCAATTCCTTCTACTCCTACATCACATAAATCTTCATACATGGATGCTTTGCAGCTATTTGATTGGACGAAACGTACGAAAACCATTTCTTTTATAACAATAGAATATTTTCTATCATCGACGGCGATTCTGATCTCTTACACCCGTTTCGCACTTTTCAGTTGCCGAGTTTTGGGCAGAAAAATGGCCAAGTACACTTCCTTAGTATTGGCATTTCCATAGATTTGGCAGCCGATTACTTGTCAGTTGCTGAAAATATAAAGACAGAGTGTAGAGGTTTGGCATACATAATAGTTTAAAGAATTTGATGTACAGATTAAATGCACTTATTGCAGCACACCCAGTAAGCTTCGTAGTTAATGCTGGGTTATCAGAATTAGAGACCAGATGTCCTTCAACGAGAATTTTTTCTTCACATGTCATATTGAGCCGCTTTATTCCCTTTTCTGTTTAAGGATAATGAAACCAAGGCATATTTATAACTCAAGTAAATTGTTTCCGGGAATTTCATGTTTTCTATCATGTCAGTCTATTGTGTTTAAGGAAATAATTTATAACTTCTAAGCTTCCTGGAATTTTCTGTCTTTCAAAGATAAAGGATTTCATCTGTTTTATGATAATAAACTTCTTCAAAGCCTTCTGCATCTAAAGCGGGTCACACACGCTAGGTTATGCCTGACGGTTATGCTTGCGCAGTTCAACCGTACAAGCATAACTGAACATGTGTATTTAAATTTTGCTTGCGTAGGCAAAAAAATATACCTAACATACACACGTTCAGTTATGCTTGCACAGTTCAATTGCATAAGCGTAACCGACAGGCATAACCTAGCGTGTGTGGCCTGCTTGATAAGGAAACATTATCTATATTACATAATTTATACAATAGCAAAATCTCCAGTACGTTAAAAACCTTTACACCAAGAAGAGTTACAGCTCGTCACCACCCGTAATGTTTCGCACTTATAGATTCCAGTGACAAAGCATTTTATATGAAACTGTTCACACTCATCGGTTTTACACGCGCATATTAAACTAGTCCGATAAAACACTGGATCTGTCGCACGACAAGTGGGTGTAAAATGTCAATAGAATCTGCCGTTTATGTGGACTACAGTATAGAAGTGGCAGGAAGCTGAACGGGGGCGGTTAATAAAAATTCCTCACTAGAAGTTATTTTGCAAGAGGCCACTGGGGAGCGTCGTATCAGAGTCTAGTATAAAACGCTCGGTTCTAGCTGGTTTGGGGCCAGAAAATCAGCGACATAAGCGGCTAGAAAATGTAACTGCTTAAAATATCTATCTTTGTGAGAATCATGGAGCTAATATTTTTGTGCCACTGGATGGATGCGAATATATGTATGTAATTTTTTCAAGCAAAAACTACTGAACATATTTTAATGCAGTATTGTATCAGAATTAGAAATTGCTGTTTTCATCATGTAACATCAAACAGTAAACTGAAAACAATTCGTAAGAGTAATAATTAACTGATTATCTACTTTGAGCGCTTGAAAATAAATACATACTTAAATACAAAAACCTTCACGCTTTTCTCTTATCGGGGTAGGTAGAGTCTACATCCCTCCACTTGCTCCAACGTATTTCGATCGAATCTGTTACTTGTTAAAGAAAAGCCAAGTTAAGAGTACCCTAAGACCCAGAACACACGGTGAAACGCAAATGCAACACAACTGAAACTGCTAGTTACTTTTGAGTTGCGTCAAAGTTTCTGCTATAGACTTCTTAAGAAAACCACACACGACGCAACTAGTTTGAAACTTTTCGTTTCAGTTGCGTTTTCCAAGGAAGTCTATAGCAGAAACTTCGATGCAACTCAAAAGTAACTAGCAGTTACAGTTCCGTTGCAGTTGCGTTTCACCGTGTGTTTTGGCACTTACTCGACGTGTAAACAATTCCACACAGTGTACTGATTACTGATATAAAAATGACTTCAAGTCTCAAAACTAAAACCTAAATTCCGTGCTCTCCCCTGGCCCCACCTCACGGCATCTCTCTATGAAATACCACCGCTCCAGGTGAGAATATGCTGAAGAGTGTAAAATTTCCCAAGGTGACAACTGGCGGCCATTTTTCCGTGTAACTATGTCGGTGTAATACGGGGCCAGGGACTCGGTCTGAGTTGCGCCAAATGGAGCCAAATAGAGCCGGAATGTAGTTCGCTAAGCTAAACTTTTTGACAACTATATTTTTTTTTTTTAAACTGCTGAGTGGTGGGATGTAGGTTCGGTGTGTGGATGTGTTTTAAAGATGGTTTAAGTGTTGTTTTTTAAACATGAATAAAAAGTTATAGACATTTATTTCATAAGTTAGGTACATATTATTTGTTAGTTATGTGTACGGTATTATAGTGTTTTTTAAAAGTATAGTTGCTTCCGCAATTTCGTTAGGTTTTAGTTTCAAAAAATACCTTTTAATAAAAAACAAGACTGAGAAATAGGTAAAATTAATTTAACTGCCTATTGATTTTAACTAAATATGTTTTAGTATAAAAAAAGGTAATTTAAAGGAGCAAAGCCCCCGCCACCAAAAAGCAAATAAACACAATCAACCGCAACTAATGCTAAATATAAAACTAAACAAAAACAATTCCAGCACCATTCCTATACATTTACGAGGTGTATAAGTACCCATAGACACCCATAAAGGCAAATAAAAAGTTCCCTCGAAAACAACTTTTATACTTTACTTACATATGAAAGTATTCCAACGTATTATTTCAAGTGAATGTTATAAATAAACATCAAACGGGATATAAAAAGTGCGATAAGAGCCGGTGCCAACGGGGGCCTACGGTCTGGGGGCCTGAGGGCCTCGGCTGTGGGGGCCCTGGGCCACGTTTCGTGCCGCTAAAAGGATTGTGCTGCGTCGCTCTGAACGTATCTCAGTTGGGAGTGACGCCCCTCGTCTGGATTGAGGGTTTTACAGACGGGGTGATATTGTTAGAAAACTATCACGTATAAACTCGTATTTAAAATGTTTATCGTTCTACTATGAAAGATTTACTTTATAACCATTAAAATTATCAATCATCAAAGCAAAATTAATTAAGAATCTGAGAATATTTATGTTGTGTTCTAATTCATAATTTTCATCTGCGTATATCAAATAAAACAAACTTCACTTTTTACGGGCAAAATTTATCTGAAAACTCAATCTTCGTTCGATTTTTTTATTTGTACTTATTACAAACTTAAAACACAAAAAAATCTATGAACCAAATCCGCTCGTGTGAGAAATTTCAAAAAATTCGTAGACGTGGTTTACACCTTCGTATAATAATATAAATATGAGAAGTGAATGTTTACGTGACGTCATAACGCTACACTAAAACATCCTAAAGGTGGCGAATGGAGGCTTCATAATGTAATGCGTTTTTATTTACTGCGTTTTATTGGGTATAATGTGGTTTTATTTATTACATTCTTTATACGGCATAACTGTTCATAATTATACAATTGTGAATTTCTTACATTCCTTATATTAAGTATATGAATGTTATTGTGTATTAAAAATGTTGCCTCTGCAGTATCTTGGTAGGTATGGTATCTGTAATAGCTAAGATTTTTTTATGAATAAGGCGAAGATGTTAAAAAGAAGGCAGAAAATAGGGAGGGATGGAAGAGGCTCCACCGACAAGAGCTTAGCTCTTAAATAAGAAGAAGAAGGCGAAACGTGTGACATGTCATGCTCGCTCACGCCGTTGCAGTAGTGGCGCTGTGTGTCGGGTCTCCTACTTCCCTAAAATATGTGGAAGGGGTTGATGGCTGGCACATGCGTTGAGACCTGTGTGAAGGTGCTGCTTTGATGGCCGGTCATGTCATGCGGATCCTATGAAACTAAGCCTTTCACTTCTCTGTTTCCCATTTATTACCTTACTTTTCCTGGATATTGCGGGGTCAATTTTTTATTTATGGATAGCTCTTTTGAAATATTAATTTTATTAGGTATATGTTTGTGTTTATGCCTGAGATTTGTAAAACTTAAATTGAAAAGAGCAACCCTACAGAGTTTCTTGCTAGGTTCTTCTTTGGGGAAAACTGCACTCTTGCGAATCTAGCATTAACTGTAAAAAAAAAATGACCCGTCCTAAGTGTTGTCAAAAACCTACAGGATTAAATGATCATTTCATTTCATTTACACTGTTTTGTTCTAGTACATGTACTCTACTGTACGAAGTCGTGGGCAGCCTAGAGGCTTCAGGTCGTATTTACCGTCATATCTTTGAAATTTTACACGATATAGAAAAATTATATCGCCTATGTGTTATTATGATATGCAAGCTACAACACTGCAAAGTTTCATTTAAATCTGTCCAATGGTTTTTGTGTGACAGAGTAACAAAGTAAGTAATAAGTTCTAAATAAAATAACTAGGTACTACTTAGATAATTATGTATAGAAAATACTTAATAAGATACCTACCCACAGATAAATAATAAATTAGATATTAAGATAGTAATTGCCGTGCCCTATTTAGGGTCCATAGAAGGTACTGTC
The DNA here is from genome assembly GCA_947563765.1 of Anarsia innoxiella. Classification (NCBI taxonomy): domain Eukaryota; kingdom Metazoa; phylum Arthropoda; class Insecta; order Lepidoptera; family Gelechiidae; genus Anarsia; species Anarsia innoxiella. The sequence continues at coordinate 9,811,751 of OX387406.1, forward strand.
AACTATTGTAATAACGTCCAGTAAAACATAATATATGGTGTGCAAAATAAAGAATTTAAATTTAAATTTGACAAACATCCTCATATACGTACATCCACGGCACAAATACACAAATATTGACGCGAGCATAAAACTGCAATTTCTATAAAAACCCCCAAATCAGCCGTTTAGGAACCCGTAGAATATAAAACTAAGCAGAACACACAAAGGGTGTAGAGTACAGTTTGCATTATTTTTATTACAGACGCTATGCGAGGCGTCTACGCTGTACCGTGGGATTGAACTCGTAGCCAGTACTGGGGGACTACCATAGGTTACATGGCTATGATAACTATGTGGATAATATTTGATTGATAAGCAAGTGATGCTGTCCAAATAAAATAAAAAGTGGGTTAGTTTATAATCGTAATATTTTGGTAAAAATACACACTATCTTAAAATAATATAGCCTATGTGTTATTCCGGTGTGTAAGCTATAATATTGTCAAGTTTCATTAATATCTGTTCAGTGATTTTCACGTGAAAGAGTAAGAAATATCCTCACTTCCATAAATCCATCGATCTGTACATCGGCATAGACTTTGACATTTATAAATATAAGAAGGATGCAGCAATTTTAGGTGTGTAACCATTTATTCAAAAATGTAAAAGATAAAACAAAACTATAAAATATGCCAAATATTTTAATAACTACAGGGCCAGCAACATATTTAACAAAGCGTAACTTTAGGAGCCTTTTTAGGAACTGGCTAAGAGCAACAAATATTTAAACTGGAATCATAAGCCTTGGATAGACTAGGCCTTGTTACGACACCCCATTTACACAAGCCTAGGATGGACTAGGCCTTATTACAACACCCCACGTGCCGTCAGTTCCTGCCCCCTATGTTAGAGTCACCAGTAGAGAGTGCCAACGTAATCATGTTTTGGCCACGAGCCACCACTAAACTGATTCTCTTGTGAAGATTTTACTTCTGTACACTATTGACCATAGTATTTTAGTGTTGCTGTGTCGTTGCATGTAGTTTCCAATATTTATTTTAATACGTCTCATTCAACATACCTACGTATAGGTACAGTACAGGTATCTATCACGCCTCTTTCACATCGGGGTAGGCAGAGACCACTTTCCTCCACTTGCTACGATAAAACACTCTTCTTTCGCTTCAACCACAATCATCACTCGTCTCATACATACACGTTGGTTTAGGGTATTGTTAAATTGGCCTACCTTTATCATCTCCATCAAGTTTTAAGTTTAATAAGTTTTAAATCGTTATAGATGAAAGAAAAACGATTAATAATAAAATAATAATTATGAAAAAAGTTCTATTTTTAAAACACAAAAATGAAACTACTTTGCTACGAGTACCTTGTAAAAGTATTAACTCATTCAAACAAAGCAAATGCGAGGACTGAAATTTCTCATTAAAGATTATATTAATGCGTATAATATAATATAATGCTATATAATATAATGTTGCCTTTGTGACATCATTAGCACATTGTAATTGCTAGCATAAATCTTTGACAAACTTCCCTAATGACAGATGAAAGATAAACGAGTGGGTGCATAGATTAAGTTAGGTAGAAAGGTTAATTAATTCAAGAAGTTTATTTTATGCCTAATTCTCTATAGGTAATAAAAATATGGAGGAAGAAAGAAATAATTATTATATCGTTGGCATCTTAACATAATAAAAGAAGTATTAATATTATATTAAGGTACCAAAGTATTTTACTGTGATATTATTTTAATAAAGTCTTAACATAGATTCCGACGAAAAATACTATCAGTTTCTAGCTAAATTAATAATTTCAAAGCTAACATTATGCCTACTACATATTTTATTCATATCCAAAGAACACACGTGAAGGCAAAAAACTCTTATATTAAAATTGGGCTAGTAGAATACCTGTAGAGAGTAATTTATCACGCATTCCGCTCAAGGATTCCGGTGTGCCTTTGAAACTTTTAATGTGCGAGCCTCGTCCGTTCTATAATTCATGCTTACTCTGTGCCCATAGATGGATCGCATTCCATATTCATTTGTTTTTCGGACTACAAAACAACGTGATTAATATTAAAAAGTTGAATCAAGTTCAGTCATTAAAGAAGATTAGGTGAGGCACACACTGCTGGATACTGCTTCAAACATTTAAGACAGCAACAGGCGTAAATGTAGTACTTATTAGACGTGTTGAGTGGCTGTGTCATATTTGCGATTGCTAAAGCACTACCCACTTTTTTATTGACGGATGAGCAAAATGCATACATTGTAATCTTGATTCTATGTGTATCTATTACAATTATGTGTATACCAAGTGTTTTCTATATTGGGTTATATTGTAGGCATTTAGCTTAGTTTTCAATAGTTAAGCTACTTTTATACATACATATCTGTCACGCCTCTCTCCCATCGGGGTAGGCAGAGACCACTCCCCTCCACTTGCTACGATCCAAACACACTTACTTCGCCTCATCCACATTCATCAGTAACCTAATACATGCCCGTCAGTTAGCTACTTTTATGACGCAATTTAAATTATGTATTTTTCACGCTGCGTTGTTAAAATCAGTGTGTGTATTTCTTTAGGGAAGCGGCTTTTAACCGTTGAAACTCTGAAAGGGTGATGTTTGTATGCTTAGGATGTAAACCGAAATTGCGTCGCCGCTTAGCGTTCATACATATGTTTTACTGCCATATTGCTTTTATACGCGCATCCATTATCTAAGATTTGGAAGTCGATTTTCGAGGTTTTCAAAGTGGTTTGTAATTGGTTATGGTATATATCCACGCACCAAAGCCGCTGGCCCGGCGGCTTACGTCATTTTCAAAGATTTTCGATTACATTTTTGACAAACACCATTAGGTACCTAGATACCATTTATTAAATTCAATAAGTCGATATTACCAAACCGGCTAGAAGTTGCCGGAGATAGAGAAAGATGGAAGAACGCGAGGGTGGCCTTTGCCCAGCAGTGGGATGGGACACTATAGCTATTAAAAAAGCCGATATAATATTATACTTGTCCATGTTTGTAGCTAAGCGTATATTTTTAACTTTCCTGTCTTCCAGATTTCATTTCTCTCTGTGTGAAGAAACTTGTTAAGTATGCTGTACAAGAATTTTCTTTGCATGTGTGTTGCTATTGGTGTATCTTTGTGTTTCTATGTATGTGTGTATCTGTAAACTCTCTTTTAGCTATAAACTGCTAAATAAATAAATCAGACTCTCGTAGCTGAAGATAGAAATTAATCTTGTATAAAATACTTTGCGTTCACTAAATAGTAACTTCATTCTATGCTTGTGTCGCTGTTGGTGTCACGATGCTTTAAAAATGCACTTAAATATTTCACCAACATATTTCACTACAAAATAAAACTCATGACCAATCTGCTTGTTGTACAAAATGAGATTAAACTTAATGCTCTAATTAAAGTACAGCTGGGTTATGATAGAAGATTATGATTATGATGATAAAATAATAAAAAGTTGCGGCTCCATAGATCAAAGACTAGAATGAAGACCTGATGATGATCTTTTAGATGGATCCATAGACATGAAGTCTATGGATAGATCAGCAACTATTATTTTATTATCATAATCATAAATGTCTAGAAAGTAAACTATCAAAATGCATTTCATGCATTAAAACAGATTAATTAAGGATTATTTTCCTGATTATTTTTTACAGGGATTCGTAGGTAGATACATGTTTATTAATTCTTTTAGTCGTCAATGACTGTAAAAGAAGTATTACCAATAGCTGATTATTTTATACTTGAAAGTTTTAAATTTGCAGTTAATTTTAACGAAGCTTCGTGCAACTAAAGTCAAATGGCCCACATTAAAGTAGGTTAGAAAGAGGTGGCTGACATGTTTTCCTTTGGCAAATGTAACATGAGTGGCCTAGCACGGGACGGCACTTGGTGCGCGCAAACAGCTAAGATTGATGACCTGTGGTAGGGAGACGGGATTTCAATCGGTCTTCAAGTGACCAGACATTTTGGCGACTGGATGACTCTTGCACACTGGCGTTTGCTGCGCGGTTGCGGTAAAAACGCGAATTGCGGTAGGCGGTTGACCTAGGGCCCAAATCTAATTTGAAATTTAGCTAATAGCTATATAATAATCAACCTAATTTGAAATAGCCTCAGTTGTTCGTCTACAGAATGGCAATGGCATGACACATTTGGTATTCTGCTAAACAATGGCTGCGACCAAATGCGTCAAAAATTGCCATTGATAATCTGCCGACATACAACTGAAAATATTGCCATTAGCAGTCTGGGCCTCTGTGCTATTAACGCGGTTTTACGTCAAATCACAACCATACCGTAGGTAAATAGATGTTTTTAAGTGCTTACTGAATTAAGTAAAAAAAATGTTAGCAAAAAAAAGGAAATTATAAAGTTTTCTTATTTATTGATGTCATTGATTGATGTAGAGTGCTTTTCACGAAAGAAGTCCCCCGGATATTTTTGGAACTTCTATTTTCCCTATTCTCTGACCTTTTCCCTGATAGTAGGTAGAAAACCCCTTACCTATCTTAATAAAAATACACTTTTTACATAACAGAAATATAGCTATGTAAACATTTTTATCAAAATATATACCAACCTACTCATGGAATGACCAGAACAGTCGAAATATGCAGGAAATAATATTATTTAATAAATCACAAATAAAATAAACATAATAAAGGTAGATGTTGTACTCATAAATGGCAACTTTATCAATTTTGACATGAAATACAGCGCCGCGGCTAGGGGACTTCTTTCGTGAATAGGACTCTACATTAACGTTCTTTTTAGGATTTTTTAAAATATTTTTTTGTCTGATTTCCTACAGAGACCTTTAAGCCAAGTATTATTTGATTTTTTAAATGCATTCTTAATTTAAAGTATTTATTATTCGTGGTAAAAGGTCGTTTATTGCACGTTTAAACTTTAAATTAATGTTTTACCTATTTTATAATATCGGTGTTTTTTCTGTGGCAATGCTGCAGCATATGCTGAGATGTAGCCACCCTTACATCGCGCTACAACACACACCCTACCTCTTTCTTCTGTTTATTTTAGTCTTTGTTTCTGTTATTTTAGGTATATTTTCTTTTATTTTTTGTTTTTTTTCTCCTTTTTTTGTGTGTACTGTGTGTAAATAAATCTGCGTGTTATTTTAAAAATGTAATTGTGAACTGTTGAGTTTGTGTTGTGTGTTGTACTGTGTTTGTAAGAAAATAAATGTCTATGTCTATATTAAGTAAAGATTGCTTTATAAATAGCAACAAGAGTAAATAGTTGTGTAAAATAATATTTAGTCTACTAATAGTAAGCTGCAACTTCGTAAACTATTCTCACTTGAACTTGTTATGAACTTAGTAAAATTAACGCCGAAGTTTGTAGGAGTGTAACGTCTTTAGATTATATTTACTTAAGAGGAAGTATTACTTGGAACGAGTTTTATGTACTTATATACATATCTGTCATACCGTTTTGTCATTAGGATAGGCACGAAGCACTTCCTTCCACTTGCTACGATCCAAACACACTTCCTCCGCTTCATCTACATTCATCACTCGCCGCATATGTACATGGACGTCGTTCACCTGTTTCCCATCAGGGTAGGTGAAGACCATTTCCATCCACTTGCTACGATCCAAACACACTTCTTTCGCTTCATCTAAATTCATCAATCGCCGCATAAGTATATGTACATGGACGTCGTTTTACAGCGGTTCTCTATAACCAAAGATAGATAGCTATCCGAGACCGGTAGTACTTTACTGTCACGTAGCTGTCACTTTTGATTTATCCCTCATAAGAATCCCATAATTTTTTTGACAGCGGTAAGTTTATAGGAACGAAAAATTCAAACTTAAATAACTACTATTTCTACCTCCTGAAACGCAAAACCATAGATAGATAGATTATTGGAAATGGCCGTTAGGAAGTATTTAAAGAGTTTTGATTGTTGAAAAATCAAAATGAGTATTGACATAAACCATATGTCAAAAAAATACTGTTTAAACAAGGAGGTGCCATACCGTCTGGATCTGCGTGCCTGATGTGGCGCAAAATGGCTACCTTTTTGTATGGAATTACTTATCGTTTGACAGGTCATCTACCAAGGAAACTATGAAAAACTTGCGCCAACCTTGGCACGCTATTATAAACTCATTTGTATATGAAAAAAAAAATGTGGCATATGTTTAAACCATACTTAAGTAACGCGTGGCTTACATCAAATTCTTTATTTAGAAACTGCGTCTATCCTAATGCTACTAAAGTGGTAGTAAACAAGTGAATGAATGCCAGAATTAGCTGATTCAAGTCCAGTGCTCTTTGTGCAAGGTTGCTGAGGTAATTAGCTGGTTGTATATTCATTAAATTTCATAAGTGTGTAGTCTGAATACAGCGAGGTATATTCATAACATTTGTAACGTCAAGAGGAGATGTTTGTGTATGTTTTACTATAAGTAAAGGTGTTTGGACGGTTACATACAATGTATTAAGTTTTTCTTTATGTAATTGGAAGTTTATAAGCAAACGATTAAGTACCTACTTAATAATTTTCAGTTTACATGTCTAATAAAGTGTTTACCTACTAAAAAGTGTCCTCTATTTTTTACTTTTTCTTCCATATCGGGAAATAGATAATACCTATAAGTTTTTATTTTAATATTTTGGAGAAAGTATGTGGTTTTATAAAAACCACTATAATTTAGACAAAAACCCCTTAAACTATAAATATTAACTCACACACGCAAAAAACCCGACCAATTTCGGAAAGCACTTACTCAACAAAAAAGTAATTTAGCAAAATAGTAAAGTGGTTCAGTGGTAGTGGGGCTATCTAATTTGGCCGCATTACCGCTGCCCACTTGGGGGAAATTCGTCACTTCCGGTGGAGCCTTCCGCGAGAACCGCCTGAAGATACTAATTTCCGGTCCACAGAGAGCCTACAGAATCGCGAACGGCGCTTTCCATAATTTTCTTTCTCACATTTTTGTCTTGGTAAGAAAATAAATTTAATTTGCTATTTAAGTTGTTTTTTTTCCTTCAATGTCCGGCGCGGAAATAGTCGGTCGTGAAATCAGGTTAGACAGCGCCTTTACTGTCAATCAGTTTATTTAAATTGACTGAGTTCTTTAACAAAAAATATTTCTTTTTTTATCATCTACCTCGAGATCGATTTCTAAATATAACTAAGTAAAAAATAACAACACGCAAGTGAAGAAAAAAGTAAAGACGGTAAAGAAAAAAAGTCTTTTAACAACACTAATGCAAATACTAAGAAACAGATTATATAGGGTGACTTTAAATTAGCGAACGATAGAATAGGATACGCATGTACTCGTGATAACAAACAACTTTTACTATGGGACCAAGGTCGAACCCAAGAAATTTGGAACTCCCCATACAAAATGCACTAGTACAATAGTATGGGGGAAAATTTTTTTTTACGATTTCGGACTTTGCCCCATAGTAAAAGTCGTTTGTTATCACGAGTACATGCATATCCTTTTCTATCGTTCACTAATTTAAAGTCACCCTGTATAAAAGAATCGAGATATTTTTACTATAGACATAAAATAAGTTAGAACACAGCTTATAAGCTCTGAGTAAAACTCTCCAAGTAGTAGAGAGGGCGGAAATTAGGCCCGGCCGACACTGAATGGATTTCCGAGCAAGAGTGCAGAGTGGGCCTTATTTCATGGATAGTGAAGGACCAATTGTTGTACGGTTTAGGTACGGATAGAGTTAGATTTGTAGTCGCTGAGACTTCTTTGGTATAAGTTAGGTTATGTTTAATTGTTGGTACTGACCATACTCTCTGGTACTGATACTCACTGGAGTATGTATAGAAAAAGCATTTAATACAGATTCACAGAGAATACACAGTTTTAAATTCATTATTATGTTTTTTTTTAATAATTTTTACTTTGTGACGAATTCAAGTGTAAATTTAATGTTACCAACGAATAAATTATTTTTGAATTTCGAAAATTTTCGATAGTCCTAAATCATGCTCATTTTAAGTAAGGACTGTTAGAGGTGTATGTCCTAATGTTAATTATGTCCAATTTGTGACATAGTCAACAAAAAGGTACTTGAAACATTTTGTATTAATAAAGTATCTTGGCATAGAAAGAGAGAATAACTAGTCAAAATTCACGAAGAGCTGTGTGAAATTCTTTTTTTTTTAAAGGCAAAAATTGTGTTTATAATATGAAGCCCAATAGCTGGCAAACAAATTACAAAGTCAAAGCGCGTCCAATGAAAAATTTTCGCGATTTATTCAACGCAGCGCGGGAAAATCCACCTACAGCGCCATTATTATTTCCCACCATTTTCAAGGACGACCGCCATTTTTTTAATAAAGATTGATTTTGTTTTTTTAATACAACGACCTTAATAATGTTTACGTGCTTTGTTTTTTTACCAAAATTGAAATTTTAAGGTAATTTTTGAGGAAGGAAAATCAAAAATGAAAACTTAACAAATTATTAGCGTTTAGTTATTTTTAGCGAAGTTATACCGTTAAAGTTAAGTATAGTGTAAGTGATTTTGGTAGTTTTTCCACTTCTTGTGTCTAAGGTAAAATTACACTCGGGAGCAATGAATCCGGGTCGGGTAAACAAAAAACATCTCGAAAACTAAGAATCCTAGCCTTATGAAATAAAATGTATTTATGAGAGCAATAAATACTTGTTAAATGAAAATATAAAACTTCTGAGTTACTTCTATATTAATGTCACAACAATGAAATCTTCGTTTGCGGATTTTGGTATATAGCATGCCAAATATCGAATGGAAGCACGAGGAAGCAATGCGAAATGTTTAAATTCAAAAAAATGCTTATGTCGTTTTTAAAAAATATATTGTTACATTTTAGTTTTAAAGTTAGATCATCAGGTTTTTCTTTACTTAATATTCTGTTATTAAAATGTTGTGACTCATAAATGTTATTACTTACATTGAAGGAGTATATAATTGTCTATTAAACACAATTTATTTCATTATTATTATTCTTGGATCGCGAGTTTTTTAGATTCTTTAGTGACCCAGATTCATTTATTTCGAGTGTATTTTGTTATTTACTTACTAACTGGCTCAATTTCTTGGAAGGACCTGCTTTGATAGCCTTGAAAATATTGAAATTATGTTGAGTACCTCCTTTTATAATTTAAAACATGAAACTTTACTAGAAAGATGTAAAATACCAAGAATTTAATCAAAAACGGTATTGTGTGAGCCGATAATTTTAAAATAAGTTCGTATTTAATGAAAATTCCTTTAGTTACTCATCTTTTTAAGAGTCTAGTGTCTGAAAGAATGTAATAGAAATTCTTAAGTCTAAAATGATGTTCTCGTAACATTATTATAATAAACGCTTCTTTAACTTTTCAACACGGTTTTATTTATTAAAAATCGGTAAAAATCGGTCCGACACACGAAAAGGGACCCGGGGCCCAAGTCTGATAATTTAAATTAGCCTCAGTTGTGTGTCGGCAGAGTGTCAATGTCAATTTTGATACATTTGGTAACCTGCTACACTGATTGCGACCTAATGTGTCAAAAAATGACATTAACACTCTCATTGTCAAGTGTAATTTTGGGTTACCTATGAATAAATCTTTATTGAATTTGACACTCTGCAGACACATAACTGAGTATATTGGTCTTTACCCTGCTGGAAATAATTATTATTATCCACTTGTCCTAATTCAAACATATTCACAATTGAATAGACTTAAATGCCACAATCACTCGAAAATTTGGAAATTAGTTTCAAAATCTGCGATTACCATTAAAGTTTCATTCATAGTTATAAATAATGATTTGAGAGCATTATGTTAAATTATGTGAGTATTATAATGATGTATTGAAATGTTATGGTAAAATGTTGAACGTTTTGAAAGCTATTATTAATTGTGACGCAACTATTAGTACCTACTCAATACATTATGTGAGGGAAATGGCCTGTATTTATTTTCATATTTACGTTCATTGGGGTTTCCAAATAGTCTTACAGTATTTTGTTAATGTAATAAAAGGGATAAACGCATTACATAGGTTTTTACATCTTTTATTACTTTAAAAGATGATTTTTTCTTGACATTTTTTGTTCATCTTTTTTTTGCTATTTCTTACCCTAAGCAATAAGGCCGCCTGTTGCTTCTTATATTCTTGTTTGTGTCTGTACCTTATATTTTTGTGTGCAATAAAGAATATTTGTATTGTATTGTATTGTACTTTGGGTACCACAATTTTTCAATCCTGACACTAAAAGGATATTAATTAATAAAATAATAATATAAAATTCTGCCAAAACATATCTATATTTGGTCTAATAAAAAGAGTTCGCGTCAAATGAACAGCCTACGCTTGCAGCTTCAAGAACTCGCGTGGGCGTAAGCATTCAGAACCTTCCCTTTTTTCTATACTTTGATGTCTGTAAGCCAACCTAATAGCTATGACATAAAAACTCTTTTCAATTATTATTCTAAATATAAATAACCTTACCTTTTTATAAAAAAAAAGAACCCGACTGCGTTCGAAACAAGCAATTATTTAAATTCTGATGATACCTAGTATCACTCGCTTGTAAATACGAATCTAACGACACCTCTCAAGCTAAAATCTATCAAGCCGTTTAGGCTGTAGGGCATGCCAAAGAATTATACATACAAACATTCATACATCTTATCTTATCTAGCCATCGGTGTCCCACAGCTGGGCAAAGGCCTCTCTCCTCCTCCACGATTATCTATCCTGAGCTGTCTCTGCCCAATCATCCATGTAGATGTCCAGCTAATTCCGCCACCTTTTCTCTCTAAAAACATAACCCTCCGTTTGCCGCAGTCGGGTAAAAAACAAAACACTGCAGTATCAAAGTACGCCTACAGGAATAGATTTATTGATGTGAAAGCGTGCATTCTCGTCGCACGTACTGTCGCCGATTCCATTTTATTACGTGAGTCGAGTACTCTTAGTGCCGCGTACTACGGTTATATGAATATACGGGGTGGAATGATATTGTACGGTCTGGAGAAAAAGTGAAGACATTAAAAAGTGGCAAGAGTGTGGTATCGTCCCGTTTTTTGTGGATAGATTTGAAAGGGATGACGCTAGTGTTGGCAATTTACATTTTCTTCACTTTTTTGCCAGACTGTAGTTTGAGTGTTTTAATAAATCAAACTGCTACTTTTTGACTTAAAAACTAATAAAGAGAATGTAGGAAGATTAACATGGTAATATGATAGAAAACGTGTATTTTCCGTAAACTTTTACAGCAAATAAAAACTTTAAATATAAAAAAAAATACATACTAAATATTAGCTTTCAGCCGTTGGCTTCAATTTTATCTACCATTCAATACAAGAAAAACACAAAAGAAACTTTATTTTATTAGTATCTTCAGTCTGTTAGTCGGCCACATTATCCTGTATCAATGACAATTGTTTGTAATGTCATCGATAAAGTATAATGCGGCCAATTAAAAAAATCGTTCAGGGTCACTTATCTTCACTGAATTGTACATACGAATACATTATACATTTTATAAAAAAATACATCAAAAATTATAAGCTTTCATCGTACTTCAGTGTTCAAACCACCCAGTATATTCGTACTTACTCGAGAAACAAGCCGCGATATACTCGAGTATTCAGTCTCCGAGTCCCTTTTACGACCTGTTTAATTCCTACACCGTTATAAATGTGGGCATTTCAATATGGAATTCATTTAACCGACTAATTAGAGCTTGTGACTGCCTAATTTATTATTATGCTTCCACTTAACTCGTTCTTCTTATGTTTAATTGCTCGGCTTTTGTTTGGGTTTACTTTTGATTTTGGAATGTGTTTGAATTGTCAATTGTTTTGGTTATATTATTAGGAATTTTGTATGAGTGATGTATTTCTTTATTCGTAATTATTTATTTACATTTTATTTGTTTGTCTGTGGCTTGTTTTGTCAAAAATGTTTGAGAGTATATTTGGTAATTAAGGTATAGTTATATTGATAAAATCTTAATTGTATAATACTTTATTATAATTAACTAATATCTACTAATAGTTTTAAGATAAAGTTTTTAAGTAACTGGCAGCTACTTGCCCTCTTGTTTGCTGTGGCGTCAAATGTACATATGACTTTGTAACACCTTACCCAACTTGTGACTAAACAAATTAAAAAATAAACAAATTCTAATTCTAAAAATAGCCAAATAGACGTCGCTGATCTTAGTCTCTTAGTTAAGTCTAAATGTAATTTGGCCCTTTAACTCGAGCGTAAGCGTACTGCAAGATGCACATCAAATGTCAAACAACTGGAGTAACATTACCTCTTGTGTATAAGCGGTCTAACATTACCTAAATTCAATAGGACATAGAGACATAATATCATTCAATATCTAACTATACTCTGTCTGTAGGTGTAATAGCACTGAAACAAAAGCCGCAGTAACCCCAACACACGCTTAGCCTTTGTGATTTTAAATCGCATTAGAACATAAAGGTCGTATAGTGGTTATACAAGGCGCAAGTGGTCCGAATGTTCTTCATATTAGGATATTTATCTTCTGGCTCTGTTGTGGAGCTGTTTCGACCCTTTAAATAATATCTGGGTTATGTTTGTAGGAGCAGATGCTTTGTAAATGCGAGTTTTTGATTGTTATTTGTTTTTGGATGGTGTAGGCTCGTTGAGTTGGTTTTGATGCTTTAAAGTGATCTTTGGTGAGGTGAATACATTGATAATGTGATATGTTAATGTGAAAGGAAGAATAGGAGTTTTTTTACAGAAAAGAGTTTCTTTTTTTTGAGATTTTCTGGTTTTAATTGTCTTTTAGTTATCAAAACTCTTAAGTTAATCCGTAATCACATTCGTTTTTGTTATTTTGTAAAGTAATAATCAAAATATTACTACTTATTAAAGACAGTATTTCCTTGCAACGCGTGTATATTTTATTATAAGTTCCTAAATTAGTGTAAAGAAGCCTTACATAATAAGTTGCAAAATTACCGAAGAATATGAGAGTAACTGCGTTTGCATGTAACTCTTCAATGAAATACCCATCGAATGTTGCACATTAAAAACTCTTAAAGAAAATCTTTGAACTCCGTAAGAAAGCAAAAGTAATTTGCTCTCTGGAGCTTCATCATTGAGGAAGTAACAAGTAGAGACGTAGGCTTAAAATAAGTTGGGTTATACAGTGACAGTTGAGTGGTTATGACAGTGATCTACTAATCATTTATTCAAAAAAATATAAAAGTACTTACAGAATCGACAATCCGCAACAGGCTTCGTCAATATAAACCTAAGAAACAACAAAAAGAAATCAGCAACAGGCTTCGTCAAAAATATAGTTAATAACAAGGAAAGTATCAGCAACAAGCATCGTCAAACCACTAACACTACTATGACAGTGATTATAAAAGACTGCAATTGGTCATCAACCAGGATGGTAGGTATATTCTAACCGAGATTGTAACGAACAGAGCACACAAAGATAACAAGTGTAACCAGCATGCGTTAGGATATTCATTGTTTGAATCCTTCTAAATATAATGCGCGATGAGGTGACGAGCGTAACGTGACGAGCGCATGTCAAAGTAGCGTTTAAAATTCTTCTGGATATGCACATCAAGGATTAATGATAAACAGCAGAAATAAATAAGTTTTCATCTTTCATTAATATTAATCTCCCGACAAAATAAAGCTGCAAAGAAGACAGATGAAAACGTTCTGTTTTTTTATAGGTCCTCTAATATTCCTGCATCTATGTCCACAACAAAATACGCGAGGAAAAAGTGCAGATAATAAGAAGCGTTCTTTCAGTAGAAATCTGAGCGCGCGGCGAAAAAACGGCGCCCAACTTGTGCAATCCACGCCTAACGAGCTCTTTAGGTAATTAACTATTTGTTTCCAAGTCAAAGAGTCGAGTTGCGCCGGTTTTGATGCGGTGTAAGTTTAAGAATGTGTAAGATCTGCTGCGAAATTTAAATTGAGAACGAACCATAGAGTTTGGGTTGTTTAAAAAGGTTTTTTTCTTAACTTTTTTTAGCTATTTACACCTTGTGGTTTGTTTGAATGCTGCAGGGTCAAAATTAATTAAATTAGGGACAATAATTATAATGATGTAAATATGTACCTTCATACCTATGTAACTGTATAAGAATTGTAAAACTTTATTTGAAAAGAGCAATCCCACAGAGTTTCTTGCTAGGTTCTTCTCTGGGGGAAACTGCACTTTGCGAATCTAGCGCTAGCTTCAAAAAAATACCTATATAATAATGTAACGGTTTCAAGAGCATTTTTTGTGGCTATGAAATAAATATATTTTTAGTTCGAGTTTGAGTTTTTATTAACGAATTCATGTAAAGGACGCGAAAGCTTTAGTGCCAAAATATGATCTTGTATCTTTCTCTTTAGTATATTTTATTTGTGATTCGGGGTGGCTTGTTTGATTAGATTGTAGTTGGTACCTAGTTTATAGTTAGATGTAAGTAATTTTAATATTTTTGTTTTCTTTCTGTACATATTGTAAATACTTTGTAAAATATTTTAAATTTGTTTTTATTTAGGAAAATATGTGAAAAATTAAAGTTGCTTATATTAGTAGAAGTACATTGAACTTCAATAAAGGTATTAATTAATACATTGCAGGTACATTTCTGTGGGATACGAGATATTCAAATCCCCCACATACACCCGCCATCCTGACTCACAAACATTTTAAAACCCAATGATCATGTCGGAGTAAATAAACTCCGTTGTTTTAATATTGAAACAAATTTTTACTCTATTCTTATTTGAATTTACCGACTGCAGACAGAACGTGGGTTAACGTATTTTTTTCATGAAATTAAATGATTTTTACGAATACCTCTGGCTTATTTTCTTTTTAGTAAAACCGTCTGTTATGGTTATGTCAGGTATTTAATCAATACAGAAACATTTGAACGAAATGGATCGCTTTCTTGTATTGATAATGTTTTTACAAATATAAATGATGACAGAGTAAAAAAGGTATTCGTTGATAAAAATGGTTTATCTGACGGACATGGAGCCATCTTGAGCGCATTCATGTTGGAGGAAAGGTGTAAAAGCAGCGCTGATAAAACTGGAGAGTCTGTAATATCTAAAGAGAGCAGGATCTTTAATAAAAAGAACTGCAATCGTTTTAGGAATGAAATTTTAAAGACTAATTGGTATAACCTTGGTATAAACGGCTTTTTAAAAACTTTTAGGCGTATTTTTAATCTGAGCTATAAGAAAGTAAGAAGGAAAATTATTGTAAAAAAAATTAAACGATTGAGTTGGATATCGAAAGGTATTAAAGTTGCAAGCAAAATGAAAAGAGTACTAGTATCGCTTAACTGTTCCAACGATATAACTTTACTAAACTATCGAAAGTCGTACATAAGATGGTATAAAAAAGTTTTAAAATGTGCAAAATCCAAGGCAGTGCAAGAAAGGATAAAAAAAGCAAACAACTCCGTTAAAGAAATTTGGAAAGTAGTTAATACAAATACCAACATGAAAAACAAAAATACTAAAGATAAATATATATTAAAATTTGATAATAAAATTATAGATAATCCTATTGAGGTGGTTAATGTCTTTGGTGAGATTTTTAATCATGGTACAGAACCTAATATAGGTCATCCAGAAAAAGCAGCTTTGATGCAAAAAAATGTAACTATGCGAATACAATCAGAACTTAAATTAACGATTACCACTGAAAGTGAAATTGAAAAAATTGTCAAAGGAATGGTAATGAAAAATTCCTCAGGATATGATGATGTGCCTATCTCAATAATCAAAGAAAATATTGATATTTTAGCCAGACCTCTATCATATTTTTATAATATTTGTATTAAAGAAAGTATTTTTCCAGATCAATTAAAAATTGCCAAAATAGTACCAATTTATAAGAAGGATTGTAAAATGATTGCAACAAATTATAGACCAATCTCCTTACTCCCATGCCTATCAAAAATTTTTGAAAAAATTTTAAAGACAAGATTATTAACACATTTAAATAATAATAGAGTTTTACATCAAAGACAATTTGGTTACCAGAGTCAAGTTGGGACGGGCATGGCCATAGACGCACTAATTAATGATACTGTGAATCTTCTTAATTTAAAGAAGAGAGTTGCTGGAGTTTTTCTAGACCTCAGCTCTGCTTTTGATACAGTGGACCATGATATTTTAATAAGTAAACTAGAATACTACGGAATCAGAAATGCAGCTCTTGATATGTTTAAATCATACTTGCACAACAGACATCAGTATGTTGAGATCAAACAAGTAATAAATGGCTTGGAACAATGCAGTAAATCCAGATTGATAAGGATACTAAGAGGTGTACCACAAGGATCAGTCCTGGGTCCCATTTTTTTCTTAATTTTTCTGAATGATATGCTGTTTTATATATCAGACAGCATAAGAGATATTAAATTAGTAGTATTTGCCGATGACACTAATGCGATTCTTCATGACGACAACTTGCAAGGCCTAAATGTTAAAATCAATCGAGCTTTAAAGGTATTTCATGAATGGTTCACATGTAACAATCTTAAACTAAATAGCAATAAAACAAATGTGTTACTCTTTAGAACTACGGCACGTAATAATGATAATCTTAACATTGCTATAGATGGAATGGGTATTCAAAACGTTAATCATGTCAGATTTCTAGGTGTGCAAATAGATTCCCTTTTAAATTGGAAATTCGAATTACAATCGTTGGAAAATTCATTAAATTCCGCGTGTTATGCACTTCGTAGCCTAAGAGACGAACTTACAATCGAACAGTTGAAAACTGTTTACTATGCGCTGGTAGAGTCTAGGTTAAGATATAGCATAAAGTTTTGGGGGAACAGCTATGGTTATAATATAAGTAAAGCTTTTGTAGCCCAGAAAAGGGCAATAAGAACTATTGTTCGGATCCCACCCTGGGAATCATGTAGGCCATATTATAAATCTTTAGGTATTTTAACGGTCCCGAGCCTATATATACTAGTGTTATTGACAGATTTGGTTAAACATAGAGAACAATTCGAGACAGAACAGGAATTGAGGAATCGTCTGGATACTAGGAGAAAGGACATTCCGAATACTATAACACCAAAGCTAACGATTGTAGAACATTGTGCACGTTTTCAAGCAGTAAATCTTTTTAATAAATTACCTATGGAAATGAAAACAATAATGAAACTAAAGGAATTCAAACATAAACTGAGGACTCTCCTTTTGGAAAAGTGTTGTTATGCTATTGGTGAATTTAATTAGTTAAGACTGTACCTACTGTTTTTTTTTTGTATCCTTTTGATAATTAATAAATATCTTGTATTGAATTTTAATTACTGACAGTTTAATTGACCATTATAAATTAATTTGAATCTGATTAGATAGATATGTATTTTGTTAATGACGGATAATAATATTTAAGTTTACTTATTGCTGAATGTACTTGTATGTGTTATGTTATAGTTAAAGTATGTTTTCATGTATTTAATGTAAATTAGTTCGAACACGATTTTTAATTGTTATCGAGTAAATAAATAAATAAATAAATAAATAAATATGGCTTGTACCATCAGTTAATATTTCGGCCTCGAACACTGCGTCAAGTTTTTAACTTGATGAAAAACACAAATGAGATTTTTAATTGAATTTTTAACAGGTTGTTCACTTCGGTGGATGGCTGCACTTATGTTTGTACCTTTTTTGTTTTTAGAATACGATGACTTGGCATTTATACTGCCAGACTTTTAATTATGTTCAATAACTTTTTATTCTAAAATATACGATATTATGAAGAAATTGGCTATGTGTGTGTCAGCTTATTGACAGCTTATTGTCAGAGTCGCGGGAAGCCGTTGGACGACGGCAGTCGTTTTGGAGATCCTTGGGGAAGGCTTTTGTCCAGCAGTGGACGTCCATAAGCTGACATGATGATGATGATGATGTGTCAGCATATAGACGTCTACTGCCGGACAAAAGCCTCCCCCAAGGATCTCCACTACGACTGCTGTCGTCCAACGGCTTCCCAAGACTTTCACCAAACCGTCGGTCCAACTTGTTGGAGGAAATTGTCTTTAATCTTTCACATCCCAGAAAAAAAAGAACTGTAGAAAATCTATTGTGTCTGGGTTTATAATAGGTCAGTGTGTGATGGTCACCAGAGTCATCAGAGTCATCAGTCATCAGAGTGGATGTGAGAGGTTAAAATAATAATTTAAAAAGAAATTCACCTGAGAAACAATTTATAAATCGCTTTTCCGATGAAAGCCCGTAAGGTTTCAGAAAACCCATCAAATAAAAGCAAAAAGTCAACGTAAAACGAAGCAGAACGAGTAAACACGTGGCAGAGCTATGTGACGCAACATAAAGACGCTATAAGCCGTAAGCCACAAAGGTTTCAAGTCAAATATCGTTGGAAACGCGTCCCAAAAACTGCGTATCCACTGTTAGTGACGACACGAGATCGATGGGACGATTTTTTTTGCTTAAAATCACTGTTAACTCAACTGTAGTCTATAGTCTAGGTCTGTAGTCTTTTTTATTTAATTATTATTACGTCATAGGTAGGTCCTTATCAGCCCCTTTTTAACGTCCCCACTACAGGGGCACGTTTTGTATGAGAGTGGTACATGGGTAGGTAAACAGAAAAAAGTTTTATGCGAAAAAAAAAAACTCATTCAGAGCTATGCAAGGAATTTCAATCTACTCATCAACTTTGTAATAGAAAGGTTTTTTTTCTATTTTTACTTGACTAAGGCGAAGCCAAAAGGTAAGAGTAATGATTTTGGTTTATGTAAGTTTGTATGTTTCACCGTAGCGTGTTATTCAAAGTATATTTCTTAGTTCAGTTTCAAAAAAATCTTTATTGTCACACCATATGTATTATACAGAATGTTTTTTAAAATAAGTATATTAGGTAGGTACAGAACCAAGCGGAGACTTAAAAAAATACTCAATATTTAATTTACCACAGCCATTTCTATCCCAATGACGTGTCGGCCACAACAAGAACGACCCAGCTTCCTTATTCCCCTTATTCCAATGTGTAAGAATTTCATTTGCGTCGTATAACATATAACATTACATCGCGCGTTTCCATATCAAAGGTCGCGACACTCAGCCGCTGCCGTTTCTTTACGAACAGATCTGAGTGGGTTAGAAACAATATTTTAATATACGGCCCTTTGACAGTGGTAGGGTTGATCTTAGCTCGGATGTATATAAAAGCCGACGGGGTTAGACACTTTCCGTACCAATATTCTAATTTAGAATAAGAATTGTACCTTATTTATTTAAGGATATCCACAACTTAACCATAGATAAGGTAACATAACAATAAAGTAATAATACCTATGTCTTCGCCAATCACGGATACCACAACTTATTTAACATGTGTGTGAACTCTATTTCTATTTTAACAAACAAATAAGGTAAATAATACTGCCCTTAAAAAGAGTAGGTATATAGATGACAAAACTAAACAATATAGGTAGAATAATATAGGTAAGTATATAGTAATCTTATATAAAAAAAAGTAACCTCATAGTACAATTCGTATAGTGATTCAAAATATGTCAAAGAGCGAAAGTCAATAATGATTAGAAAATGCTTTAAAATAATCTACTATAATAATTTAACAAACCAAATACTAACTTAAGTATTATTTTATGTATTATTTTCGTTAAAATGTGTTATTGTAGGCAACTAATGTAATTGGATTATGAAATAAATTTCTTACTTAAGTATTTACTAAGACAAATCCGATTTATTTATTTATTTATTTTACTGTTACAGCCAAAAAGCATCATCATTACGGGAGACTATCCCAAATCGATTGCAAGCTTACACAAAAAATACTAAAAATGTGTTTTTTTTTAACATAAAATTATCCAAGGTCCCAGCATTTTCTTTTTAACAAATTAACGACCATTTTAATGATGTCCTGCCTACAGGGACACAAGCATATTCTCATAGGAGAGTGTTTAGGCCGTAATCCACCATGCTGGTTAGCTTCTTTATAATACTTGAGATTAATTACGGTATATCTTATCTTATCTAGTGTCCCACTGCTGGGCAAAGGCCTCTCTCCTCCTTCTCCACGATTTTCTACCCTGAGCCCCCTCTGCCCAGTCATTTGTGAAGGTATCCAGCTCATCTCGCCACCTTTTCCGTGGTTTACCGCGAGGACTTTTGGCGGTTGGTTGCCATTGATTTGCTGTGATTGCTTATTGATATATCTATATATATATATTGATATATCTAGATATATAGATAAATCTATACATATTTCGCAAGAGAAAATTCAAAAATAGAACCCAAAACAAATGAAATCCGATCAAAAACTCCCGAACCGATCTCAACCCTACCATTTCCCATTTTGTCTTTATTTTATTTGTCTAACTAAAAATATAGTGACGCGTGCTTTTTCATGGAAACCCGAATAGGGACCGTCTTGAGCGTATTTACATTGGGCCCATAAAAAGGCCACGTCGCGGTCGCGGGCGGTTTCAATTCATACGTGCGTGCCTTCGTCATGAATAATGTACTGAACGGGGAACAAGCCACAGCGGTTTTAATTTTGTTTTTCCACTTTTACATAAAATATAAAATAAACGAGCGCTTTAAAATATTCATGTTTATGGAAAGGTGTTTCGGAGTGGATTTTTGGTTGATTTATTGTAAAGTTGATGGATTTTGGATGGTCTATTGACAGGTGTGTCATTGTTTGTTTTATTTACTCTTTGTTAAAAAAGTACTTTTAAGTTTAACTAAATTAGGTAGCTATTTTTTATAACAAAACGTCTTATAAAATGACATCTGAAAAAAAAATCATAGAAACTGCCGTTAGCGATAGATACACATAATCAAACTTCCAAAAAAGCTACTGTTATTTTTACCCTTTCTCTGTAATCTTTGATCTAAATCCTGATAACAGAATCCACCACCTTTCCTATCTTCCAAAACAAAATCAGATTAGCATCAGAGCCCTTTGCCCACCTTCGGGTAATATCGGCTACTATCGGCATTGTCCGGTATACACTCGATTAAAGATATTATTGCTCATTCAGGACATCGACCAAGGGAAAAGGTCTGTATGTGGGCGTTGCGTTGTTACAATTTTTTTATTTGGAATGTGATTTTGTATGTAGGCGTGAGGTCATGTTTTTTTTTTATAAATTCAAACTTTGTTGAAATATTTGAAGGAGGAAAGTAAGTTTTTTTTACAGGGGTATTTTGTAAAATGTACATAAATACATCAAGTGTATTATGAAAAGTTGACACAGGAAAAAAGATATTCAATTATTTACCCTTTACTTCGCTCAATTGCTTAACCTTCACAAGTAAAAACTACGAGTAATTCAAACGTGAAAAATAACTAACAAAATACTTAAAAATCAACATTTTTTTCGCTTTTCCCCACTTCAACAAAAATCCGCGCGAAACAAAGCAATCTGTAACCGCAACAAAAAGTTGTGATAAAATTAAAAGCAACTCAGCGTCCAGTGTTTGCGACACAAATGTCACGCAAATAGTGCATTTACGTACACATGCACTGAATGCTCTAAAATAATGTGAAGCATCTAATTACCTACCTTACTGGTATGACATTTTATTAAAAGCATAGAAAATCGTGGAGAGGAAGAGGAGAGGCCTTTGCCTACTGGGCAAAGGCCTGGCAAAAGGTGGGACTTATTAGGGCATTTTAAAAAAATGAGTTTCACTAAAGAGTATCCTAAACCGACGTGCATATATGAGGTGTCTCATGAATGTGGATGAAGCGAAGGAAGTGTGTTTGGATCGTAGTAAGAAGAAGGAAGAGGTCTCTGTCTAATTCAATTGGAAAGAAGTGTGACAGATATGTATGTAGGTATGTATGTATGTAAGTACCTATGTATGTATGTATCAGTCTCACTTATGTCCAACTTAGTTTTTCACTTTATTTTGCTGCTAATTTGAACTCTGGTTAGAGTACGAAAAAATTTAAATGCTTCATTATTAAACTTAATAAAATTGTGAAAAAATAAAAAGCTCAGCGAACAGAGTTTTAACAAAACAAATGTCAGTAGCAAAAAGTGCATCTACGTTCACATGCAGTGGATGCACTCGGTGCAATCGCGCGGCGCGTTGTTATGTTAATGTCAGTGGAATAATGTAAACAACCGCGTTCTTGAATTTTGTACTTTGAATAAAAATGGCCGGCTAATTCAGTTTTGTGAGGTAAAGTTCGAAACGGTAAGTTAACATTTATAAATATTTATTAATAAAATTTATTAATAGTTTATGTTAATAGTATTTATTAATATATATATTTTTTATTTATAAATAATTTTTTTTATTTTTTTTACTAGTAAAAAAATACATATAAGCTAAGTCAAAAGCCGAATTGAACCCGATGCAAAAGTATCCATGACACTGGCAGCATTCCCACGCTGAATGGCGAGGGAAATGAGTGGCACCAAGTACAATTCGGCGTGGGTACCTACTATTATCTTATCTTATCTTATTTAGCCACTCGTGTCCCACTGCTGGGCAAAGGCCTCTCTCCTCATACGCCAAGACTTTCTGTCTCGAGCTTTCTCCGCCCAGGTACCCAAGAAGGTATCCAGCTCGTCCCGCCACCTTTTCCTCGGTCTGCCGCGACGCCGTTCTAAAAATTAAAAAGTAAATAAATACGAGTACTATTATCATGATCTTAAACGTCCCTAGTGATAGTGATACATCATTATCATTATTTCAGCCCTTGTATTCCACCTTCGGACATTGCCTCCTCCAAAGCCGTCCACGACTTCCTATCTCTCGCCTTTTGCATCCAATTAGTTATACGCAGGTTTATATTTCCACTTGTCTCGATTAATTCGGCTATCTATCTATGTAGTCAGGCTAGAGCAAATCTGCAACTGTCAATAAGTCTGTTCATCTTGTTTGTATGTCCGACTACATAAATTACTTTGGTTTTTTCTTATCTCAATGGTCAACTAGGTTCACACTGTTTAAATGGTATTTACGAGTAAAGTTCTATCTACACAGATCCGGGTCTTGACCGGGACGTGTCCGGGCCGTGGCCCGTCAGGAGGGAAAACAATAGGTACATCGTCATGACAACGTGTGTGAACGAATCCATAGAAAATGTATGGAATGATATTTTTTCCCTGACACGTCCCGGACACGGTCCGGATACGTTGTCATGACGACGAATTGCTTTCCCTCCTGACAGGCCACGGCCCGGACACGTCCCGGATCTGTGTAGATAGACGTTAAGATAAATTATTTTATTATTATACTCTTTCCGAATTGCGCCAATTAATAATAAAATGGTCTGCAAACAGCTCACACCTCACGTCGTTTTAAAATGACCGTAAAGTAAGAAGTAAGGACATTATTGGACATCATTAATATTTCTGTCCCATTATAAATCTCAGAGAAATATGGAAGTATGGTTGTCGATGGCAGATATTTATTAATGGTATTTTGAAAAGAGATTTTATTAATTTTAAAAAGAAATAAATATTTTTTACTACAATACATGTGGGTCAGAATGGCGGGGGTATGTGGGGGATTTGAATATCTCGTATCCTACAGAAATGTACCTGTATGTACCTTTCTTCATTTTAATAATATAAATATTAAGAGAATATCCTATTCGTATTATAAATGTCAATATTTGTGCCGATGGATGGATGGATGTTTGTTACTTCATCATGTAAAAACCACTGAATAGTTTTTAGTGAAATTTTACAATAACCTAGCTTGAACATGGACACAACAAGAAATGCATACGAAGTTGTGGGCAGCCATTTTTTTTTATAAAAATAAAACAAAAGGTATATAATTATTCTTTAAGATTTTATTCCTTCTCTAAGGAGAGAGAAATGAAAGTAACACAATTTTTATTTTTTTAAATTAATGTTTGTAATACTACTGTACGAAATATCATCTTCGCAGTGGTATGTTATACATAATACTCGTGATTATTTAGAAGGTAGTCGCAGGTTGTGAACAAGCGAGCTCATTTCGTCGAGGTATGTTCTACACGGTTGTTGCAAGGCTTTTGTTAAGGTTTCATTGCTGTCTTTTTAGTGAAGTGAATTAAGTATTATATAATTGGATTCTATGGTTATTTTTTTGTATGAAAATGAAAAATTAATTAAATCTTGTTCTGAAGTTCTAAGAAGTCTAAGAAGGGTCATTTTTAAAAGTGAATGCTAGATTCGCAAGAGTGCAGTTTTCCCAAGAGAAGATACAAAAAAGAGAGTACATAGATAAATTAAATCCTTATTAATCAAGGACAAAATAAATGAGCTCTAATTAAAAACAAAGTGTCCTCATAACTTGCACTTAAATGCATTCTAAGAAATTGCACGAGAATTAAAAGCTTAAATTAAAGTTCAGTTCTTTCGCTCACACATTTCAAGTCCAACTTATTTTCATAAACTACGAATTCCGTAGCGCATTGCTACGAAATTCGTAGCAGTTTGCTACGCCGTAGCACTACGTTTCACTAGTCGTTTTTAGGATTCCGTTAGTCTGATTATGTTGATGTAAATTCTTTGATAAATACTATATTTATTTTGTTGCTACAGAAATTTAAAACTTCATTTTATTTTTAATATGGGCCTGAGCTTCAAAACAGTTTCTTTTTTAACCTATCTTGTATCACAAAATGTTTCTTAAATTCCAGCTTTTTTAAGCAAAACATAGTTATGTAAAATGTTATGTAAGCAGATATTTTTATATTTAAAAAAAAGTAAGTTTTTTAGTTTCAAAAACATTTCTTCGTATTTGTGTTTGTTTGAATTTTTTGTTTATACAGGGTGGCCCGTCGATTGACGTCCAAAAGGAAAATTTGGATTCCTCGTGTCGTGGGGTATCCGAATCACCCCCATGTATGTTCCGCGATTTTTTACGGTT
Source organism: Anarsia innoxiella (assembly GCA_947563765.1). Lineage (NCBI taxonomy): Eukaryota > Metazoa > Arthropoda > Insecta > Lepidoptera > Gelechiidae > Anarsia > Anarsia innoxiella. The sequence continues at coordinate 9,836,704 of OX387406.1, forward strand.
TCCGAGTTATGACGTGTTTTCTGATTTTTTGAGATTTTTCAACCAATCACCCTAAAAAGGTTCGTAGAAAAAAAAGTATAAGCCTTTTTCATAATTTTATTTTTGCATTAGATGTTTCATGACTTGTACTTTTATGCATAAAATATTCAGCTTCGTAAATTTAATAAAAGTTGGGGAAATGTAGGTCGGAAGAGGAAAAATTGTATTAACTGGAAAATCATCAAAATCTTCAAACTTAAATTAAGAGGTTAAAATTATGACTTTATGGATTTTAAACTAGCTTAAAAAATGCGCCAACTTCTCAGCTTTCATAATCATCGAAAAAAATTGTACTTAATGGGGTACTTTTGCTAGAATCAGCCTTTGAAGACAGCAAGGTGGAAAATTTTCAGAATTGAACGTTTGAGTAAATTTTTTTTTCTTTCATATTTTATGATCACCTAAGCCTCAGTAGGTTTAAAGGCAGTGTTATCTTACCAAAAAGTACAAAAAAGGAGCCAAGATTGACACATTTGGGGGTTTTGGAGGACCTGTAAGAGATGAGTTACAACTTGAGAAAATTATGCAGATAAAATATGCATCATTTCTATGGGGTTGCACAAGCAAACGGCCTTGAAGTGGAACTATTGTATCGCAAACAAGTTCAAAAAAGTGGTGGGCTGCAACCTGAGTCTTATCCTGACCTTTGTATTTTTATTGACATACGCCAAACCTTAATGGAAGGTAGAACTCCTGGTCAACGCGAGGGTCCTGAAGGGATCCCATTTCGTAGAAGCTGTTTTCGATACTGTCGTGCCGTTTCAAGGCCGTTTCCTTGTGCAACCCCATAGAAATGATGCATATCTGCATAATTTTCTCAAGTTGTAACTCATCTCTTACAGGTCCTCCAAAACCCCCAAATGTGTCAATCTTGGCAACTTTTTTGTACTTTTCGGTAAGATAACACTGCCTTTAAACTGACTGAGGCTTAGGTGATCATAAAATATGAAAGAAAAAAAAATTACTCAAACGTCCAGTTCTGAAATTTTTCCACCTTGCTGTCTTTAAAGGCTGATTCTAGCAAAAGTACCCCATTAAGTACAATTTTTTTTCGATCATTATGAAAGCTGAGAAGTTGGCGCATTTTTTAAGCTAGTTTAAAATCCATAAAGTCATAATTTTAACCTCTTAATTTAAGTTTGAAGATTTCGATGATTTTCCAGTCAATACAATTTTTCCTCTTCCGATCTACATTTCCCCAACTATTATTAAAGTTACGAAGCTGAATATTTTATGCATAAAAGTACGGGTCATAAAGCATCTGATGCAAAAATAAAATTATGAAAAAGGCTTGTACTTTTTTTTCTACGAACCTTTTTAGGGTGATTGGTTGAAAAATCTCAAAAAATTAGAAAACACGTCATAACTCGGAAACCGTTAAAAATCGCGGAACATACATGGGGGTGATTCGGATACCCCACGACACGAGGAATCCAAATTTTCCTTTTGGACGTCAATCGACGGGCCACCCTGTATACCTAAGTATAAACTTCTTTTTAAACCAATTTACTAACATATGAAAATTTATAAACATTTACAGGATTCCATATATAAATTAAATGCAAACCAAACAAACAATATAATCAAATAAACAGTAATGAGTTTTTTTTTAGTTTATTTGAGTTGCAAAACAAATGCGCAACGCTCGCGGAAATTAAGTAGCTTATTGCAATTTGACCGGCGAGTTTAAACTTATTGAATATATATTTTCTATTGAAACACGTGAAAAAAATAAGATTGTTTATTGAAACAATTGAATGTATTGACATTTTGACATAGTTATATTCCTTAGGAAAAGTTGTTTAGCTTTACGCGCACAATGTTATAGTTCTAAGGTTCTAAGTATTGCCTATATCTCTGTGTGTACAAAAAAGTATTTTTGTCTATCTATCTATCTACACGCCTCTCTCCTATCGCGGTAGACAGAGACCACTTCTCTCCACTTGTTACGGCCCAAACACACCTCTTTCGCTTCATCCACATTCATCACTCGCCTTGTACATGCTAATTAGTTTGGGTACTCTGTTTTTAGTCTTAAAATATCCTAATTAAACTAGAAACAACGCAAAAATGTAACTTTTTTGTCCTCAGTGGAATGAAATCCACAATCTTAGCGCTGCAGATACCTTTAAACCCGTGGTTGTTTTATCAGTACATTAACTTTTAATATTTGTATGAAATAACCTGATCGCCATTTAGGCCTAAATGGCGAACACTCCAACGACAAGAGTCTCTTAAATTGAATGATGATAAAACCTGATCGCATGCGTCAGACGCTACCAGCAACGCCCTTACTGAGTTACTAATGCCAATAATACAAGTCTAAATAAAGCTTTTTATAGCTCCAGCAAAACTGAGTAAAGTCACAAAGGCGTATGTATTACGTACTTACACCCCACTTACACCCTAAAACAATTTAGATTGTCTTTATTTGAGTTGGCAACAGAGCCTCTGAATGCCTTAGCTGTAAGGGTACGAAAATAATTCCCATATATAACATTTCTTATTATTGTAACAAGAACGTATTGATTTATAAGAAAATACTCTTGAACTGTACCTCTATCATAGGGGGCATAGTTTATGATATGATAATTAAATTCTATCTACACAGATCCGGACCGTGGCCCGTCAGGAGGGAAAACAATACGTCGTTATGACAACGTGTGGGAACGAATCCATAGAAAATATATGGAAATATATTTTGTCCCTGACACATCCCAGACACGTTGTCATGACGAGGTATTGTTTTCCCTCCTGATGGGCCATGGCCCGGACACGTCCCGGGCACGCGAAAAACAAACATAACACTTTAGATACTTAAATAACGTTTTGTGGCTTCTGAGTACATGCATAATATCTTTTTCTATCGTTCACTAATTTAAAGTCACCCTATATAACAATGGCAAGATAATATCAAAGCCTATACCTAAAGGAAAAGTTAAAATAAATAAATTATATGTTACGTTATTATGTTAAGACATCAAGCTATCAATATCGACAGCAAACGTTAAGTAAAATTATTTTATTCTTTCCATTTATTTTCTTTGAGAATTTCTTTTTCCTGTAGTACTGTAATAACATTTTCTTTTACAGCGTAGGTAATAACAGCTCTAGAATTCTTTTATAAAAACCGACCAGGTGCGAGACGGGTTCGCGCACGTAGAGTTCCGTACTATTCACTAGGTTAACATATAAATAGCTTAATAATAATGTCCATTAAAGAATATTGCGCAATAAAGGCAATAACATCTTGTTTGTTGTGTGGGATTAATTAATATAATTATCTAATTCTATTTATAGTATTTGTTATTATAGCGGCAACGGTAATACATCATTTGTGAGAACGCTCTAGCTATTACGGTTCATGCGATACAACCTAGCGACAGACGGACAGCCAAGCCTCAGTAATAACCTTTTGGTTTTTTCCACCTTTTGGGTACGGAACCCTAAAAACGTACGAGTATAGATATTTAGTATTTCTTGTCTGAGCTGCGTGTGTATGTACAGATAACGTACACGTGGTCAATTTAACACAATTGTCGAGGTTTATTCTACTTGGGACTATTTACTTTCTGTTTGAAGGTTTGGTTATACAAATACAAAAAAAAATACAAAAATAATATAATCAAAATACGATCAATAAATTTTAATAAATAGTATTATAGTATAGCTGGTATTAATCTAAATAGTCGTCGTCATCCTCATTTGTAGAAGGTAATTAAATTGAATTATGAAACTTATGTATTACTTAGGTACTTTTAAAAATATATTTGTTAATAATTATTATTAATATTAGTTAATGACCGCCTAAATTTATAGATATTTAATAGACATTAACATACAAAACAATCTATGACGATTATAACACAACACAATGGCTACGAAATCAGATTTTAACTACACTCGAGAGCAATGAATCCGGGTCACTAAAGAATCCAAAATACTCGCGATCCAAGAATGCTAGATCAATGAAATAAATTGTGTTTAATAGACAATTTTATACTCCTTCAGTGTAAGTAATAACATTTATGAGTCACAACATTTTAATAACAGAATATTATGTAAAAAAAAAAACTGATGATCTAACTTTAAAACTCAAATGTAAAACAAAATTTAAAAAAAAAACAACATAGGAACATTTTCTTGAATTTTAACATTTCGCATTACCTCTTCGTGCTTTCATTCGATATTTGGCATGCTATATACCAAAATCCGCGAACGCATTGTTATGACATTGATAAAGAAGTAACTCAGAAGTTTTATATTTTCATTTATCAAGTATTTATTGGTCTCATAAACACATTTTATTTCATAAGGCTTGGATTCTTAGTTTTCGATATATTTTAGTTTTTTGTTTACCCGACCCGGATTCATTGCTCTCGAGTGTATATTTTGTTCATTAAAGAGACCAACTAAAAAAACCCGAGTAGAATATACTTCTTACAGGGCAGCGATAAGGCGCCCTTCACATAACTCATCAGCAACATTCAGTGTGTACGCGCCTTCAGATTGCGCAGATTTATGGACACACCTCTATATTTGCGCTTTAATTCACAATTTTATACTGATGTGTGGTCACCCTTATGTGGCTGAGAAATGGAGCGGAAAATGGCGGGAAAATATGTTGATGATTATTTTTAAAATTTATTAACTTTTATTTGAATACAATTGGTGGAACAGATAAGGCTTAAATCTAGATTTTTTAACTTATATACATACATTATCATACATACATATCTGTCACGCTTCTTTCTCATAGGGATAATGCAGAAACTACTTCCCTCCACTTGTTATAATCTAAACACACTTCTTTCACTTCATGCACATTCATCAGTCTCTTCTTACATGCACCACACCAAGTCAAGCCATAAACGACGTGCAACATCTATTAAAATGAAAAAAAAAAAACAAATAATTAAAAATCACAACATCACTAATTATCTTAATTATAAACCTGATTTCGGAGTCCATTACGTAACACGTATACCCAAAAAAAATGTACCCAATAAGTCTGAGGGTCGCAATGAAGATAAATAGTCATCGTGCATTTGCTAGATGCCACCGGATTGTCCCCAAGGGGATAGCGGGGCAAGGGGGGGCTGGAGGGGGGGTGTCCCAACGTGACCCACATATTGATGATTCTACAGAAAAATATCGAAATTAAATTCCCCTGTAAATTCTGGGGGAAATTGGTGAAAAATAAAACGCTTTGATTTGGTATTTGAGACTTGCGGAATTTGATACTTTTTCGTAACTTTGCAGGGTTTAGGCGTATATTTCTATGATATTGGTTGATTTTACTTTATTTGTCATTATTAACCATTGATGGGGTAGTATTCTAATTAGAAAAATGGGTTCCTTATTGGTTCTTAGGCTACAAGCTAATCAATAAATCGATCACCAAGGCCTAGCGGAGCGCAGCGCGGAGCATTTTTGATTGTCATATCATTTATCGATATTGTTCTCATTTGAATAATATTCAAAATCAATTGACACAACATTCGCTTGTAGTCGCTTCGATGCTTTCAGGAATTACTTGTTGTGTCAACTGTTTTTTTTTTATTGAGTAGAAAGAAGTGGTCTCTGCCTACCCCAATGGGAGAGAAACGTGTCGGATATGTATGTGTATTTTGTTGAGAATAATGTCGATAATATACAATCAAAAATGCTCCGCGCTGCGTTCCGTCAGGTCTGTGCCGACCCATAGATTTTCAAAAAGTAGGAGTAAATTGAACTGCTAAGTAGAACAACAGCAAAAACGTGTAATAAAGGAAGGAAGGAGATCAAAGTACAGCACTTATCAAAGCGAAATAAACAATGACGCCGGAGTAAAGAATGGAATAAATTCAGGGAACGTTTCATTGGTACACATAAAAGGAGGTCGTATCAAAATTCACTCTCGCAGCCGAGTGAGCCTCGTTTAGATTATTTCTTTTAAAGTAGGTGTTATATACAGGTAAAAAACGTTTAAAAATATGCTGTACCTTTTGTACAGCTTCTCTATTTTTCTGTCTCTGTGTAAATAGGTGTTAGCTTTTTGCTGATTGTGTGAATATGAAAAGAAATGTTTCGTAGTTCATTTATTTATTTATTTTACTATTACAGCCAAAAAGCATCATCATTACGGGAGACTATCTCAAATCTATTGCTAGCTTACACAAAAAATACAAAAAAAATATTTATTTATACCTAATAGTAGTAGTTAGCTCGTTTGGTAAAGATATCATGGATCGAAGTAGTTATTATTTGAATTAACACTCCATTACTTGTATTTTACATTATTCAATGGATAGTTAGGGTAAACAGCTTTCTCTGCAGCTAGAGGTTAATTAGTATGAAAGAAATCTTCTAAAATGTAACCCAATTTAGAATTCTGTTAACAAAAAATAATATCAGCCTATTTTGTGCTGTGATCGTATCGATCGTGCAAGTAAAGTTTAGCAAACAAATACGCTTTGATTGCAAATCAAACTGACTGTCGTAAACTAAACAGAGCTTTGAGCTGAAACCGCCAGCAGGAATCGCGCCGATAAATAAAATAATGTTCGCGTCAATCAGATTGAGATCCAAAGAGATGCAGACATCAAACTGTTGCGATAAAACTCCATCACAGCTCTCTCGCACTAAAACCTCCACGATACATTTCAGTCGCAAAATAAAAATCAACAAATCCAATCTACTTTTTACAAGTATCGAAAACTGCTTCAGCAATGTTTATTTTCGAAATGGAAAACCGTTATTAAACTTCACTAGAGGAAACGAATTATAAAATATTAAACTCGCAACAACAGAATTCGTATCTATCACTGACAAAGAAACAAAGTTGAAAATAGTCTAAGTTTTTTGGCAAAATTTCAATCCGGGGCTCTCCATGGCGCGTCAAATTTAGACAAACACCGATTCTCTTATGAATAAAAGATGAGAAGAGTCCGATCCTTCGACTATCGCAAGTCTACTGGCAGCTTTACGATTGCAATTTTCAACGTCTTTATATCTCTATTATAGGGCTTATATTTTAGCGATTCGTTTTTCGTGGGAGGCCCGTTCAAGGGCATTGAGGGTTATGGTATTACGTAATCTTCCGGATATTGTATAACACTGTATTAGATACTTCGTTTAGATATGACGAAACAACTATTACCTATAATTAGGTCAAACATTTAAAAGCAAGGAAATGCTTTTTTTTTGGACAAATTAATGAAAAAGCATCAAATTATTCCCAAAAAAACCTAAAAGAATTCCAGCTAAATTGAATTCACGGAGTTAATAAAGCACAAAGGCCTACATTTTAGGAACACCTTTTTAGTCGGAATATTTATTAAATACAAATCCCGGACCTGTCAAGCTTACTATAAAACTAGTACCTGTCAAATAACAAGCTGAGGTGTTATAGCGGTCATATAGCTAGCTTATCGAAGTGCCGAGTAGATGTAAAGTGCAGTGTTGTGATAGTATCGCAACTTGCGTGTTACGTTGAAGCTAATCGCTGCTCATTAAGTGTACGTACTGTACTATTTCTATATTGTGTTGTTTCTTTTGTTTTTGTAAAATATTAAGTTCTTTAGGTTCTTTATCATTGAAAAAGATGATATACATGCAATGTGGGGCAGTTTGTTTGACACATCGGGTATTAATACTGTCTCTTTCTGGTACATAGGTGTAAAACGTGATAGAGAATGATGGAAAGCCTATGAACTTCTTGATCTGTTTTAATAAGATGTAATAAATATTTCTCGACTATATTGTATTTTTTTTTTTTTGGTGAAGGAAAAGGCGGGTGTCATGTCGTATCAAGATGTTAAAAAGAAGGCACAAAATAGGGAGGGATGGAAGAGGCTCCACCGACAAGAGCTTAGCTCTTAAATAAGAAGAAGAAGAAGATATTGTATTTTCAGTAAGAAAAAATACTATTATGTTTATACAAATCTTTTTATAATTAAACTGAAATAGTGCAAAATAATAATGGCAACTTCTCTCCAAAATTACCGCTCGATTGGTAAATTACAACTCTAACTTTTTTTTTTTTTTAAAGACAGATGCTTAACCACAAAATTTGAATATACTTTTTGGTTTGGTTATAACTAACTTCATGCATAACTATGAAGTTAGTAACAAAAAACGGCAACGTCAGTCTAGACAGAACGGTAGCACTAACGCGGTTCCGGTTGCACCGATACTTATCTTTAGAAGATGACTTCTAGACATGCGAGGACCTTGCTAGTTTAAAGTTTAAGGCTTTAATGCACTAGCGGGTTGAATCGCTAGTGCAATCGTTTATATGTTTGATAGATAGATAGATCTTATCTAATATAATTTAGCCATTTGAGTCCCACTGCTGGGCAAAGACCTCTCTTCTCATCCGCCATGACTTTCTGTCTCGAGTTTCCTCCGCCCAAGTATTCAATCTTTCACATCTCAGAAAAAAAAAAGAACAATAGATAATCTATTGTGTCTGGGTTTATATTATGTCAGTGGGATGTGAGAGGTTAAGAAGGTGTCCAGGAGGCTTAGCATACGTGCCGCGACAATTATCTCACGTCATGCTGTCCTTATCACATTTAAAACTATGGACAGAGACGTAAGCGTGACAAATGCATGACAACGTCTTGTCACGGAGTGTATGCTAAGCTAGCAGCTTATCCCTGATAACTAGATAGAAATACTTTATTTCATACAAACAGATACAGTAACATTGTGCGCAAAGGCGGCCTTATCGCTAAAAGTTATCTCTTCCAGACAACCATTGGAGTAGGACACGTTTAAGAAGACTATAGAGTAGCATGGCATAAATAAATGTATATCTACTGGTGTTTGATATTTTGTGTTTATTTCGTCAAATATTAAAAATAAAGAGCAAGATGAGATTTACGAAATAATTATCATAATTTAAGTTTGCGAAGTATACTAAGCTTTTAAAGTGTTTTTTTTTTCAAATATTTGGTATCAAACTACTTATATTTTTTGGAAAAAAATTTAGTATCAGTTAAGTTAAAAAGTTTTTTTCTGTTTATTTTATGTTCGACTTGGAAAGAGTATCTATTACATCTTATCTTATCTAGCCATCGCTGTCCCACTGCTGGGCAAAGGCCTCTCTCCTCTTCTTCCATGATTCCCTATCCTGGGCCGCCTCTGCCCAGATATCCAAAAAGGCATTCTATTACATAATTAAGTTGTAGTAGTTGTTTTCAAATCTATTGGATTATATTCATAATAAAATATTGGAGCAATATTATCACGTTTAGGGAAGGTATGAGGAAAAAAGTAGATAAAACTTACTCGTGCGTCATAATTACTATTATAATTAAAGCTATTTTCCCTTATTCATGTTTAGATTGAAGCGGAAATAAGGTTTGTGGTTATGGAAGTGATTTTAGACGAGAGATATAATATATACATACATACATAAATACTAAGGTACATATACATACATATAAATACATAGGATACATAGGTATACATCTGTCACGCTTCTTTCTCATCGATGTAGACAGAGACAACTTCCCTCAACTTGTTGCGATCCAGACCAGACACGCTTCCTTCGCTTCGTCAACATTCATCAGACGCTTCTGCACGTCGGTGTGAGGTAGATACTCTTGACTTGGCTACTCTTTAAGAAGTCCCCGATTTGATTATTTAAAATACCTAGTTTCTAAATTTAATAAATAACGCGAAATACATTTATAGGAATAAAAATTGGTGTTAGTATTTGCTAAGGCCGTAAAGACTCCTTAAGGCTTAAAGATATGTTTTAAAAAAAACCGACCAATTTTAAGTGTTAACACTGACACAAAGTATTGTTTATTTATTTGATAATTTAGTATCTTTTAACAGTGTAAAAACATCCCAAAAGACGCAATCGCTCCCCCGTAGTTCACGCTCTATTTACCTCAATTGTGCGACCTGCCTGCATGCCCCATTACGCAGCTAAACTAAAGCAATAAAATGATTAAGTGGAATTTATGAACAAGGTGGAGCGATGTGCGATTGCTGATAGTGTATCGGGAGCCCGCGTCTTATCGGGACGGTGTTAAAGAGCTGGCTTTGGTTTAAAAGTGCATGATTCGTAACTCTATTTATTATTTTGTTGATATTCTTGTTATAACTTCTGTGGTGACTGATGAATGTGGATGATGTCAAAGAAATGTGTTTAGATTGTAGCAAGTGGATGGAAATTGTCTCTGCCTACCTCGATGGGAGATTGGTGTCACAGATATGTATCTAAGTACGTAACTTTTGAAGGCTAACAAACTTTGTTTTTATTATATATGGTCGCCTTATCGTATCCGAATCGGAAGAGCCTCTAGAAAGCTAATCCTTTGCAACATGTGGCGATAAAGACTTTCTGTCGTTTAAAAATAACTGTCAAAACCACGAAAATGGATAACAAAACTTTTTAAATGAACCCATGTTATGATTTTAATTTCATACTACAGGCGATGATTTGTATTTAGTCAGCTTATACAGGGTTTGATAAATATTTTTCCGAGAGGCCAGTCTCCAATATCTCTCAATAAAACTGTATTTCTTTCTTATATTGCTACAATAACACTAGCTCTCTTACTATAGCGTCTATACAGCCCCAACCGCGCTATCGGCCGAGTTAGCGTTTTATCGCGACCTCGCTCGTGCAAGGTGCGATCCAACGATACCGCCCGCTTATTTATTACCTGATAATTCCACTAGTTTGTGCTAAAGACGTGATTGTTAAAGTGAAATATTGTTTCGTGAATATGATTTAATGTTAACATCGTTTTTAAACAGGTTTCATCAACTTTGAAATGAAATTAATCACTTTTTAGAGTATTTTTGTTATGTTGTTCGTATTTTGGTTGGAAAAAATGTTTTATTTAAGATATGAAATAATCTTTTATGAAATTACTGTCACTGTTAAAGTCACTCAACTCACACTCAACTATATAATCCGCCTAAATATGTAGGTACTAACAGCCCAAGAGCCTTCGGGTGCCAGACTCACCCTAAATTCGGAAGGCTGACAGTTCTTCCATGTGTACACCTTACATAGTTAGGAATGACAATAAATATTCTTTATATTTATCTTTAATGATCCCAAATTTTGTTAGTATAAAAAAGGTTTATAGACGTACAGTACAGTAAAGTGATTTGGACACAGATTTGAAACTAGAATTATAACAAACATCAAAATGAGTCAATTAACTTTTAAAATTACCTGCAATGAAGATTTTATTAGGAATGAAAAAATAAAGAAAGAAATTACCTATATATGTTTAAAAGAGGTTGCGTTCAAATGCCGTTGCAATAGTTTGATCGGTTCATAGCTCCGAGCTCTAATATCAATGCGGATACTTCAACTTCAAAAGTATTCCTGCATATCTGAATACTAGCATTTTTATCCAAAGTTGTCAGGGATGTTAAATCTACTGGACGTTGTATTGCTAGCGTAGAAGGTAAACGGAATAAATGCAATGACAGGGTATTAAGATAGCCTTTTTGTTTTTGATTCAAAATTAGAATGATTACCTAATCATTTATTATTATTTAAAAAAATGTATTCTGTAGATTTCAAAATAAATAATGGTGCAAACCTAAGAGACATTAACCTAAGAGACATTGAATGTGTGGAAGATAGGGCTCTCAGGCTCTTGGACTATCTGTCTAAACGCGAAAGCTGCGCGAGTAAAACGCGTGGGCGCGTTTTGATAGCGGAAACGCGCCTACGTCTGCAATGTCTCTTAATGTCAATAAGAGGCGAAACAATATTGATATGACATTTTTTTACACAGAACATGCCTATAGTTCGTAAAGAAAACTGAAAGTAAAAACTTTCCATACACATACATATCCGTCATGTCTCTTCAATCGGAGTAGGCAGATACCACTTCGCTCCACTAGCTACGATCAAAACACACTTTCCAAAACTTGATAAAAATCTTATTGGGTTATTTTAGTTTCTTATGTTATTATTCCGTTCACTTTTAATGATTTAGATTTGTAATTAAATTAGAAAGAAATGGTAAAATCTTAAGGTCTATCTACATAGATCCAGGCCGTGCCCGGGACGTGTCCGGGCCGTGGCCCGTCAGGAGGGCAAACAATATGTCCCGAGACACGTCCCGAGCACGGCCCGGATTTGTGTAGATAGACCCTTTACAGTTAAATCTTAACACCATAATGTTACCTATATCCAGCTATGACCTAAGCTTCCTTCCCACATCTCTCTCGAAGCGTGCAGTAGCGTGAACTATTCAACAATGTTATAAGCCGGCGAGGTACAAGTCATGATACGCTCCCCTGAGACTACTTCCTACCTATTTTTACTGAGAAATGAGGGATGATACTCCCCTTTACGATTGCTGAGGTATAAATCGAAATGTTAAAGTTTTATCGTAGTTTTTGAAGAAAAGTTGTATGTAGTTGTATTCTTAAACTTTTATTTAATAAGGTATGTTTATAAATGTACTAGGGGCTGCCCGCAACTTCGTACGCATTTATCATCATATCTTGGAAAACAATCATGATATCTCAAAATAATATACCCTATGTGTTATTCTGATACATAAACTACAATATTGCCACATTTCATCAAAATCTGTTCAGTAGTTTTTACGTGATGAAGTAACAAACATCCATCCATCCATCCATCGGCACAAATATTGGCATTTATAATATTTGTAGGATTTATGTTATGGTCCTAATGATATAAATGTCAAAGTTTGTGCTGATAGATGGATGGATAGATGGATGTAAAGATATTTGTTACTCTTTCACGCAAATACTGAACACATTTTCTTGAATATACTAATATGTACCTACCTATTGTAACTTATACATTAGAATGACACAGGCTTTTTTTAAGATACTTATAGTTATTGTCCTAGATGTAACGATAAATGCGTACAGAATCGCAATAAGCTTCTAGTTTTAATAAACTCAAAAATATATTTATTTCATAGGCACAAAAAATGCTCTTGAAACCGTTACATTATTACAAAGGTATTTTTTAAAAGCTAGCGCTAGATTCGCAAGGTGCAGTTTCCCCTAGAGAAGAACCTAGCAAGAAACTCTGTGGGATTGCTTTTTTCAAATAAAGTTTTACAATTCTTATAAAAAGTTACACAGGTATAAAGGTACATATTTACATGGTTAGGTTAGGTTATAATTATTGTCCATATATAAATTACGTTCAAAATAACTCCTCAGAACACTGTTGACCGTTTTAAAGTTCTATTCAAAACATTTCCAATGGGGATACCCAAAGATTATCCTCAGTATCCTAATTGTGGCGCCCATCAGTCCTTAGGGGCCTCCAATGAATTACAAATTCAATGATCAATCAAGAACAATGAATGATTGATCAATCTCAATGCGCTGAAGGAACCCACCGCCCCACCCTCCCTCAAAACGTGGTCATTAATTAATTATTCAACTTCATTGTGGAATTTGAATAAGCCGTTTATTGATTTTGTTTTGGTGAGATGTATCTATGACTTTATGTAGCCTTTATGTTGTACTAAAGGTCGTCCGTAACTTTGTAGGCGTTTATTATCATATCTTGGAAAGCTAACATGATATTGTAATGAATCTAGGTCTTATGTAGTAAGTCAAAGTCAAAGTCAAAGTCAAAAATATATTTATTTCATAGGCACAAAAAATGCTCTTGAAACCGTTACATTACTTATTAAAATATACTTTTTTAAGCTAGTGCTAGATTCGCAAAGCGCAGTTTCCCCCAGAGAAGAACTGACCAGAGAAAAAAGAAACCAGAGAAGTAATATGATATCGTAAATAACTTAAGCCAAGTCAAGAGTACCTTAAACCGACGGGCATGTATGAGGCGACTGATGAATGTGGATGAAGTAAAATAAGTTTGTTTTTAGCATCGTAGCATGTGGAAGGAAGTGGTCTCGGCCTACCCCAATGAGAGAGAGGCGTGACAGATATGTAATATGTAAATAACTTAAACCTTGCCCTGAAAGATATGAGGTTCATGAAATTAAGAGTTCCCTTAGTTTGGCGCTTTATATTACCAAAGTTGCCAGACTATTTTTATTTTATAATTAACCTGTGTGTTATTCTGATGTGTAAGATACAATATTTTAAAATTTCATTAAAATCTCTTAAGTAGTTTTTGCGTGAAAGAGTAACAAACATTGACCGTTCTATCGGCAAAAATATTGTCGTTTATAGGTACTTATAGACAAAATAGGTAGTACCTATGTTATAAACTATTTTACCTACTTTATTTCCAATCACAAAGCTTAGGTACAACCTATGTATATGGGATATATTTTAAAATTTCTAGTATATTTTTTACCAGTTTATTCTAGCTTAGTTTAATCTGGGAAACTACTTAAATATTAAAGTTAAGTCCATTGAACCGCTAGTCAGCTTGCTCACTTAGTTAAACTAACTTTATAAATAACTGATGAATTAACCGAGTGCATTGATAAATAGTTAATTTTATGCATTAATGCTGTCTTTTAAATATTTACTTTTCTCTTAATTAAGTTGGCTTGGTACGTTCGGGGTTTAAAATTAAACTGAATTGAAATATTTCCAGTTGTTTCGGTCGAATCAGTTTGTGTACGAAATTCAAACTCAAATTCAAATAATCTTTATTGCATAGACAAATGAAATTATGTCAATGTTGGCGACACCAACAGAAAGTAGCTAATTTTGTATTTTTTATGTGGCAACATTCTTTCTCTTCCTGCTCCGAACGGTTTACATGTGCTAATAATTATTGTGTGTAAAAACTATTTAAATAAGTGAATAAACCCAGTTCCTTCGTTCCACTACTTGAAGACTTTCATTTATCAACCAGCCCCAACATCTGCTGCCTTCCGTCAATTTTTTTTTAAGCTAAAGTCGCAAGTTAGCAGTTATCCCCACAGAAGAATCTAGCAAAAATGTTTTTTGGATTGCTCTTTCCAAATAAAATTTTACAATTCTTATAAATATGCGTACAGATATGTATCTGTGTATATGTATGACATATGTATGATACGACACGCCTCTCTCCCATCGGGGTAGGCAAAGACCACAGTAGCACACATCTATTCACATTTCTATGGAGCTACGAAATAATTAAATAAAAATTCCATTCTACAATATCTAGAAGAAACTATATACTTAGAGTGACTTAAAATTAGTGAACTATAGAAAAGGATATGCATGTACTCGTGATAACAAACAACTTTTACTATGAGACCAAGGTCGAATTTTTTTGATTTCGACTTTGGTCCCATGGTAAAAGTTGTTTGTTATCAAGAGTACATAATATATCCTTTTCTATCGTTCACTAATTTAAAGTCACTCTGTATGTTAATGGTCAGTTAACAATAAAATGCTTGGTTAGATAGAACAACATGGTCGTACAATCTTTACCAAATCATAAGTCAAAAATAATCTACTGATCATATTAACCTCAAGAACGTAATACCTAAGAAATATTTACCTAGTGGAATAGGTTTGTTCAAGTTCGTCTTTACCATTGAATACTCGGAGTAGGCATTCAAATCACGTACATGAGGGGGAAGGGGGGGGGCTAATACATTCCTTAAGGAGATGTTATTCATGTCAGTGCTCTATCTGGTCTGTCTGGATATGTCTTGATTATAGGTTAAAGGGTTTTTAGGATAATCATTTATTGGTTTCGAAAGATGAGTGCGTTATATAGGGAGCTTTTTCAGTACTGGTACTTGTTATTGGACAGTTTTCCAAAAAAAAAAGTGTTGATTTTATGAGTTTAAGGTGATGGAGGTTAAGTAGTTAGCTTCTTCATTAAAGTTTTTTTTAAATGTCGGGTTTGACACGATTTATATAAAATGCTCAGCCACTGTTCTCTATATTATTAACTACTAGATCAAAGAACAATAAGTGGGCACGGGCCTATAGCTACCTTCTCTCAGAAAAAAATATTTAAATATGTTGTCACAATAGGTATAAAAGTATTTTTAGTACACTAGCTGTACCCGCGACTTCGTCCGCGTGGAATACTGAGTTTGTCGGCGCTCGCGTCGCGTTTGCTTTACCTGTGCTATTGAAATCAAAAGTAGCCTATGTCCTTTCTCAGGCTATAGCCTATCTGTGTGCCAAATTTCGTTTTAATCGGTTCAGCCGTTTTAGCGTGAAAGCGAGACAGACAGACAGAGTTACTTTCGCATTTATAATATTAGTATGGATTAGAAGAAGAATATTATATGTCGGCGAGGAATCATCAGAAGTGGCGTTTAAGCTTTTAGTTAAAATAAGACAGTGGGCGTGTAACGAACAAACTGGCTTTATTGTGTAGTTTGCAATCATGTTATTAAATAATAAGATGTACGGGATGACTTCCGATATCTCTTCAAATCAATAATCCAAAAAACAATAATACATCACACATGACAGCCTCTTCAAATATGAAAGCGCCAACTTGACAACCAGTTAGAAACACGCCAGTTCTTGCATTTTAGCAGCAAAGAGTTTGCAAATGGTTCCAAAATATCCTTCATGAACGTAATCTCCGACATATATTATAATATTAGAAGTGTGTTTGGCTCGTAGCAAGTGAAAGGAAGTGGTTGTGAGAGGCGTGATGGATATATATGTATATAGTGGTATGTATGTCACAATATTTAATAATTTACATACTGAAATACCTAAGCTAAATAAAAAGGTTCCCTACCTCGTCTCTTGAAAAGCAATAAAGTTAACATTTTTCTTTTACCATCTTATACGGTGGTAAAAGTACTCGTATAGTAAACACAAAATCACAAGATCTCGCTAGTGTATGAATAATATATTTATCTGCCTTTTTCTTTGTGGTTTCCAAGCAACGATTTTTGTAGCATTATTCCGATTTATTATAATACTATGAGGTGGGAATATTTGTGCTTTTCAGGCACTGTATTAGAGTAAGAGTAGGACTGAAAGTTTCGTTCGGAAATACCTTTTTAAAGCTCTTGTTAATATAACCGGACACGTAATAAAAGGTTTATGCTTATATATTTATTGTTTATTGTAGGATATGTGACTATTCTGCCTTCTTGTTTTCATTTCTCTCTCTGTGGGGTCTGCAGGAAGAAATTTCTTTTAGAAATATGCTGTACCTTTTGTATAACTTCTCTTTTTTTCTGTCTCTATGTACTATGATCTTATAAAAAACTATTAAATAAATAAATGAATAAACATAAGTATAATAATCAATTAAAAACAGTGGTAGAACCTAATTAAAGTATCAACATTATGTATATCGATATTTTGACACGTTTTTAGCACAAAATAGTATTTTTAAAATATAACTTCTATTAATTCTCTAATGATACCTAAATAACTCAATGACAAAAGACTGTAAAACAATTGACAATCGATATGTAGCGCAGAAACATTTTTGAGATTCAAGAGTTTGAATAAATCGATTAACTTTAAAATTTTCACTTTCTAGGTATTATTTTATAAGTGTTATCTTTATAGACCATTTGACCTTAACCCAACCTTAGAAAAATCCCCAAAAAACATCAGTTAGCTCAACAAGCGCGCACCTATTAAATCTGGTCGTTTGACAGCAAACAAAGCAAACAAATCCCTTGTAAAGCCATACTTTTATCTCACACCTCCATACTTTAACATTTACGAGGTGCTGAGCTAAAATAAAGCCGCACTCAATCCGAAGGAGGGATCGCTCCACTCGCCAATATTCAATTTATTTTCTAACTACCACACCCGAGATATGTACATACATCGACACTCTCCACCACAGAGTAAGAAAATCTCTAACACTCACGCGTGAAAATCCCAGTGCTCAACACAAATGTATGTGAAGTTTTTTACTCTGTGGCAGACTAGATAGATTGCGTTAGAAAAGTAAACGTACAGTCTCAAGGGACGTCCACTGATTGAAAAAGAAAACAGCTTCCCGATGTCCGATTGATTCTTTGTGCCCTCTCTGTGTATCTAGCGATGTAGTCTAGGAGCCAAAGGTCGGTTAATGTAATTATTTGCTCATCTTATTGGCTCGGCAAATGGTGTTAACGTTTTCGTCTTTTATTTAAAAGTTAAGTTAGTACTTGGGAAATTAGATATTTGATATTGTACACATTGTTTGTAGTATATCGAACTGTTTTAATGTAGTAATTAATATGAAATGAATACTTAATTAATTTTAATTGATGTATGTATATTATATATCATTTTCGTAAATCTCAGTCCGACTAACTACTAGTTTTTGTATCTAGACACAAATCTGAATGTAAAAGACAAACTTACAACAAAAGCGCACTTACTCACACGTTGCATTATTTACAGCTCATATTTTAGTAATATTTTACGAGAATATCCCAAATAACATGCACACTTTAGTTATAAATCCGTTTGCTCGTTAGTGAGCAAAGTTGGTTGGCTCCTGGTCTCTATTCCTTGGGTACTACAAACAGAGACCGTTCCGGTCTCTTCGTTACTATACCCCCTCCTCCCCTGCCTCTGTTACCTCCCCCCCTTCACCCCTACACGTGTTACCTCCATTTTGTTTAACGATCTTAGAGATACAAAGCCATATGCAAAGGACTTTCTGACGTCATAATATACTCGTAAACTATGATATGATGAACTATGGAAACAAATGACGACCGTAAAGTTCGAAAATGATAAGTTACGTTCATCTAGTCAAAATAGAGAAAGAATCATTTGACATTACAATACATGTTTTTGAGAGTAGGTTATTAGGATCGGTTCACATCTAATGGAGTCTGACGCGTATTATCGGTCGCGTAACACCAGAACAGGCGTATAGAAATACGCTCGACCGTTCACACTCAATCGACTAACGTAGCATTGAAAAAGAAGACGCAGAGTGACAAATGGCTGTTTGTTTGATAAAAGGTGCCGAACCTAATTTTAGAATATCAAAATACATTTAGATTTTTTTTCCGCGTTTCTAAGTTATTTCAAAGTTTATTTTGGTCCATTAATCCAAACATCCTTCTATCTTTCAGTATATGTCATACTGCGTTGCGTACATGGTCACAGCCTATCTCTAGCGTAACGTTTACAATATCATAATAGCAAAGTAGTCAATAAAAATGCACCTACCTGTTGACAAGAGATATTTGAATTTGTTTCTCGAACTATTTCAATCGCTCCACGGAATCTGTAAACAATGTGAGGAGACATCTTGTTTTGTATATATATTTTGTGGACTGAGGCTATTGTATTGGTGTTGTGATAGAAACGGACAACAAATATGAAGTCATCATGGACAAGAATGGAGAAATGGGCAACAAATATGAAGTCATGAAAATTCGCCATCGTTATTCATATTTAGGAATGCTCTTGTAAGTGGATGGGCAACAATGGGCAACAAATATGAAGTCATTATGGGCAAGAATGGAGAAATGGGCAACAAATATGAAGTCATCATGGGCAAGAATGGAGTAATGGGCAACAAATATGAAGTCATGAAAATTCGCCATCGTTATTCATATTTAGGAATGCTCTTGTAAGTGGATGGGCAACAATGGGCAACAAATATGAAGTCATTATGGGCAAGAATGGAGAAATGGGCAAGAATGAAGCAATGGGCAACAAATATGAAGTCATGAAAATTCGCCATCGTTATTCATATTTAGGAATGCTCTTGTAAGTGGATGGGCAACAATGGGCAACAAATATGAAGTCATTATGGGCAAGAATGGAGAAATGGGCAAGAATGAAGCAATGGGCAACAAATATGAAGTCATAAAAATTCGCCATCGTTATTCATATTTAGGAATGCTCTTGTAAGTGGATGGGCAACAATGGGCAACAAATATGAAGTCATTATGGGCAAGAATGGAGAAATGGGCAGGAATGAAGCAATGGGCAACAAATATGAAGTCATGAAATTTCGCCATCGTTATTCATATTTAGGATTGCTCTTGTTAGTAGATGGGCAACAATGGGCAACAAGTATGAAGTCATTTTGGGCAAGAATGGAGAAATGGGCAAGAATGAAGCAATGGGCAACAAATATGAAGTCATGAAAATTCGCCATCGTTATTCATATTTAGGAGTGCTCTTGTTAGTAGATGGGCAACAATGGGCAACAAGTATAAAGTCATTTTGGGCAAGAATGGAGAAATGGGCAAGAATGAAGCAATGGGCAACAAATATGAAGTCATGAAAATTCGCCATCGTTATTCATATTTAGGAATGCTCTTGTTAGTAGATGGGCAACAATGGGCAACAAGTATAAAGTCATTTTGGGCAAGAATGGAGAAATGGGCAAGAATGAAGCAATGGGCAACAAATATGAAGTCATGAAAATTTGCCATCGTTATTCATATTTAGGAGTGCTCTTGTAAGTGGATGGGCAACAATGGGCAACAAGTATAAAGTCATTTTGGGCAAGAATGGAGAAATGGGCAAGAATGAAGCAATGGGCAACAAATATGAAGTCATGAAAATTTGCCATCGTTATTCATATTTAGGAGTGCTCTTGTTAGTAGATGGGCAACAATGGGCAATAAATATGAAGTCATTATGAGCAAGAATGGAGAAATGGGCAAGAAGGACAATGGGCAACAAATATGAAGACATGAAAATATTCGGCATCAAAATCATATTTAGGAGCTAGATCTTGTAGTTCTTTCCACTCTATTCTATCTTCTATCTTCTTCTTGATCTTGATACGACATGACTTCCGCTCTTGCGAGACCTTTCTCTCCTTTTTTTCAAGATGTTCTTTATGAAGTTTTCATGTAAGAGTCCTTCTTCTTCTGTATTTAGTAACATTTAAAACCTTCTCATTTAAATTATTTGATTCTCGTTTCCAGTCCCTATGATATGAACATTCTCACCAAAAATTCGGCACATCCAATAGAAACTCGTGTTCTAAATTTTGTACATACAAAACAAAGTGACACAAGCTTAAATGACTGAAGTGAGAACCCTCTCCCCTGCACCCCCCGCGACTCGACCGGCGGCCACAAAGCACACAGGACATCCGCTTTAAAAACAATGCCCAACTCGACAAAGTACGAAAAAAAAATTTCGACCAAAACGAATTTCATCCAAAACAAAGTTTTCGAACGTACCCGTCCGGAAGTATGCACGCAACGTGAAACGGATGGGTTTTCGAACGGAGTTTTTTTTTATTTTATTTTTTTTTCGTTGGATAGAGGTTCTGCGGTAATGTGGTTACGAATGCTGCTCGTAAATGTAGTTGCGTGTCTAACTTTACAGCCGCACACGTGTGGCTTGCATTAGCCTTTGATCGATATTGCACCTGCATGGTGAAACATTTATTTAAAAAAAAATCTGTTGTGTGAACCACCTCTTTTTTAAAACTATTTGTTTTTTTTTAAATCGGTTAAAAAACTATGATTCTGAAATAAGTCTTATTTTTCTCGTCCTTATAACATAGTTTAAAAGCCAACTTAATCATGTATCATTCAAAAAATGATATTAAGTGCCCAATTTACAATCTACATACAGATAAAATATAACTGCCAAATAAACCTATATGTCTACTTCATAAAACATGATGTTTAAGACAGTGACAGGTATAAAATATCTGTCAGATTTTTATCTGTAAATAGTAAAACTGATCCCTAGAGTCTAACACATATTTGAAAAGTTTCTTAAAAATATAAAAAGCACCTTCCAATACCCAAAAGTAAAATTTTCCTTATTTTTCTAAAACACAAGGTCACTACAAAAGCCAGGAGCCATTGGAAACGAAATAAAATATGAAATAGGGTCGAGTCTTAATGGGATTTCTATTGTACTGGTTTCTTTGTTGCCAGGATCATCAGGGCCTGCCGTTTTTGATGCCAATTATGTCATCTCGTTAGGTTCGAGTACGAAATCCTCTAAAGTAGGAATCTTTCCATGAATGGCATAGATTATGGGAGATATGAGAGTCGTTTAAAATGAGGTTGTATTTATGAGATGTTTTTGGTTGCTGTAGAGTAGGTACTAGGGTATCGTAACTTGACTAGGACTTTTTCTTCTTCATATCTAATGGTATCTACACACCAAAGCCGCCGGCTTTTTTGACAGCTGCCATTCGTATGACGTAAAGCCGCCGACCTAGCCCGGCGGCATGTCGGCGACTTTGGTGTGTAGACAGTATAACCGTCAGTGTTCCACTGCTGGCCAAAAGCCTCTCTTAACTTTCTGCAAGCTAGGGTTAAGGTACAATTTGTTATCGATTTTTTAAGAAAAAATTAGAGTCTCTAAACCTATATAAAAATTACAATGACGTTAAATTAATATCTCTCAAAATAAAAGTTGTCAACTCCAAAAAACACGTAATGGTATATCCAAACTTTAAAATGAACGCTTGTCAACATTTTAATTTTGATACAGAAAATATAATTTAGTTGCAAAGGCGTCTACGAAGAGGAACAATGCTCTTTTTAAAATCCTACTAATAATCAAAATGGCAATGTTTGTACCAATGGATAGATGTTTGTTACTCCTTTACGCAAAAACTACTGAACAGATTTTGGTGAAACTTGGCAATATTGCAGCTTATACATCAGAATAACAAATTATATTATTTAAAAATATCATGTCTTTTTCCAAGATGAGAAGTCGTGGGCAGTTTCTAGTACGTAGATATAGCTACACAGTTAATAAATTTGGCAGTCATTTTAATGCTACAAATTTTGCTAGACAAAATAAAAGATTATTTTGAAATATTCTCCTTTAATATCACATCTGTAGTCCTACCACGACATAATGCGAAGAGGTTCATATTAAGTATGAGCAAGTCTATACGTACCTAAGCTTTTAGAGAATATTATGGACTTGAAGTGGAACTTTTGACTACGAGCTCTCAGATTTTATTAGATTGAATATATAAGTGAAATATAAACTTATGAATAAAACAATGTCTAGGTACTTTTGCAGGGCAAAGTTGAAAGCACTCGAGCACGAGGTAGATCGCCTATGAGGTAGACGGACCGAATAAGAGCAGCTGTGGACAGTTCCTTGCACGTCTGCACCAGAAAGGCGGCCATCAGACAGGAAAGGCGGCCATCAGACAGGAATGGCGGCGTATTGTTAGGCGAGCCAGTAACAGTTGAAATGACGACCACGACCACTCTGCCAAGAGTGCAACGACTAAAAAGAAGAAGGTACTTTTGTATCAAACGGCTAAATGAAAATACACTACAACCACAGTGGCGTTAGCGACTATTTTCTTTACTGCCAGTTATATAACAGATCATTAATTTTACTCATCCGTTAAACACCCCGCCATCTTGTTTTGTTTGCAATTAGGTATTTAATAGAAAATTCATTTAATGTCATTTTCTGCAACGAGCTGTAAGTTAAACTTAAAATAAATAATTCACAACTCGCGCCAACAAAAACACAACACTAGTTCACATCACAATTCAAAATAACAAGTAAAACATTCTGCGAGCGTACTCTGTACGGAACAAAGCGGGGCATTGGTTCTTTTAGAAGTACTCAGTTCCATGTAGCCTGGTCGTGGGCTATTTGTCCGGCTAAGGCTCTTTAAATCAAACAACATGCTGCTGCTAAATCTGCACCGAGGTTGTTGCAAGTTATAAGCGAGGGAAATGATTTTTCGTTTTATTTTTGGTTCAAATAATTTTGGTGGTGAATGGAAACAAACATACCTACAGTAATCTAGTTTTTCATACTTTGTATCTTTGTAATAAGTCTACTAATAAAGTGATGTATTAATATTATATGAAAAAAAAGCAATATATTGGACTTAATTATAATGTAAGATAGATAGATAGAAATTCTTTATTGCACACAAATAAATACAAATAAAACTTAAAACTAAAACATTGTGCGCAAAGGCGGACTATCACTAAAAGTGATCTCTTTCAGACAACCTTTGGAGTAGGACTAGTTTAGGAAGACTGTAGAGTAGAGCAGGGCAATAAATAAATACTGTAATTTGCTACTTATTAAATAAATATACTGTACAAATATAGATAATAATACAAAAAATATATATATACTATATATACTATATACTAATAGTATACATATATATAAAATACACAAATAAAAAGATAAAGAAGAAGAAGAAAAAGAGAAAAGAGGTAATATTAAGAGGGTAAGATTGTATTGAAGACTACCAAATTGTAAGAAGCGCTTCTTTTGTTATAAAAAATATTGCAAAATAGAAATCAAATTGCAAAAGATACAACATTATTATCGAGTGCCTTGCTTACTACGAATATACTACTAGGAAATGAAAGTAGCATACAAAAGTTATCAGTAGAAGAGTAAATTAATTAACATAAAATAAACATACGCGGAGGCGAATCAACGTTTTTACGTAGAGATACGAATAAAATAAAAGTGTACTCGCGAGATTTTATTTGTTGCTCGCAGTCTGAGCTAAAGCTGTAGAAAAATCCGTTTAAAAGGACTGACGAAAACGAGAATATGCAAATTTTATTAAGTGT
The DNA here is from genome assembly GCA_947563765.1 of Anarsia innoxiella. Taxonomy (NCBI): domain Eukaryota; kingdom Metazoa; phylum Arthropoda; class Insecta; order Lepidoptera; family Gelechiidae; genus Anarsia; species Anarsia innoxiella. Next base: position 9,861,141 of record OX387406.1, read on the forward strand.
GTCCACTCCATTATTTAGTCCGGCTGCAGTGGTAATGCCCATTTCGTCCTGCCTGTTTTGCTTTCTCATTTTATTTCTGCTTTTCGTTCTAGTTATTCATTGCAAGGTTTTCAAAGGATCAGCTCAAAAAAATCTCTGTGGAGTCTGTAATCTGTATCCATTGTCGTCTGGGGTTTTATTTACGTCGCTCTTTGTCTTCAGAACTTGGACGTTTTTGCGAAGTCTCAAAAGAAGCGGTAAGTTTGTGTTGTGATAATGGTAATTCGGAAAAGATGCTCGCGGTGAAATAAAGGTGTAAAATATCATGTGGTGATGCATCACTTAGATTAGACTCTCCTGAGATTGGTTGATGTTTTAAAAGTTCTTTCTTATTTTAAAATCTTTTGAAAATGTCACCTTCTTTGTCTTTGAGTTGACACTTACAAGGGTTGTTTTTGTTAATTGTATTCTTTAATCGTAGGTTTAAACGTTATGATGTCTAGTCTACTATCATTTGGAATTTCGTTTTGTTTTTGTAATATATTTGAGATTAGTTGGGAAACATTGACGGAATGGACTCAAAGCATATAAGCATAACCTATTGTAGGTACTTCAAGGTTATTTATCTTATAGGACATATCCATAGACAACACAATGCAGCACAAAATAAACAGACTAATGACAACAATAACAGAATGGTCAGACTACGCAACTTCCAGTTTAAGCAAATTTTATGTCAACGGCAATGTCAAGGTCACCTTCAATATTCTCAAAGTATCTATAAATTAGCATTACTAAATGCATTTCCCTTACAGCTTGCACCACTATCCGCTGTGAGATATCCACGAGCCAGCATTAGAGGGACGTGCTCGATCGCACCGACTATCTATTCTATCTTTGCATTTATTACACGGTTCTACCAAAGGGAAAATGGGGATGATGACTACATTCGAAAATTCAAAAAATAATTAGTCCGTCTTTTAGGCTATTAAAAATATTTGAAACACGTGATCAAATACATAAATAAATACAAAGATACAGAGCGTCGAAGTTAAGGAGTGGGGGATATTTACGTCACTCCCACGAAAAATCGTACTAAGGCGTGACGTCATGAGCAACTTTAACCCAGTGTATCTGTGTCATTTTTAGTTTAAGAGAAAAAAAAAACGTGTCGAATATTTTTAAATAATCTATGTGAAGGACTAAAAAAAATTTTTAGTCATCATGCCCATTGTTCTCTTTTTAAACTATTTAAACTGTTCTGCTGTTACATTTGACTTTTTAAATCCATCAATCATTCATTCATTTCAGTCTATAGCTGCCTACTGCTGAGCATGCCTATTACTCTCTAATTTTATTTGAAAAGACCAAAGTAACAAACATCCATCAACACAAACATTGACATTTTTAATATTAATGGGATTAATAAAATAAGGTCCAAAATCATTAATGAACAGTTAACATTGTAATTATAATTTGTAAGATGATATCATCAATTTACAAATTTCTCTTATTATGTTAGTGTTTTGCCTCATTATAAATTAATAAATACAATAATTAATAATGCCATTTTTATTCATTTTTAATAAATAAAATAATTAATAATGCCATTGTTGATATTTCCCACCACTTAAGGTCTATCTACACAGATTCGGGCCGTGCCGTGGACGTGTCCGATCCTGGCCCGTCAGGAGGGAAAACAATAAGTCGTCATGAAAACGGGTGTGGACGAATCCATAGAAAATGTATGGAATGATATTTTTTCCCTGACACGTCCCGGACACGTTGTCATGACGACGTATTGTTTTCCCTCCTAACGGGCCACGGCCCGGACACGTCCCGGGCACGGCCCAGATCTATGTAGATAGAGATTTAAAAGTAAATAAATAATAATGCCATTGTTGATGTTTCCCACCTATAATTCCCCAGTATCAGATACTTATAAAGCTAAAAGTAATCACGTCCATTTAATTCGGTAGCGAACGTTTGTGTTCGTGACGTCACGTTGCAGGTTGGAGCCGAGCCAGGCTCTGTTGAGATTTGTTACTGCATTACTTATATGGAAATTGGATTCAAGTCATTAGCGATTTAGGAAATTGTATGCTTAAATGGGAATTTAATTTGTAAGTGGGAACAGTCAGTGGGAGTTAAGTTACGAAAGATGATATCTCATGCTTTTAGATAAAACTTAATAAGTCGGTTGATATCTTGCTGTTATAATATCTTGATACTTAAAGTGCCGGTATCACCTTCTACAGATATAATTTAACTGACAGATAAACCTATGTCTATTTCCTATTTCATAAAGAATGACGTTTCAGATAGTGACAGGTATAACATATCTGTCAGATAAATTTTATGTGTTGATGTTGAAACAGGCCCTAAGATTGATTTCTGCCGTTTTAATCCACCGTTAAAATCACTCAACTGTATAGTCCGACTAAATACACACACACTTACTATCAATGCCAGTTGAGCGACAGCGTCCAATAAGTATTTATGAGAGAGCTCATCAAAAAAGTTGAGTTGACTGTATGTATATCAGTTAAATGATTTTAAAAAACCGGGGTTCCGTACCATTCAATATTGATATCAAGCAAAAAAAGCAAAAAAAAAATGTTTGTTGTATGGGAGCCCCCCTTAATTATTATTCTCTTTTTAGTACAGACAGACAGAGAGACGGACAGCCGAGTCTCAGTAATAGGATCCCGTTTTCACTCTTTGGGTACGGAACCCTAAAAAGAATCAGAAATACTTTAATTTGGAAAATAAACAGCAAACGCAAAGTACTGCTAATCGAAAAAGAAACACATTGCAAAACCAACAAAAATACCTCCACCAAAAAATATTAAACGAACTTTTCATTTCCAATAAAAAAAATCTACCTTCGGCTGTAAACCGCGAAGATCCACATTTAGTATCATTAGAGTCTGAATTGTCATCGGGTATGGAATCAGTATTCGCCGCGAAAGGCGCCGCCGATGCTGAGATTACCGTGGTTTACGACTGGCCCACTTTATGTGCTCTTACCCCAATTATTACTTACTCGCTTCTTTCGATCACAGCTTTCATACTTGATATTTATGCAGTGGTAGAGACGTACCTAGTATTTTTCGGTAACAGTTATCAAGAATTCAAGGGTGAAAAGCTGTGATGATCTGTGAATATATCAATATTTTATGCATCTTAATATTAATGGAACTATCCAACCGTTAATTGAGTTTTTTATAAATCATCTTCGTTATATTTAAGAACGTCGTTCTTGTCGGTGATGTCTTCGCCACTCTTCTCTATTCTCTGTCGTTCATTTGAGCACCTGATACGACACAACGTCTAATTGCCTCTTTAATGTTATTTTATAATACTATATAGCTCGGCGGCGGCTTTACGTCATATGGATGGCAGCTGTCAAAAAAGCCAGCGGCTTTTGTGTGTAGATACCATTAGTGGAATAAAGGGGGATTATAGGTACTTGTAGGTAATATGCATTAACATAAAAAGAGAAAAAACTTCTTAAAATTACTTTAATATTATTATCGTTTTATACATATAAATATGGTCGAACAATCTTAAATAGAATAGAATGAAAGCGGAAGAAATAACACCTAAAAGTCATCAATAACAAACATCACAAATACCAGTCTGAAGTCAAAATAACACTACGTATCAATATTACCATCTCTAGAAACACTTTTATGAAGATGATTTGATTTGATTGAATTGTGCTAACATTGCAAAACATCGTCGGGTGTCGGCAGTAAAAAAACGTTTTTACGATCTACGAGGATTCTCTGTCTATGTGCGAATGTAATAGGCCAGAATGGCCCGGAATGGCCCGGAATAGGCCAATAGCCACTTATGACTTATTACGACCACCGGCTAAATTGATTTCGCTGAAACTTGCAACAAGAGTGGTATAAGGGTGGTATATAAGAAGTTTGCTTATCTCGGCGTGGAGTTGACGTTCTATCATGATGCTGTCTAGTAAATAAACGCTTTGAACTCTGAATGTTGTCTGAATAGAACTTTCTGTTATACTTGTACTAGAGGTAGCCCGCGTCTTCGTACGCATTTATCGTTATATCATATACATAAATACATATCCGTCAAGCCTCTCTCCCATTGGGGTAGGCAGAGATCACTTCCTTCCACTTGCTACGATCCAAACACATCTACATTCATCAGTCGCCTCATACATGCCCGTCGGTTTAGGGTACTCTTGATTTGGCCTTTCTTGAGCAAGTCCCCGAAAATAATATAGCTTATGTGTTATTCTAATGTGCAAGCTACAATATTGCAAAGTTTAATTAAAATCTGTTCAATGGTGTTTGCAAGAGTAACAAACATCTTACATCCTTCATCACAAACGTTGACTTTATAATTATTAGTAGGTTGTTGGTATGAGTATGAGTTTTTTTTGACTTCTTAAATAAGATCCAATTACGTTCTTCATTCAGCTTAGAATTTTTGAAAAATCTCAAATCTCTCTCGAAATATCGACTCTCAAAAAACGAATTGAAAAAGCATTGCTCATCGAAATTGCGATGAGCAGTTTTGAATTTGTGTCGTTTTTGAATTAATTCTAACGATAGCATGGAATTGGGAGATAGTATTTTGTGATTAAAGTGCATTGGGGACTTCTGTCAACGGAATTCTTGCATGCATCGATACTTTCACGAAATTGTTTTCTAATAACACTTTTGCTCTTATTTGCTATGTACCTAATGTTATCTACACACCAAAGCCGCCGGCATGCCGCCGGGCTAGGTCGGCGGCTTTACGTCATACGAATGGCAGCTATCAAAAAAGCTGGCGGCTTTGGTGTGTAGATACCATTAGTCTACTTTATGACATTTTATGATTTATTAATTATTTAAAAATTAAAAGTGAATTTTCTTTCAAATTGATTGCGTGTGTTTTAACTTCGCGTGTTGTTTCCAATTTTTATTGAAATACTGCAGTGTGATTATCAAATTATAAGTGCATTATACTTTACGTAATTTACTTCCAAGTTTCAAACGTAAATCAACTCAATAAACTCAAAATAAAAAGTTAAATATAAACCTCATAAATCAAAGGCTAGCTTAGTTGTATTTCTACTTTCATTTCGAGTCGACCGCTAAACATTAATCTAAGTCCGGACAGGCAGGTAAATAAAATCTAGGCAGCTTCCTAAACAACCTGTCAGACATATAAATCCACCTTCGTCTTGCTGAACATAAATCACAATTTTAAAAATAAAACACTAAGCACAAAGCCGTGCCAAGAAAGCTTTCACCACCGAAACATGTTCAAATTGTACCTCCGAGACACTCTGACATACACTACTTACTCCACAAAAAACCATCCCTAACACGTTGTAATACGATTCATTTTGGTGATACCACAACCTGTTATGACTAGCAAAGCCTTGTGCAACAAACTTTCAACTGTGAATCCAAGGAATAGGTTCTAAAGTAGGTTAGAAGTTTGAACGAAAAGTGAGCTAAAGAAGTTGTCTGGCGATGGTCGAATTTCTTTGATGGCGAATGGAAACTGGAATCGTTTTGATGTACATTCCGAGATTGAGGGGGAAAAATGTTGCAGTTTTAAAGTTGAGCGAGCAATCTCTACTGAACGACGACGTTTTATGAATTTTAGTGGCGGAAATTCTTTCAGCAATACGAACATTTATATTTAATGCTACATCGGAATGGGAGGTAACTTTGATTGGGCTTTCACTTTGAGATTGAAATCTATTCAATTTCACTCTCGTATGAGAGTAGCCTCGTGCCCCTGTAGTAGGGACGTTGAAAGGGCTGTTTATGATAAATAATATTTAACAAAACCTTTTAACATTTGTCAAGCTCTTGAAACTCAACCACTTTCTTTAACAAACATCGGTTGAAATGAACGAAAAAAAAAAAAATCGCTTTACAAAACCGAAAAAAGCCGATCATCTCTTTCTAAAGGCCGATTAATTTCCAGATACTAAAACATTCTGTTTGTCAGTCAGTACATAACAATATTCCCAGTAACACCACAAGATCGTGTTCAAGTTACGCGTGTACCCGAGTGCTCTAACTAGTTTACCCGGCATGAGTTGGTGCGAATGAAGCGCGCGGCTGTCGCTGGATTAATTTCCGTTTCTATTCTATTCAATACGTAATAGTACGACTGAAGACATCTCGCAAGGAACTTGGTTATGGAGAGACTTGGAGTTGAGTTTTGGTGAGTTTCGTTGAGTTATAGGCTTACAGGCTTGTGTCTTATATGTTTTTCTAATCTTCTACTTATAATGTATTTTAAATCCTCCTAATATGATAAATTTCAATATTTGTGCCGATCGATGGATGGATGTATATTTGTTACTCTTTCACGCAAAAACGACTGAATAGATTTTGATGATATTTGGCATTATTTTTTTACCCGACTACGGCAAAGCCAAAAGGAAGGGTAATGTTTTTGGCAGTCTATGTATGTATGTATGTTTGTATGTATGTATGTATGTATGTATGTATGTATGTATGTATGTATGTATGTATGTATGTATGTATGTTCCACCATAGCGTCTAAACTACTGAACCGATTTTAATGAATGAGGTGTCAAAAGATTCGTAATAATACGGCGGGTGACATAGGATACCTAGTTTTGTAATAAATTCAATACTTTGCCCACTAGTAGGCAAGAAGTCACGATGAAAAAAATAAAAGTTTGCAAATGGTGTTGTGTGGGATATCAAAATCAAGAGCTTAGGGAGTACATTCCAAACATATATAATGTCACTAGGTGTTGCGCACGGATTTGCTTATAAACTAGTGGACAAGAATACGCTGCGAAAAATATTAAATTTTGTAAAGTATAATGTGTGGGGTATCAAATGAAAGGGCTCAGTGAGTACATTCCAAATATAATATATACCACTAGGTTTAGCACGCGGTTTTAATTGTAAACATGTGTTTTAACGTCTTGTCTTTTCTATCTAAATCACTTCAAAATTACTGATTACTTACCTACAGCTTGCCAAATCAGGCCTTTTCAGAATTATGTTGACTGTTTTGACTAGTTTTAAGCTAAATTACCTACAACTTTTACTACGGAACCAACTTTGTTGGCATCCAAAAATTTTCGGTCCCTCAATAGGTACATTTTGCACGCGTAACTTGTACGAAAAAGCAAACATTTTTGGACGCTGACAAAGTTATCCCACATTCAAAGTGGTTTATTATCATGAGTTCAAGTAGTGATGTCAATTTGTAAACCGTGTCTTAAAAGGGAAGTTTGAAATAAAATAAAAGAATTTATGAACTCACACTAATACTATGAACAAAGTAGTAAGTGTGTCGGGGTGTTTTGGGGGCACAGCCCTCCGCCAAAATAGAACAAAACACTTTTTGAACTCTACTGTGGACAAAGTAGATTCTGTTTGGGGTGGGGGGTGTGGCCCCTCGCCAAAATAAAATGAAACACTTCTTGAACTCTACTGTGGACAAAGTAGATCCTATATGGGGGGTTTTGGGGGCGTAGCCCACCGTCAACATAAAACAAAACACTTTTTGAAGTCTTCTGTGAACAAAGCGGGCAGTGTGTAGGGGGTTTGGGGGCGCAGCCCTTAGCCAAAATTAAACAAAATACTTCTTGAACATTACTGTGAACAAATTATATTCTGTGTGGGGGGTTTGGGGGGCGTAGCTCCCCGCCAAAGTAAAACAAAATACTTCTAGAAGTGGACAAAGTAGTCCCTGTATGGGGGGTTTGAGAGGCGTAGCCCCCGTCAACATAAAACAAAACACTTCTTGAACTCTTCTGTGAACAAAGCTGGCATCGTGTAGGGGGTTTGGGGGGCGCAGCCCGCCGCCAAAATTAAACAAAATACTTCTAGAAGTGGACAAAGTAGTCCCTGTGAGGGGAGTTACATCAACATAAAACAAAACACTTCTTGAACTCTTCTGTGAACAAAGCGGGTATCGTGTAGGGGGTTTGGGGGGCGTAGCCCCCCGCCAAAGTAAAACAAAATACTTCTAGAAGTGGACAAAGTAGCCTCTGTGCGGGGGGTTTGGGGGGCGTAGCCCCCCGTCAACATAAAACAAAACACTTCTTGAACTCTTCTGTGAACAAAGCGGGCATCGTGTAGGGGGTTTGGGGGGTGCAGACCCCCGCCAAAATTAAATAAAAATACTTCTTGAACATTACTGTAGACAAAGTAGACTCTGCGTAGGGGGGTGTGGGGGGCGCAGCCCCCCGCTCAATAAAGAAAGAAATATCTTAAACATACACTCGCATATTAGACAAAGTTATCAGTATGTTGGGGGGCTTTAGGGGCGCAGCGCTCGCTGAAATAAAATAAAAGGCATCTTTAATCCACACGCATACGTAAAGAGAGCTATCTAAAACGAATTAAATGTGTTTGTAGAGTTCTGTAGTAGGTATTTACGTAGTTATCACTGGTTTAACTAAAAAGTGTGAAATAAAAAATAAGTTCTAAAAACTAAAACCCGCCTACGGTAAACTTGCGATCTTAAAAGTAAGAAACAAGAAATAAATCTTGTCTTCTTAACTACCCCATAAATGCACAGACGTAGCGATTTTCAGAGGATAGCCGTGGTCGTATGCCTCTGTGCCTTGATCTTAATTACCGTGCAATGTCGGATACTGTATGACCTACCTGTGTAATGTAAGTATCAATTGCTTGCAGGCAACCAATTATATATGGAGGCATACGACCACGGCTATCCCCTGAAAATCGCTACGTCTGTGCATTTATGGGGTAGTTAAGAAGACAAGATTTATTTCTTGTTTCTTACTTTTAAGATCGCAAGTTTACCGTAGGCGGGTTTTAGTTTTTAGAACTTATTTTTTTTGAGATTTCATGTTTTTCTTCCAAGATAGAACGTTAATACGTAGGAAGTCGCGAGAAGATTCTATTTAACAGAAAGTAGCACTACTTAAATAGACTACTTAAATAGTATAAGCACTACTTAAATAGAATAGAATATTTTAACTTTTATAATGAAGTTTGAAAGACAGCCAGGTGCAAAAAAGTCAATTGAGCTAATGCTCCATTACAATTAATGAAGTTTTTCTGCAATTGAAGGAGAACCGCGGTACACAGCAGTACTGGAGAGCAAGGAGGGAGGCCTTTGCCCAACAGTGGGACAAGACAGGCTGCCTGTATTGGTATCTGTTAAATATAAAAACTTGTGAAATAATTATAACAGTTTAAAACAAATATATTACACATAAACATAACATAATCTTCAGTACAAATAAAAAAAACTTTTGTATCACACGTAAGTAATGAGAAATTTTCCTTAGAGCATTTTGAAATGAAAGCTGTCAGCTAATTACTAAACGTCGCTTCACACGAGTGTTGTAAGTTATTGTAATTAAACGCTTCAACTTGGAGGAGCATGACCCTGTATGATGTTGGAGAGAAATACTTTCAAGTTAAATTTACTATAAAATGACGTTTGAAGTGAGTAATGTGGGTAATTCTGTATTTTTAGGGTTCCGTACCCAATGTGTGAACACGGGACCCTATTAGTAAGGCACGTGTCCGTCTGTCACCAGGCTGTATCTCATGACCCGTTATAACGGGTCTAGCTATAGCTAGAGCGTTGAAATTTTCACAAATTATGTATTACCGTTGCTGCTATAACAGTCAATAATAAAATTAGAATAAAAACAATAATTAAGGAGGCTCCCATGCAACAAACGTGTTTTTTTGCCTTTTATTGCTCAATTTCTTTATTGGCTACTAGTAGACACTTGAAATATTCACAGAATACCTAATTACCTAGTGAATGGTACGGAAACCTATTCCGACTCACATTTGGCCGATTTTTTGTATTCAGTATTCAAATACTGACAATAAAAAAATTTTGTAACTTCATTCAATAAAGTTGTTTCTACTTTTTTAAGGACCCATTAAAAAGGTAACGACCAACCGACATTTATATCATCAAATTTGATTTTATTTTTATACAAGATGCTGCCCGCGACTTCGCACGCATTTATTGTGATTTCTTAACACATAATATCTGTAAATGATAGCTTATGTGTTAATGTGCTAGCTACAATATTGTAAAGTGTCATCAAAATCGGTTCAGTAGTTTTGGCGTAATAGAGTTACAAACATCCACACATTCGTCTATTTATACATCGGCACAAACATTGACATTTGCAATTTTAACAGGATATTTCAAATTATGGTGCTATTCAGACATTGCATCCATATTCATAATTCCAGATAAAAACTGAAATAAGAAAAGCTTAAAAAATATAAAAAATAAAGGTGCAAGTAGTAACCAAGCAAAAATAAAAAGTCTTCAGTAAAAGATAAGGTAAAAGTTACTATATTTTGCGCTCTCAGCTTGGGTGTATCTCAGTATTTCCATTGAGGCAATTTTATACACATTTATAATTATCATTATTTCTAGAATGGAGGTAACTTCCACATTTGTAAAGGTGGACTATGTCCAGCAGTGGACGCCTTACAATTGGATATCGCTGATTAGAATTATAAGTTGAAAAAGCTCTAACCACTAAAGCGCAGTTATTAACTTTGGAAGAAGCAATTTGAAAAAGAAAAAAACATGTACTTTACACATTTCTACCTCTATGTTTTTTCGTTTCTATAAGTTAAGCCCAGTTTTTTACCGAATACAAGCAAGTTGTATTAATCCATAACTCACATAACTGACTATAATAAATTAATCTATAAATTCTTATGGTACTTATCTACACTAAAGCCGCCGGCTTTTTTGATATCTGCTACTCGTATGACGTAAAGCCGCACGTCTAGCCCGGCGGCATGCCGGCGGCTTTGGTGTGTAGATAGCACTAGACTATTTAAGTGACCTGTTGCAATAATAAACAAAAAGAAATAGATTTTCTATCAACGAAACTGTCAAACAAAGTTTATGATATTATAATAAGTATTTATAAATACTAGAATACACCCCTCAACCCGACGTGCTAAAATTTTACACCTCTCCGATCCGCAGGGCGCTGGCACTTTAAAAGCGTGCTATTTTTAATAGGCCATTCCGATGCTCCCAATAGCTTACTGTTGTGGCCATATTCCTGTTAGCCGCCTTTTTATAATAGCGTCCTATTGGAAAATGTAAACGCGCATAACATGACTTCATTTTGTTCGATAATGTTTAGATAGAGCTGTTAAAATGGGGTATGGAAGGTAAATGTAAGGTTTTAATTAAGTAAGATAGATAGATAGGTAGTATAGTAGTCAGATAGTAGTGGTGTATTAGGGTTTTTAGTGAGTGTGTTATGAAATGTACTTTGAAGGCGTATTATCGTTTATTTACTTTTTTTAAGGTTATCATCTTTGGGACCTACTCTGCTAATTTAAAATAGCCTCAATTGTGTGTCCGCAGAGTGTTACTCGCATTTTTGACACATATGGTATTCTGCTAAACAATGGCTTACACTGATTGCGACTAATGTGTCAATAAGTGACATTGACACTCTGCCGTCACACGACTGAGGTTATTTTAAATTAGCAGACTTGGGCCCCTGAATGACACTTTCACGGCACATTTTCTAACATAAAAACTTAGGCATGTGAAGCGCCTTTATTGTACTTAGTTTGTCAAAACCTAGGTACCTTCTATATCGGGCCTCATTCTTGTTCAAATATTTTCCAGTGCGAAGATGTTTTTCCTCGAAATGTTATAACGTTTTCTAAGCCTACAGGTATAGGAATAAATATTAAATGTTCTAGTCTGGAAAAAAGAGGTTGTTTAGGACTTAAAGTGCCTAAGGCTGTATAAGTATTTAGTTCTTTGTCTGTTTTTGCCTTTTGTTTTCATAGCACTTAATAAAAGTAAAATTATTTTTTATCGTACCAAATATACTTTTTTCAATATTTTCCGACGAAATAAGCTTAAACAAAAGAGTAACGTAACGTAAAACAATAAAGTGCTATTAAAGCAGCCATTACAGCTGTTATGCAGCTTTTATAGATCCAATCACGTGCACCTTTGTCGTATGGAGTGTGATTTAATTTTTCGCTCCATTTGTATTTATGGTAAAGCAATATGGACGCTAGTAAATATTTATCGATGATTTTGTGCAGTGGACCTTTTATTTACTGAATGGAAAACAAGTTTTATTTTGTTGTTTTTTATAAAAGTATGTTTTGTTGCTGATTATATTTTTTAAATACCCTCATTTTATCATCAAATTTTTATTAGTTAACATTCTGCTTTGTACACGAATTTTCTACCTTAAACTTGCAACAAAAAAGAAGTGATTTTTCATATAAGTGAATTATGTTATTCTTTTTGAGATAATAAAAAAATTCTTTAACCGTAAAACGTTCAATGATTTAGTCAGTACAACTGAAAAACACAATTCTATTTGTCCTCTTTTACATTCAACAGAGACCACTTCCATTCACTTGCTGCAGTCTAAACATACCTACCTATACATATATCTTCCATTTAACCTCCCATATACCGCTATAACTCCAAAACCCTTACATAATCCGAGCAAAATATCCGAAGTTCCAGCTAGTGGATGAATGAGTGCAAATAAAGCAGAGCACCCAATGCGGAGATAAGTCGGCCATTAGTGCAGCGCAGTGGGCAACGGAGATGTGCACTAGATTTATGGAGGAGCGGACATCGGCTTTTTTTTGAAATCCTTTAAGTTACTTTACAAGTATCTTTTAAAATATTAAGTGCCCTTTTCACGATCTACAGATAAAAAATTACTGACAGATAAACCAATGTCTATTTCACAGAACATAAAAAAAAAAGAAAACAAAAAAAAGAGAACAAAAAAAGAGAAAAAAGAAAAAAAGAGACAGGTTTAAAATGTCCATTTGATAAATTTTATCTGGTGAAACGGACCCTAACTAGCTTTGATGAACGTATCTCGATCAAATCGAGGAATTGAATTACGTAATAAAACAAAACTAATACTTCCAAGCTCCAATCTTTCCAGCCATACTTCCAGCCCGTTTGTAATGTCTATTAAAATTTTCAATAAACTGCCTACCTAAGAGAACAACCTAAATTAAAAGTATTTATACAAAAATTGAAGGAGCTACTAGTTAATAAATCATATTATAGCATCAGAGAGTATCTAGAAGATAACCAAATAGCATAGACACCTAGTAATTAAGTAAATTTAACTCAGTAGTATGTAAGTAATGTTATAATATTATAGTAATAAAATAAGGTTATATAAATATTATAAATAGCCCTGTCATATTGCTGTGCCCCAACGGGGTTTCATGTACCTCTATACTTGTAGTACTATGTATGTGAACTGCAATAAATTATTTTGAGTTTGAGTTTGAGTTTGAAAGTCCAAGTCAAGAGTACCCAATTGACGTGAAACCTCTACGAGGCGACTGATGAATTTGGATAAAGCGAATGAAGTTAGTATCGTAGCAAGTGGAAGGAATTGTCTCTGCCTCTCCCGATAGGAAAGAGGCGTGACAGATATACTTATATGTAATTTTGATTTTAAAGAAGAAAATTATTACATTTTTGGGATAAGGGGAAGTGTGACAGATATGCATTTATCTACTCATGTATAAGTATATGAAAATAGTTGTTCATAATGATCATGATGAGTAAAGAAAACGAAACTATTTTTTAAAACTTTATTTATTATTTTATTCGTAATTCACCATCTAAATAAAGGTAAGGCAATATTGGTTGCGTGAACAATAGTGCGAGTAGGTACGAACGCGATCGTAACTAGCTAATTGATCGTAATCAACGCTACTTTACTTGTGCAACGTTTGTTGTTTGGTACGAACTTATGCGGGTAGGCGCTTAGACATGCCAGTGTAGTTCTAGAACTAGTGTTGTCTGCTTTGGTATCCAAGTTGAGTTACAATTGGGAACTCTTTACTAATTTAAGGCCCGGTTTTTCAATTGTCAGTTTTCTAGGAATAATTTATACCTGTCACTGTCCAACGTCAAGTTTTACGAAATAGACAGGTTCATCTGTCAGTTTTTTATTTAACTATTGAAAAACCGAGCCTTCATCAATATAATATGAGTTTTGGGTTGTTTACAAAAGTTGTTAAATTGGATGGTGGATGGCAATTTACTCTAAAACACATTCTGAGAGACTAAGCACTTTTTTATTAGCCTATTTCTTCCCACTGCTGGGCAAAAGCCTCTCCCATGCCTCTCAAAAGACTCCTGTTATTAGCTGCTTCCCATCAATCTTCCCTGAATGAGCGTAGGTCGTCACTCCATCGTTTTTTGCACTAATATAAAAAAAAAACTACGAATACCTAATTGTCTAATCGCCTAATAAACATACCGCGAGATTATTTTGGGTTGTTTTCCTCGTTTAGAAACAAAAGTTGATGGAAATAGACAGATTACTTCAAAGCATATTTTGAGAGGTTTTTAAAAAGCTATGCACTGATATTAAGAAAAACTACTAATATTGCATACCCGGCTAAAAGTCCATGACTCAACCCTCAACCAACCACTTAATAGGCTTCGAAGGGCTACAGCAGGCGTTAATAATTCACACATAAATCTAAAAGCGTTTCTCTAGTTAATGCGCCACTTGATTCGTGTGTAACGACCGATTACCGCACTAGTGTGATTACATATGTTCCCATTATATGGCCGCCGCACCACGCTTGTCTGTAAGTGCCCTAATTATCTCAACCGACGAATTTTAGTGGCTTCCATGTGGGTGTAGTTTCACCCTTATTTCTAAGTGCACTTAAAAATACATCAGTCATTCTTAAAGGGAGTTTATTGGTGAATAAAGTTGTTGTTTTATTTATGACTAGATGCTGCCCGCGATTTCGTACGCATTTATCATCATTTCTTGGAAAAAAAACATGATATCTCAAAATAATATAGCGTATTTGTTATTCTGATGGGCAAGCTACAATATTATCAAGTTCCATTAAAATCTGTTCAGTAGTTTTTGCGTGATGAAGTAACAAACATCCATCCATCGGCACAAACATTGTAATTTATAATGTTATTAGGACGTGATTGTTTTTTATTATGGAGCTACGGATTTTTTAACCGACTACAAAATGTACTTACAAAATGGATAATGGATATTTGATAAGAAATGAACCATCCATCCT